>OY755039.1:113276028-113698528 GCA_963576565.1 Aspidapion aeneum
ATATTGGTTTATTGTATACAATTTTGAGTTTACTCATATGAACAGCGATTAATTCTTCGGTAAATATCGAGCAATTGTTAAAATTGGGTCTACTGATTAGAGCACGAGCACCGGCCCTTCTACGAATACTCTCCCAACTTGTAACTAATTTTATATCTTTATGATTCTCAACATTTTCCATAGTTTTTCCGAATACTGCATTATTAAAAAGCTTGTATAAATCTTTTTTAAATTTTGTATCAGCAGAGTTTCGAAGCTTTGTGTTAGTATCGATATACTTTTTTAACCAGGGTGATTGTTCAAATTTTAACATTCTATGAGTTTGAATGACTATTAACCCATTTCTTACTGCCTGATTTAAAGTTTTATAGTGTACAATATACCTTATTTTATCATGCAAATTTGGAATGAGTTTGGGGAATTTGGATGATGAATCTGGAGGGATTATATTTTCCACCAAAAATGGAAAATCAGCATGAGCTTCATGCAACTCATTTGGATAATACACATCTACTTCAAGAATGTATCCTATGGGACTGTCATCTGGTACATTATGAATATTTAAATTTATCATTTCTTCTTGTGAGAGCCATTTAAAACCTTTTGTGGGTAGTGGTTGTGACATACTATGCCCATATAAATTTGTTGCATCCAAATACATTATAAAGGATGACTTTATACTTGGATCATAATTTGGAAGGTACTTATTATTTGCTATATGCATTCTATCAACACATTGACTAACACCCCCTCGAATCCCTTTTTTAAAGAAATGAATCATGTCAATTTCAGTCAATAGCTCTAATTCTACTTCTGTCATTCTAAGCATACAATCAAATGATAATGATGGCAACGTGTAATATTGAGCTGGATCTAGGTTATAAGTCTTTAAAGAATTTCTTCGAAATGCTTCAAAAACATCAGTTAAAATTAAAACATCAGTTTTCAAATATAAATCCGAATAGTCTCCTAAAGTTTTACAATTAAATAGACTCCATACTTTTTTCCCTCTATCATATTCTAAATCTGTAATATGCTGATCATTTAGATCATCGAAGAATTGGTTTTTCGTGGGTAAATTAGTAACGTCTAATTTGTCTAAGTCAGAGATAAATCCATATGGAAACACACCTTTTTGTCTCATTAAACTAAATTCTTCTTCAGATGTAAAATGTTTGTGTGTTTCTAAAAAGGAGTCTGAATCTAAACCTTTACTTAACTCATCCAGGGATGCAGCTAAAAATTTGTAGCTGTCTATAAATCTTAGACGTAGATATTTTTTTATGATTTTTCCTTCAGAATTCATGTAATCATGTACATATATGGATTTTGTAAATGAAATATATTTTTCTTTGTTTTCTGCAATAACATCTATTTTATCGCCATGATGACACAATTCCTTAATAAACATGTGACAATCATAACCACTTCGATTGTGAAAAATTATTGGAATGAAATTTGGTAATTGATGTTGTAAGTTACAAGTTGAATGTGCAGCTAAAAATCTTTTTTTTCCCGTTATGTGACAATGATCGGTTACTTTTTTATCAAATAAGTTAAAAGGTTTACCACAAATTCCACATTTGTCACATGTTTACACTATGTTTCTTTCTTCAGGTGTTAGTGGTGTCATTGGGACTATATCTCTTAAATAATTATTGTGAAGCTCTCTAAGATCACGTTCAATACATGCTACAAATTCTTCTGCTGCGCTTGAACCACGGAATAATTTAAATTTTGTTAAATCATCATTGAATGAACATTTAATTAGGTATGCAAATGAATATGGTTTATGTATGATATTTTTGACTGTGAAAGAATTTAATGGATCTGGTTCACAACCTGCCATTGGTTGTAAAATTGATTCAAAGTCAGCATACACTACAAAGGGAACTGTTAGCTGTTTTTCATAACTTTCGAACTTTAACATGTTTTCTTGTGTTGTTTTTCCAAATCTATCAGTTTTTAAATCTGTAGATGGGGTTATCGCGTAAACTTGCCCACAGTCATATTTTTGATGAAATATTAGTTTTTCTGCTGTTATAAAGTGTACTAAACAACCATCGCAAAAATAAAGTCTACGTTTCGACATTGATATTTGATTGGAAACCAAAGCTGAAAGATTTTTTATCCAACAATAATGTGTTCTATTACAATCGCTATTACATTCATGAGTTTCTTCTTTAATTTTACAATCTTCACTTATGATTAATAAGTTTATGTGAGTGTCAAGTTTTCTCTTGGAATAGCGAAGTGGACCAACAACTTCATATTGAATTTTTTTATTTGCAAATCTGGTTTCCAATGTATAAACATTAATTGAAATATTATTGTTTTGTTCAAACCTAGATATATCAGTCAATTTAACCGGCATTTCCATACCTGCAAGATTTAAAACTGTAGAATAATGGGGGTAGGAAGAAACTCTGTCTACATGAAGTGAAACTGGGTATAAAGCTGATGTAACAGCCCATGCAAAACATGCATTATCCTGATTTTTTATATTCACTACAGCATGTTTAGATTCAATGAATTTGGGTAACTTGAAGTATGAATTGCCCCCAATAGGGCGAAACTTGTTGATGTTGATTTCCAAGTGTAATATATGTTGTAAAGTCCAACCTGTAAATAAATTAAAACATTATTAATTAAACAACCATATTTAAAAAATGTTTCACTGATTATTATTAAACAAAAATTATTTATTTTACTAATGAGTAATCTTACCAGAATCTCGCTCCATAAACTCGCTCGCTTGGGAAATTATTTTATCTATAAAAAACTCATAAATATTATCCAAATCAGAGGCATCACACACTATTTTATTATTTGTGTTAAATGATTTATCAGCTAGGGTTTCTTTTGATTGGTGAAGAAACGTTGCAAATAATTCCATATTAATTTTTATTGAGGTGTGTTTTGCTATATTTTCTTTTACTAATGTTAGACATTTGGGTTTTATCTCATAAAAAAACCTTCTGTAGTCTTTTTGCTGAGTTTCTGAAGCAATTCTATAACTTGCTATTCTGCATTTAAGACCACTTCTTACCACACATACACCATTGGAGTATGGTGCACATGAGTTATTTTTATGTTGAAGTGTTCTACAATGAGCAAAAAATTTATCTTTGGGTATGAAAATCTTGCATTCTCTACACATTTCCAATTGTTTATCACCATCTTTATCAACTTTTAAACTAGCTATTTTTCTTTTCTTTAATGGTTGCTCATTGATATTATCATCATTATGTTTATATTTGCAAGCTGTTTTATTATGTCTAACCATATTATCTTTTCGAGTAAAACAAGTCTTAATTTTAATTGATACTTAATTGATACTTAAAAAAAAAAACCTATTTGACCCCCCCTGGGGCCTTGGCTCCGCCCATCCCCTCACCTCCCTCACCGAGGTCGTAAAATCTTTTCCGCTATAGTGCGCATAATTTGGACCTCGTCTTCATGCTTAAAAAATCACTTTTTTGTGCGCACTTCTAACCGGTGGAAGTTAATTATGCGCAGTTTGGTCAAAATCGTAGGGAGGTTCATTTAGGTGTTTTTTTGTTTGAAACTTTTTTTTCTGTCTGTCTGTCTGTCTGTCTGTCTGTCTGTCTGTCTGTCTGTCTGTCTGTCTGTCTGTCTGTCTGTCTGTCTGTCTGTCTGTCTGTCTGTCTGTCTGTCTGTCTGTCTGTCTGTCTGTCTGTCTGTCTGTCTGTCTGTCTGTCTGTCTGTCTGTCTGTCTGTCTGTCTGTCTGTCTGTCTGTCTGTCTGTCTGTCTGTCTGTCTGTCTGTCTGTCTGTCTGTCTGTCTGTCTGTCTGTCTGTCTGTCTGTCTGTCTGTCTGTCTGTCTGTCTGTCTGTCTGTCTGTCTGTCTGTCTGTCTGTCTGTCTGTCTGTCTGTCTGTCTGTCTGTCTGTCTGTCTGTCTGTCTGTCTGTCTGTCTGTCTGTCTGTCTGTCTGTCTGTCTGTCTGTCTGTCTGTCTGTCTGTCTGTCTGTCTGTCTGTCTGTCTGTCTGTCTGTCTGTCTGTCTGTCTGTCTGTCTGTCTGTCTGTCTGTCTGTCTGTCTGTCTGTCTGTCTGTCTGTCTGTCTGTCTGTCTGTCTGTCTGTCTGTCTGTCTGTCTGTCTGTCTGTCTGTCTGTCTGTCTGTCTGTCTGTCTGTCTGTCTGTCTGTCTGTCTGTCTGTCTGTCTGTCTGTCTGTCTGTCTGTCTGTCTGTCTGTCTGTCTGTCTGTCTGTCTGTCTGTCTGTCTGTCTGTCTGTCTGTCTGTCTGTCTGTCTGTCTGTCTGTCTGTCTGTCTGTCTGTCTGTCTGTCTGTCTGTCTGTCTGTCTGTCTGTCTGTCTGTCTGTCTGTCTGTCTGTCTGTCTGTCTGTCTGTCTGTCTGTCTGTCTGTCTGTCTGTCTGTCTGTCTGTCTGTCTGTCTGTCTGTCTGTCTGTCTGTCTGTCTGTCTGTCTGTCTGTCTGTCTGTCTGTCTGTCTGTCTGTCTGTCTGTCTGTCTGTCTGTCTGTCTGTCTGTCTGTCTGTCTGTCTGTCTGTCTGTCTGTCTGTCTGTCTGTCTGTCTGTCTGTCTGTCTGTCTGTCTGTCTGTCTGTCTGTCTGTCTGTCTGTCTGTCTGTCTGTCTGTCTGTCTGTCTGTCTGCCTGCCTGTCTGTCTGTCTGTCTGTCTGTCTGTCTGTCTGTCTGTCTGTCTGTCTGTCTGTCTGTCTGTCTGTCTGTCTGTCTGTCTGTCTGTCTGTCTGTCTGTCTGTCACTCATCACATCCAACTTATTTATATGGTTTATAACATCCAACAACATCATATTCACATTATAAAATTAAACATGATACTTCTCACAAAATGTTTCATATCGAGTCTTTTTTTTCTCTCTCTCACTTAAAATCAATAAAAGTTTTGAATTTGATTGTTTTTTTCTCTCAGAAACTTTTTTCACCATGTCCTCCAGTTTTTTGATGTCCTCAGAGAATTTCATTTGTTTGGCCTCTTCTTCTTCCGCTTGCTGATCCAACGATTGTATTTCTGAAAACTTTCTTTTTTTATAAGCCTCAATTATTCTAAGGACCTCTTCCTCCCCCTGACTGGGTGGTGTCAATTCATTTCGCTCTTGACGTGGTGGTGTGGTCAATTCAATCTGGTCTTGAGGTGGTGGTGTGGTCATCATATTTTCTTTTGGTGGTGGTGGCCTTGCTTTAACTTGATTCGTTTTGACCACCTTCGGTTTCTTACCTTTCTTTGTGGGTATGATGTTTACCCTCTGCTTCTCGGATTTCACAATGGGTTTTGTTGGTTTTGTTAGTATCGACAGTAGTTCGGGGAATTGACTCGCCCGCTTCCGCCCTGCCATCGATACTCTTCCACGACGATTACTTAATTCCGGAGAAAGAGGTCTCTCTCCGGAAACACCCACGTTGAATGGAGATGTTGGGGCCAATACACCATCCTCACCTACAATGGCATTAAAAATGGTTGACTGTTGCTCCTCCACCAGATCCACCACCGAGTCACTCGCAACCGGCTGCAAATTATTAAGGAATTTATCTGCAGCTCCGGGTGACCAAGCAGCGATGCTTGGTGATTCCAAAAACTGTTGCATTTCACCGTCACTTAGTTTTTGAGTAAAGTCAATCATGTACTCACGCATGGGCGCCAAATCGTTATCCGCAACCTCACTTGCACCTGCCACCACATTCACATTTGCCGCCATTTCCGCATCCGCGGACACGTTACAGTTCGCGAACGCGTTAAAGTCCGCGACCATATCCCCGCTCGCGACCGCATCCGCGGACAAATTAAAGTTCGCGAGTGCGTCCGCGGACAAATTAAAGTTCGCGAGCGATTCCGCGGACAAATCAGGTAATGCATCCGCAATCATCACCACATTCTCGATCTTCACATAACTTTCACTTGAACTACTAAATGAGGCCATTTTCGAAAAAAATTACTTAAACTTTTTGAAAAAAAGGAGGAGTTGTTGCTTCGACTAAGAGAAGAACGAGAAAGAACGCTTACCGCCACATCATGCATCCAAGTAAGCAATTTTACCCCCACTACCATTTACCCCCTCTACCATTTATCTCACCCTATCAACATCAGCGCCACCTATTGATAAGATTTACAAACACCCCTGGTGTTGAGATTTTCAGTTTTAAATTTAATAAGGTCACTAAGCAAACAATTATAGAATATTAGTTTCCTTAAACTGTTTTAGAATTATGGTGCCCTTAATTTTGAAAAGCGCCATCTATCATAATTTTTTCAATTATTTAAATATATTCCGAAATAGCGCCACCTATCATCAACTTGATGCACTAAATTATTGATAATTTTTTTAAATCCTAATAATTCAACTATTCATCAGTTGGAAATCAATCAATAATAACTGCTCCATCATCGACTGTATAATTTGAGGGTGAATTCATAGGATTTGGCTATATACATCTGTCATCATTTCACTTTCTGTAAATATTTTCATGTTCTGCCAAAAATGCCATTTCTCACTCACAAAAAGGTTGTAGAAAAATGAAAAAAAAAAACATTTTTGTATTTTAGAATACTTTTTATTTTTATATATTTTCGAAAACTTAAAATTAAGCCATACGCTTATTAAAACATAACTAATATTTCATTTTTCATATGACTTGATATGTGGATGCCCCCAGGGTAGTGTATGACTTGTGTTAGGTATAACAAACCTTTTATCATCATGGTAAGATAATGCAATTTTGTTTCTGGTTTCTGTGTATATATTGTGTAGATCACTTTTAAATGATTTCATTTTTCGAAATAAGTAACCACCTTTTTCAACAACTTTTTTATATTCATTAATGGATAAATGCTTATCGATTACACTTTTTTTAACCCCTTTGCTTTTTTTACCTCCGTTGAGACTGAGTTTATATAGTAGGCTTTAGCTCCTGTTCCATAGAAACTTAGAATTGGATCTTCAGGAAATTCATCCTTCATTCTACCCAAAACAGATTCGTTTTTACTTATATTAAACCTATTTACTTTCTTATAATTAGATGTATCGAATTTCTCAGGGTTTTCAATCATAAATTTATAGAAATCATCAGTGTAAATTTTAAGTACTAGAGAATCTGTATCTGTATACATTAAACTTGCACTATTGTGAAACTCTTTTTTTATAGTATTATAAAAAAAGTCATACAAAACTGTTTTAGACAAATCCAGAATACAAAAACCCAAATATATTGGTTTATTGTATACAATTTTGAGTTTACTCATATGAACAGCGATTAATTCTTCGGTAAATATCGAGCAATTGTTAAAATTGGGTCTACTGATTAGAGCACGAGCACCGGCCCTTCTACGAATACTCTCCCAACTTGTAACTAATTTTATATCTTTATGATTCTCAACATTTTCCATAGTTTTTCCGAATACTGCATTATTAAAAAGCTTGTATAAATCTTTTTTAAATTTTGTATCAGCAGAGTTTCGAAGCTTTGTGTTAGTATCGATATACTTTTTTAACCAGGGTGATTGTTCAAATTTTAACATTCTATGAGTTTAAATGACTATTAACCCATTTCTTACTGCCTGATTTAAAGTTTTATAGTGTACAATATACCTTATTTTATCATGCAAATTTGGAATGAGTTTGGGGAATTTGGATGATGAATCTGGAGGGATTATATTTTCCACCAAAAATGGAAAATCAGCATGAGCTTCATGCAACTCATTTGGATAATACACATCTACTTCAAGAATGTATCCTATGGGACTGTCATCTGGTACATTATGAATATTTAAATTTATCATTTCTTCTTGTGAGAGCCATTTAAAACCTTTTGTGGGTAGTGGTTGTGACATACTATGCCCATATAAATTTGTTGCATCCAAATACATTATAAAGGATGACTTTATACTTGGATCATAATTTGGAAGGTACTTATTATTTGCTATATGCATTCTATCAACACATTGACTAACACCCCCTCGAATCCCTTTTTTAAAGAAATGAATCATGTCAATTTCAGTCAATAGCTCTAATTCTACTTCTGTCATTCTAAGCATACAATCAAATGATAATGATGGCAACGTGTAATATTGAGCTGGATCTAGGTTATAAGTCTTTAAAGAATTTCTTCGAAATGCTTCAAAAACATCAGTTAAAATTAAAACATCAGTTTTCAAATATAAATCCGAATAGTCTCCTAAAGTTTTACAATTAAATAGACTCCATACTTTTTTCCCTCTATCATATTCTAAATCTGTAATATGCTGATCATTTAGATCATCGAAGAATTGGTTTTTCGTGGGTAAATTAGTAACGTCTAATTTGTCTAAGTCAGAGATAAATCCATATGGAAACACACCTTTTTGTCTCATTAAACTAAATTCTTCTTCAGATGTAAAATGTTTGTGTGTTTCTAAAAAGGAGTCTGAATCTAAACCTTTACTTAACTCATCCAGGGATGCAGCTAAAAATTTGTAGCTGTCTATAAATCTTAGACGTAGATATTTTTTTATGATTTTTCCTTCAGAATTCATGTAATCATGTACATATATGGATTTTGTAAATGAAATATATTTTTCTTTGTTTTCTGCAATAACATCTATTTTATCGCCATGATGACACAATTCCTTAATAAACATGTGACAATCATAACCACTTCGATTGTGAAAAATTATTGGAATGAAATTTGGTAATTGATGTTGTAAGTTACAAGTTGAATGTGCAGCTAAAAATCTTTTTTTTCCCGTTATGTGACAATGATCGGTTACTTTTTTATCAAATAAGTTAAAAGGTTTACCACAAATTCCACATTTGTCACATGTTTCCACTATGTTTCTTTCTTCAGGTGTTAGTGGTGTCATTGGGACTATATCTCTTAAATAATTATTGTGAAGCTCTCTAAGATCACGTTCAATACATGCTACAAATTCTTCTGCTGCGCTTGAACCACGGAATAATTTAAATTTTGTTAAATCATCATTGAATGAACATTTAATTAGGTATGCAAATGAATATGGTTTATGTATGATATTTTTGACTGTGAAAGAATTTAATGGATCTGGTTCACAACCTGCCATTGGTTGTAAAATTGATTCAAAGTCAGCATACACTACAAAGGGAACTGTTAGCTGTTTTTCATAACTTTCGAACTTTAACATGTTTTCTTGTGTTGTTTTTCCAAATCTATCAGTTTTTAAATCTGTAGATGGGGTTATCGCGTAAACTTGCCCACAGTCATATTTTTGATGAAATATTAGTTTTTCTGCTGTTATAAAGTGTACTAAACAACCATCGCAAAAATAAAGTCTACGTTTCGACATTGATATTTGATTGGAAACCAAAGCTGAAAGATTTTTTATCCAACAATAATGTGTTCTATTACAATCGCTATTACATTCATGAGTTTCTTCTTTAATTTTACAATCTTCACTTATGATTAATAAGTTTATGTGAGTGTCAAGTTTTCTCTTGGAATAGCGAAGTGGACCAACAACTTCATATTGAATTTTTTTATTTGCAAATCTGGTTTCCAATGTATAAACATTAATTGAAATATTATTGTTTTGTTCAAACCTAGATATATCAGTCAATTTAACCGGCATTTCCATACCTGCAAGATTTAAAACTGTAGAATAATGGGGGTAGGAAGAAACTCTGTCTACATGAAGTGAAACTGGGTATAAAGCTGATGTAACAGCCCATGCAAAACATGCATTATCCTGATTTTTTATATTCACTACAGCATGTTTAGATTCAATGAATTTGGGTAACTTGAAGTATGAATTGCCCCCAATAGGGCGAAACTTGTTGATGTTGATTTCCAAGTGTAATATATGTTGTAAAGTCCAACCTGTAAATAAATTAAAACATTATTAATTAAACAACCATATTTAAAAAATGTTTCACTGATTATTATTAAACAAAAATTATTTATTTTACTAATGAGTAATCTTACCAGAATCTCGCTCCATAAACTCGCTCGCTTGGGAAATTATTTTATCTATAAAAAACTCATAAATATTATCCAAATCAGAGGCATCACACACTATTTTATTATTTGTGTTAAATGATTTATCAGCTAGGGTTTCTTTTGATTGGTGAAGAAACGTTGCAAATAATTCCATATTAATTTTTATTGAGGTGTGTTTTGCTATATTTTCTTTTACTAATGTTAGACATTTGGGTTTTATCTCATAAAAAAACCTTCTGTAGTCTTTTTGCTGAGTTTCTGAAGCAATTCTATAACTTGCTATTCTGCATTTAAGACCACTTCTTACCACACATACACCATTGGAGTATGGTGCACATGAGTTATTTTTATGTTGAAGTGTTCTACAATGAGCAAAAAATTTATCTTTGGGTATGAAAATCTTGCATTCTCTACACATTTCCAATTGTTTATCACCATCTTTATCAACTTTTAAACTAGCTATTTTTCTTTTCTTTAATGGTTGCTCATTGATATTATCATCATTATGTTTATATTTGCAAGCTGTTTTATTATGTCTAACCATATTATCTTTTCGAGTAAAACTTTTGTCATATTTTGAACACTTCAACATGGTCACTTTACTTGTTACACCTGAAATTATTTATTTATTAGGTGTTTTCATCAACACCTCTGTTTTAACCACTATGCTTTTTTTATGCCCGTTGTGGGTTTTATAACAGACACCCCACTCCACCTCATTTTCTTCAGCTGTATCTGATAACTCTCAAATATATTTTTTTTAATCATATTTCACAGCAAAATCTAAATAGTTTGACCTTGAACAAAATTTACAACCAAATGTATTATTTTTTAATTTATTTTTGGTTTTGCAAAATATTCTCAAGGTGACATTGACCTTCATTTAACCTTGAACAAGATTGATGAGCAATTACATCTTTAACCTTGGAAAAAATTATACAGTGACCTTCATTTAACCTTGAACAAGATTGATGAGCAATTACATATTTAACCTTGGAAAAAATTGTCAACGATTCACACTGACCTTGATATAACCTTGTAATGGGTATATATATTTTACTCCTCATTTGGCAAACACTCATTCTTGCTCGATTTGTCTTCCTATAATGTCATCCACCGCTCGCCCTACCCTCATCGTTCGTCCGTTTTTGAAAAATGGGCATGTGCAGTGCAATTTCTGCAATGTCTGGAAACCGGTAGAGGTTTTTACAATTAATGGACGATGCGATGTCTGTAGTGAGCAATATCAAAGAATTATGGAGAGGCAGAGCAATCCTCCATATTCACCCGAATCACCTGTCTACATCTCAGACAGTGATGATTATGAGGTGGTGGAGAGTGATGATGATGATTCTGATACCAATTATGGTGTGTGGGAAGTAGCGAGAGTTGACTCTCCTCCTTCTGAGGAGATGTCTGATGTAGGAAGCGAAAGAGCTGACTCTCCTTTTGAGGAGGCTCAACGTTGGTAGTCTGGTTTAGTTTAATTGGGGTGTACAATAAAAATGGCTGGTACACACAGCTCAGTGCGAGGTTTGGGGCACTGTGGCACTAAACCAAACAATTAAAAATTTTCATCTAACAATTTTAAAATGAAACCATTTGTAAAAATCCTATCTTTTGAATCACATCAATATTCAATTTTTAAATTATAGTAACGCAAATTTTGTTCATTTATGCACAAACTAAAGTTAAAAATGGTAAAAAAAAACGTTTTTAAGTTTCATTTTTATATGCTATTCCATGCAATCTTGCTCTCTTATAAACAAACCAAAGTTTAAAAATTATTTCTAAAAGTTTGTATTTTTTTTAAATTAGATCTTTTCTACAAATTGGTTTATTCTACACTATGAAATTTTACTCTTTTATAAACAAACTAAAGTTTAAAAATTATTTTTAATACTTTGTTTTTTGCATTAGCATAATATTCTTTTCTATATTAAAGTTTATTCTATAGTTCTAGTTCTAGTTCTAAGTTCAACTATAAAATAGTAACCAAAATTAAAAAATTATACAAATTTTTTTGTTTGTTATTAAATTACCATAATGTTTTTTTTCTTAATATAGATTTATTATATTTTACATATTCAAATTGTTTTTTTTTGTTTCATAAAGTTATATATTGGCTAACTAATAATTTTATATAAAAACTAAATATGTTACAATAAAAAAATGTTAAAAATTTAAAGAAAAGCATAAAAAAGATCCTTTAGCTTATTGTAGTCATTTAATTTTGCTTGGAATTCTTCCTCCACACCTTCGGTCTCTCTTTGTAGTCGTTGAATCTCTACTTTGAGTAGATCCACTCTTTGTTTAAGCTGCTCCACGCAGCTTCTTTTCACCCGTAGGATTTGGATAGCCTGCTCTATTGTTTGGCTTTCTATTGTTGTGACATTTGCGGCTACGGTTTGTTGGACTAGCTGATCCCTCGATGTTGAGGGAATTGCTATTGGAATTGCTGTCGGAGTTGGAGCTGTTGATAAAATGCTTGTCTTCGTTTTTTTAATGTACTTTCTTTTACCAACTCTTCCATTTTTGATTTTATGTACGTCACGTTGTAGCTCCATTTGTAGCTGCGGCTGTGATTCTGGCTGTGGTTCTAGCTGTGGCTCTAGCTGTGGCTCTGGCTGCTGTTCGGCTTGAAACTCATTCCCAATATCTTTTAACAAATTGTCGATGTCTTGACTGGTGAAATCATCCAAATCAATAATTTGCTGCTTTGAATTCATTTTCTACTAATTTGAAATTCGCTGTTGAAGTAAAGAAACTTTAATAGTACTCTTCTGATATTTATTTTTCTTTAAATACTTGTTGGGTGTTAGTTTAGTGGGGGTAAAGTCTACAGAAAATAATATATCTAAAAAGCGGGCAAATAAAGCAATGTTAAAGATTCTGAAGGTTAAAAAATACACATCTTTACTATAATTTTGGATTATTTTTTTCAAGGTCAAAAATACTACTCGAACTATTCGTCTCTACATATAAAAAATGCAACGATCGTCAAGGTCATTCAAGGTCAACATAATGACCTTCACAACTTTTCAAGGTCAAATATACTACTCAAACTATTCGTCTCTACATAAAACAAGGCAACGACCGTCAAGGTCATTCAAGGTCATTCCCTCCTCAAAAGTGGTCCAGCACCCGCTTAAACCTACTACTTAAATAGCACAAAATACGGCATCATGGGCTCTCGCCCTACGCGCCAAGACATATTCCTGGGTGCGCCACTAATTAAGGCAAACTAAAAAATCAAACTACAAATATTATTTTTAGGTTTCCAAGAGCTCCTGTTATCCGAACAGCTTGGATATGTTTTTGTGGTTTAAATGAAACAACTGATGATGTAAAAAGTTTATGTTGACTTTGCAGTTGACATAGTAACGCGAGCAGTCTAAATTGATAGGAAAATCAAGTGACATGAATGCTCTCGAAAAGCAACGAAGTTCGCTCAATTGTTTTATTTTTTTTTTAATAATTACTAAAACGTCCCAAAATATTTAAAAAAAAACACATTAAATAACATGAAAAACCTTTATTTTTGAGTAGTATTTTGCCCAGAAAACATTAAAATATTTAAAAATACCGTTTTAAAAGGATAATTCCACGAATCAAAAATCGTGCGGGAACGGAATTTGCTGGTTTCGGTGTGGTTTTTTGTGACTAGTTTATTTATTATTTTGTCTTTCTTATTTTTTTCTTCGATTTGCATATCTCAGAAATCTCACCACGGCTTTGGTACATAGGCTGAAATAAGCTTTCGATGCCAAGCAAGAGGCCTGCCACAAACCTAGAATGGTTTCATTATTTTCAATCAACTCACTTAAGGCATGCGCAGACACATTATTTGTCCCGATAAGCATAGGCAGTCCATGTGAAAGATAGATTCGTGCACACTCGATATTTATTTTCTATAAACTTTTCATCACACTTTGAAAGTTATCGTTACTTGCTTAGAAACTTAAAAAAATAGTTGTGGTATACATGGTGTCCTATGGGCATTTTAAAAACAGTAATACACACAAGTTTGGATAATTGGGTAAAAAGTGGCGCTATTCCGAGCCCAGTCTATTTCAAAAATAAAGATATTTACAAAGACTTTTAAAATATCAAGCAATAAATAAATTATTTTTAATAAAAGCAGTTTTTAGTTTTGTTTGATATTTTGAAAACCCTTGTAAATATTTTAAATTTTAATACAGCTGATTGGGCTCAGAATATAACCAATCAGGACATTTTATACTAAAGTCCGCAAGAAAGACACTCTTATGTACTTTTGATATTGACATTTCTTACTGTTTGCATCATGAATTAGAAATTACCGTGTGTATTGGCATATTACGTATATGACTGAGCACCCTTTAGTAAATATTGCTTATAAAGTTTTTAAAATTTATTTTATAACACATAGAAGAATTTATGAGATTTCATTATATGTGCAAAATTGTGGATCAAAAGATTTGAGGGGACTTTTTTAGCCGGGTTAGTGTTTATTTTCTTTAATTTTATTTACACTTAACGAAAAGCTTAAAATATTAATATGAAATTTAAAAATGTAGGCGGGCAATCTCTTATACTAAAAAATGTACCCTTTCAAAATGGGAGCCATCTCGATAACAGCCGCTGCAATATAGAAATCTAGGTCATAGAGGGTGTCTGACATCTGCCGATTTTGAGGAAAAATACACCTAATATGGAATACATTATGGTCAAATGAAAAAGCTCTCGATACACCACGAAACTCCCTTAAAAGCAGACGGGAATAATCAGTGAGGCGAAATATCAAAAAGGGGAGAAATGGCTATTGATGAGTAAATAAACATGTGAATGAAACAAAAGCCGTAAACTGGAAATAATTTGAAATAGTTTAGGGAGTGACACTGGAAATATTGGGTTTTAACAATATTCTGATGAACAGCACCCTGAATAAGATATTATGTAAAACCGATCAATATACCCGGCTTTCCACTATTTGCTCTAATATTAATATTGTGTACCAGGTGGCCTTTTGCAGTGGTACTGTTAAAATTAACAAACACACGGCATTCATTTGAAGAGATATATACAAACATAGAAAAAAGCTTGAAGGAAGCAAGCAAAAAAGCTGTTGGGTACCAAGGCAATAAAAATAACAATAAGATGTGATGGACGGAGGTAATACAGGAAATGGTCAAGGAGAAAAAACGTACGTATTTGAAATGGCTCAGTACTAAAGAGCAAAGAGACCCAAAAATCTACAGGGAAACCAGAAGACAGCTAAGAAATCTGATACGCACGGAAAAAATGAAATTTTTGAGCGCAAATGCCACGATATAAATAGACACGTAGGCCGTAAGCGGAGTTCTGAAGTATGGAAATTCATATCTACGTTAAAAACCCAACAAAAGAAAAAGTCAATGGACAGAACACTACAAGAGATTGCTGCAGGAAACAAGACCCGAATATCTCTCAGCCTCTCCGAGGAGAGACATAGAAGTACACAAGACAACAAGCTGGATTGCAACAACTACAGAGGAATTTCAGTAACCAGTACCATAAGTAGATTGTACGGTAGGATTCTTAGAAACCTAATAAAGAATGATTTTCATGACCAAGAAGAAGAAGAGCAAAGTGGGTTTCGTGAAGGCAGATCTTGTAGTGATAATGTTTTTTGTCTTAAATAAGTAATTGAGTGGACCTACAAAAAGCATATGATACCGTTCCAGTAGAAAAATTATGGACAGTGTTAAAACAAACTAATATCAATCATACATTCATATATAGAAGCGATAAAAAAACTTTACAAGGGTCAAAATCTGAAACTAAAATTGTAAATCGACTTTCAAAAGAATTCCAGGTAACGAAGGCTTAAAACCCTCCAACCCTTTTTAAAATATATATCGCAGTAGCTCCAAGAAACTGAAAATGTAAAGTACACGGCATGGGAATACAACTTAGCGACCGATTTACCATATACACACTACAGTTTGCTGACGACCAAGTAATTGTAGCTATTGATAAAGAAGGCATGGAATATATGATGAGAAAGTTAACGGAAGAATACCAAAAGTGGGAGTTAACAGTGAACGTGGACAAGACACAGTACTTATGTATTGGAAACGAATCAAGTGAGTTAGAACTAGACAATGGACAAACAATATCTCCATGCAATGAGTATGTATACCTGGGTGTCACATTTGATAAGACAGGAACAGACTGTAAAGAACTGGAAAGAAGAATAGTAAAAAGGTTATTGGTTGTTTTAACAGTATTTTATGGCGCAGAGAGATAAAAAAGAATGTAAAATTTGACATATATTAAACAATGGTGAAAAGCACGCTGTTGTATGGAATAGAGTCTTGTCGCGTACCAGAAAAATACAAAGCAAAAATGGAAAGTGTTGAAATGGATGGAATAAGAAGATCAATGAGAATATTTAGAACAGATGATATAAGAAACGAGATCATAAAAGAAAGAATGAGAATCGAGGGAAGCATAACGGAGAACATCACTAAAAGACAACTGATATGGTACGGCCGTGTACAACGGATGAACGACAAAAGATTACCAAAGCAGGTCCTAGAATGGCAACCAATAGGGCGCAGAAAAAGGAGGCGTCCTAAACTGAAATGGCAGCAGTCAATCCAAAGATCAATGAGTTAAAAAACCCTGACGGAAGTTGATTGTTAGGATCGAAGGAGGTGGAGAATAGGCGTCGGACAATGTAGAAAAACGCTCTAAACTGACATAGTAGTAGTACTGTCAAATCAAATGCCCAAGGCTTCAATTTTGTAAGCTACCAATTTGGACAACAACTTATATGAATTATAAAATCATTAAACCTTACTAAGATTATTTATTACGATCTCGAAAGGGAATTTGGTGGTTCTTGGAGGAAGTATATACTATAAGCGTTTTTTCTCAAATATGTAAATAATGTAGGAAAATCATACATACCTGTTCAACTTTCTTCTTTAAATTTCACTTTTCACTTCTTTATATTTATCAAACAAATATCAAATTTTACTGCTATTAAACTTTTGTATTCTAATATTTACCCTCTTTAAACTTTTAGGTTTTAGGAACCTTTTGTAGGTTTGTTGTAAATATTTTTACTTGGCAACATTTTAAACGTTAATCGAATAAAATTATTCAATCAACTGTTTAACTTACTTAGTACTACTGTTTAGGTTTGAGATATTATATTGAATGAAAATGCCGATTTTAGGGCTACGAAGGGTTTGTTTTTGATGTTAAAAAACCAGAATAAGATGGAAACAATATTTTAGCACACTGGAAACAGCAATAATAAATAGGTTTAAAATTAAAATAAACTCTAAAATTAAAGACCAAAATAGTTGATGAAATGAATAACAAAAAGAATAATTTTATACAAAGTTAAAATAATTGACAGATTTAACATTCCAGATGAAAAAAACCCCCCTTAAATTAAGCGAAGTGAAGCCTATGAAAACCAACTAAATAATGCTCTCTAACGATTTTCTTGTCTCAGCGAAAACAACCCTGCCTTGTAGGCACTCATAGCGTGCCGTTGATTCATTTAAACTCTAATGCTAAAGGACTTTGGCGAGAAAGAGATAAACTGTGCTTTAAACGCTCCAGACAAAGAGACAAATCATCAGCGTAAGCTGGAGATGCATCGACATAGAAAACCGTTATAAATAAAAATAACACAGTGTGTTTTTTAAAAATTGAAAAAGTTTGCTAAATTTGTTTTAAGTTACAAAATAAAAAATATTGTGATGTTAGTGGCTCAAACGACACATTAGCCGAATAAAACTTTTATTAAAATACAGCGAACCTAAAAATCAATGCCTAAAAATAAGTCGCTGCATTGCCATAATTAAAAATATTTAAAAACTTATAAATGACAAAAATATCATTTATATTCAAATCCCGTTTTGTTACAATTGCATAACAACAAGAGTAAATATCTTATCTATCTTTGATAGCTCTCTTTTTTTGGCATGTGGCAAATATGTCAGTCATCTCTTTTTTTAACCCACGGGTCAGGGCTAACCCTCTATTGAGAAATCGGCCCTTAACCGGTAAGTAGCTAATTCACAGATTACTAACCACAGAAATAGATTGGACACCCCCATGTTAAACTCTTAATACAATTAATGGCATTTGAACAGCGCCATCCCATAGCTGTCTGTTTGAACTAATTTTTGCGCTCTGCGCCTTATATATTATTATACATGTCAGTTAGTTTTTAATTTTTTGTTGGAGTTCTTTCTTTTTTGAAAGATAATAAAATTATGTCAAAAAAAATAAGTCCAAATTTTGTATAATAGAATAACAATTTATTCTAATCACAATTTATATGGGTATGAATACATTAAAAATCAGTAACTATTACACTTACACTGAACCGAACCGTAACACATCAAGCACCTCTCATTCTAAGCCTTTTTTGAGAGAAGTCATCGCTCTGCTCTGCATGATTTCACTTTCCCGTGATAAAACGCAAACACACCGATTTTTTTTGGATTTTTATCTCAAAAGAAATTTGAACAAAATTTCACTTCAACGCGAACATAAAATTTTTTTCGCGAAAAACAAATTTGACAAGTTTTATGAGTTTTATCGATGTGCACATCAAGTGCACGGCCTGCGCACTGATAGTTCGGTAAGCATTCCCAAGATGGCACTAATTCCATAATTTTTACAGTTTTTTTCACAAAAAATACCCACGCTGTTGCTTCCTCCCGGTATACTTTTTTTATAAAGTTAAGTAGAGAAAGGCGTATTCCGTGTAAATTTTTTATTATTAATTTTCTACCAGCAGTGGAACGTTTTCGGCTTGTACCAAGCCATCTTCAGCACCACTCTGAAAGTAAATAACAGCGATCAAGATTTTATTTGGAGTAGCTAGCGAAGGCAATTTGTAAACAGCCCCCGTTCTTTTGTTTTAAAAATTATTAGGAAAGATATATTAGAATCAAGACGCTTTTACTCACTTGTCAGAGGTTGAAAACTTTTCCTTCCATGAACAAAACCAACATTGAGACGATACAGGTTAAAATATTACGTCTAGACAATTTACACTATCACTGGAACATTAACAAACACTTTAAAAATTTTATATATATAAGACATGAACTTGTTTTACGTTTGGTACTAAATAATGTAAATTTTTAGGTTATATATTTTGACAACGAAAACAAATCAGAGTGAACAGATTCTAATCTCATAAGATTTCTTAATGTGGTTCTCTAAAGTATGACGTCACGGGGGACGCTAGGGCTGGATGGTGTGTGTGTGTGGGAAGGGGGGTGAGATTCTGTGGGGTGGTCCTCCACCAAAAAAAATCTAATTCACTCCCCTCCCCCATATATGTAAAGTTATGTAAAAGTAACATTGCCCACTGCCAGAGGCGCTAGAGAGCTGAGCTTTGGCAGACTGATAGGAAATATGATAAGACTATAGGAAAAAATTAAAACCCCAAAATTTTAATTTGCTTCCCTCCCCTATAAATGTAGATTTATGTAAAAGTAACATTGCCCACTTCCAGAAACGCTAGAGAGCTGAGCTTTGGAAGACCGATAGGAACTATGATAAAACTATAAAAGAAAATGAAAAAACCCCAAATTTTAATTAACTAAAGTTATGTAAAAGTAACATTCTCCACTTCCAGAAACATTAGAGAGCTGAGCTTTAGAAGGCCGATAGGAACTATGATAAAACTATAAAAGAAAATTAAAAAACACAAATTTTAATTTACTTTCCTCCCCTATAAATGTAATGTTATGTAAAAATAACATTGCCTACCTACTTCCAGGAACACTAGAGAGCTGAGCTTTAGAAGGCTGATAGGAACTATGATAAAACGATAGGAAAATTTAAAGGTATTGCTAAAGTTTTGAACAATATTCCGCATATTTTACTACTTTAAAACTTAAATATTATCCAAATCCTTTAAAAAAGGAGTGAAATCATAACAAAAACATATCATGAAAAACAAAAGCCAAGTACGCGAAAGTGGTATTCCATAAAAAGTTCTCCAATACAAATTTCAAAATGAAAGGTTCTTACTAGTTTGGAAATGTTTTTCTAAACTTGGCTCTTACGGCTGCAAATGACTCTTAGGCAGAGTGCTAAATTGAACGTAAAGAAGTTTGGCTGGAATAGCATAGTTTAAAAAAACAATTCCAAAGTAGTAAGAACCTTTCATTTTGAAATTTGTATTGGAGAACTTGGCTTTACTTTTATCTCAATTCTTTTTACGAAATACTACTTTCGCGTACTTGGCTTTTTTTACATGAAATGTTTTTGTTATGATATAGATCTCTAGTTCATAAAATATTTAAATTAAGCTGAAATTATTGAACTAAATAAAAAAAAACCATGATTGAGATACCGACAGAATCGCAAGTACTTGGCCGGCTAGTTTAGTGGCTGCCAGTACTCTCCGCCAGTAAACTCATCAAATGTAAACGTAGCTTAAAATGACTAGCATGGGCCTAAATTAACATTGATTTATTATATAAAATATATTACAGTTTAAAAAAATCCTGACTGGTGGAATACTGAACATAGCTAAATAAAAAATAAATGTGTAGTTATTGGGTTGTTTTTTTATGTATTTGGTTGAAATGATTATCTAAAATATAAAATATAAAGACTTTTCAATACAACTAGTACATTACACAGTAGACATTTGGATTCATTTCACGAAAATGATTTCCTAAAATACTTAAAATAATTTTTAATATAATCCAAAGATTATGGAATATATATAATCTAAGTTATATTAAAAATATTTTGAATCACTTAGTATATTTAAATAAAATTAAATATATCACTCGTGCGCGATTTTTGAAAATGTTTGTAGCGCCATCTTTGGACTGCTTACCCGAACTTATGTACGTTCGACACACTGTATATAATAATAATATAATTTTGAGTGGCCCATCTTAATAATATATATTATAATCTATAATCTTTGATCAAGTGTTTGACAAATTCAAATTCCGAAAGACATTTAAAGACACGCAGGATACAGGGCTTAACGGTGCATTTTCTTAGGGTCACTGCATCTTGGAAGCCTGGCGTTTCCAGGGGTAGCGACACCAAACATAACCTTATTTACGAAAAACGCAAATCTGACACTGTGAGGTTTACAAATGTTACGTAAAGAACTGTATGTAACACCCGGTATATAAATTTGACTGTCCAAATAAACAAACCTAAAAAAACTAAGTTTTTTATGATTTCAATATTTATTAGGACCCTGTGTTAGGACCCACACAGCTCAGGAAACCAAAAATATAGTTTGCATGTTTTATATATATTCTAAATAAATTTTTTATGCTCTCTAGGGAATAAAAGTGTACGTTTAATCCCTTTTTTCATGGGCTAAGGGAGTATTTCTTGTCCCCAGTGATTAAAAGTAATTTCTTTAAAACCCAAGGCCAGCACAAAAATAGAGGCCACGACCCTGAAAAAATCAGGTGTTCTCCCGGGGCTGAATTTTACATTGGGTCTTATGGGAGGTCAGACGTTTTTTTATGATATTTTCAAAATGGCACTACAGATTTCCGCAAAATTTCAGTGCAATATTCTCAGACACCATCCCGATATTCCACCAAAGGTTTGTAAGGAAGCAACATGATTAAAACTTCAAGATTTAGTATTCCTTATTTTTGAATTCAAATTACCCGCCATGTACCAAATGCCAACTGTTATATTTGACATGTATTTGACTTTGTCATATGTGATTGTCACATTCACTTCTGCTTTAAACTTAATTTTTGTGTGAGCTAATGAAGCGGCTATGAAAAATTAGGGCTTACTATACATTTAAAAAAAATTGTTCTGCCAGAATAAAGTAAAAACAATCTCAAAAACGGCTTTATTAAAAAAAAATCAAATATCCATGAACCGTCATTCCAACTTTAATATTTTAAAGACAATCAGCTGTGTCGTACCGTGACCATCAAAAAAAAATCAGCCCCGGATGTGACGTCAACAAAGTGGAGGATCGTGGCCCGTCCATTTTGATAGCCCTGTAAAACCATGAAGGCAAAATATATGTTTTTGGATTATTTTATTTTATCCTAATACAAAAAAGAAAAAGGAATCAAGATATATACACGATAACGATTATTTTGTTGCTTCCAGCTTGGCGTAAGCTTACTGTACTTTGCTGATGACTTAGTGCGTTTCGATTGTTATTGTGTCTTTCGGCATAGAATATTGCTTCCATATAAACGAAGCATTTAACTTTCTAGACTTCTCCAGGATGTAAATCAGGAATACCTTTTCGGTGAAACTTTCGAAATTCTGTTTGTTGCATCATTTTCGGTACTGAAAGCTTTCTTTCTTCGGTGGCCTTTTCCAAATTCGAACTTTTTCTCGGCTAAACTGATTTAGTTTGTTATGAAATAAATATTATTTTTTCCACATTGTTTGTTAGCATCTGAGTGACTTTTGTTTAATGTAATGCCATGACTGTCACTGCCCACTGTTTTATTATATACGGGGGGGTTGACGTGCTAAAACTACAGTACGGTATGTGGTTTAATACCTATTTATTTAGTTTATGATTATTATTATTTTTAGTATATAAAAATAAACCTTCCCAAGTAACATTATTACCACTCATGGTTTTATAAATTTGGTTCCTAGGTTATTTAGAGGGTGCTGTTATGGGTTTTAGGATCAGTTTGGCTACATAAAGGTAATTTATATTGCCAATTACCTAAAGGGGTGTTATACAACCAAAAAGTGATTTATAAAGGGAGTATAATAAAACTGATATTCCTTCTGTTCCTTTTAGATACTTTTGGTTTTATTGATTTCTGAGTTATAAAGATGGTCTTATAAAACCATTTTACCTAAAGTTTTTAAAAAGTAATAAATATAAACTTTGGTCATTTAGTTTTTTTCATTACTTTAGGTCATTACAAAATTGTTATATAATAGAGCTAAAAGGTTATCTTATATCCTTTTGTTTTTATAGTTACCAGTTGTTTAAAAGTAAATATGATTAGATAGGCAGCCATATAGAACCTAGTTTCCTTAAGGTTTTTAAGAGTGGTAAATATAAACTTTAGACTTTTGGTTTTTGCCATTACTTTTAGGCATTTTAAAAAGGTTTCATAGGAAGGCTTAAAGGCAAACTTAATTCTTTGTATTTATAGTAGCTGTATATTAAATATTATTTAAATAGGCGGCCATATAAAACCTTGTTTCCTTAAGGGTTCTAACAGAAGTAAGTAAATACTTTCGTGTTTTATTTTTTTAAGCATTTCTTGTAAAAATAATAGATATACCTAGGTACAGATTGGTACCTACCAATTGCAAGATTGATTATTTAAAGCCCAATAATTAATAATTGTTGAGTTTCCGTCCTCCTGGGTACGACACCCAGGCCTAGATAAGGCCTATTTAGCCGGCCAATATAAGAGGTTGCCCTCCAACCTGCAGGCACAAAGAATATCATTGCACTGGCCCTCTCGATTGTGTCGAAATTGCACGATAAAAAAACATTTAAAAGTGTTGAATTATACGCTTTTAAACACTTTAAAAACAAATACAAAAAATTTAAGTGAGGTTATGTTGACTATGTTTACTTTGTTCTTTTTTGTTGGTTTCATAAGGGCACTCAAAAATCCTTGTTGCGATACAGTAACAAATAAAACCAATAGACCACTATAAAACCATAATGGCGTATATAAATTTATTTAAAAAATATTGTAAAGAGAAAATATTTATCTAGTCATTTTAGCAGTGTTTTTTAACAATAATTTTACTTTAATTTTGATTTATGTAAACCAAACAGACTTTTTTAATAGTGAATAGTGTAAATGATGTTTATTTTATTTTAAATATTTGTTATTTTGTTATCAAAAAACTATTAAAAAGCATTCTTGAGCTGGCGCGCTTGTTTTGAGAGCTTTTCAGATACGATTTTATCAGAAGAATAAATCTGGCAGGCAATTTGATCATCAACAAAACGACAAACTCGGTATATTTTTATGTGATAAAATAATTTTGGGACTCTGACATTTTTGGCAATTTTGTGACCTAAATTATTAGCTCACACATATACTATACTATAGTAGTGTGAGCTATGGTGATCCTAATTTTTTCGAGATAAAAAAGTTGCTCCGATTTCAAATTTTTTTATATATCTTTGCGTTTCAGATGATTTTGAAACTTTTTTGTTGCGCCGTCTGTCTGTCTGTCTGTCTGTATGTCTGTCTGTCTTTCTGTCTATCTGTCTGTCTGTCTGTCTGTATGTCTGTAACGACCAACGGGCATAACTCAAAAACCGCCTGGCCGATTTTAATGAAATTTGGTACCTAGACTGGGTCTTGGGTCGAGATGGTCCCATTTAAAAATGAACAAAATCCACCAAACAGAAACCAAATAAAAGGGTGGGGGTAGATTTCAAAAATTAGAGTTTATGTGAAAATATGGCGTGTGTGATATCAAACGGAAGGTAATTGAGTCTGGAGTTAAACAAAATACATTTTAATTTATTTTTAAAAAAGGGTGGGGGTATATTTCAAAAATTAGAGTTTAAGTAAAAATATGGCGTGTGTTATATCAAACGAAAGGTAATTGAGTCCGGAGTTTAACAAAATACATTTTAGTTTATGTTTTTTTTAAGGGTGGGGGTATATTTCAAAAATTTGAGTTTATGTCAAAACATGGCTTGTGTGGTATCAAACAAAAGGTAATTTAATCTGGAGTTGAATAAAATATATTTCAGTTTTTAGTTATATTAGCTCACACGTACACTATAACAATAGTACCTAGTGTGAGCTTAGGGGCCCATATATTGGCAGAGTATTTTATATAGCCATTGTGAATCTAAAATATCGCCATAGCTTTTATAGGAAAACTTCTTTACTTTAAAGGTATTATGGTATTCAATAGAATCGCCAGGATACCAAATTACCAAATCTAGTTTTATAATAGGATAGAGGACGTTTCTGAGTTTCTTTTAGAACCTGGCATAATAGCTTTAGGCTCTAAAAGGTTCTATACTGGTGGAACCGCTAGAGGGCGAAGCTGGAGTTTATTTCATATGGTTTTATAGTGAGTTTAATACATAGGTTGCCACCACTAATTGGGGAGTCCCATTTAGGAGGTCTAAGGGGTATATAAGGGTAATGGGAACGTGCTAGCGACCAAACATTGAAACTAATGGTTTTAAGGAAAGGCGCTGGCAACCTTTTAGCTTCTGCTATAAATAAAGAAGTGTTACTTGGGTTGGCATTAAAGTCCCTTTTAGTCACTTAGCAAATTATAGCCCTCCTTCCGGTCGGGCATGAAAATTCCCGCCGTGGGATTAAAAGTAAACACTGTACGCCCCAGTTTTATATTATACCTACTATTATTTTTATTAGTGTTCAAAAAATAGCGGGCGGCGAAGAAAAGGTCGAAAGTACAAAAAGTCGATAATACAAAAGTTCGAAAGTACAAAAGGTCGAAAATACAAAAGATTGAAAAACAAAAGGTCCAAACAAAGATCGAAAGTAGCTGAACGGTAATGATTGCAAAACAAAGTAGAAGTAAGAGATACACAGACACACTCATAGAAAACTTTTAAAAAAATCAACATCCAATAAAAACTCAAGGTCTAATAATTTTTAATTACCATCTCTACGTATTTTTTTGGATAGCAACTCGACGCGTCGCAGAACTTTTTATGAAAACAGTTTCTTCTAATGGAAATTTGTTCAAAAACATTTTTTTTGAACGGAAATTTGTTCAAAAACCATTTTTTCGAACGGAAAATTGTTCGAAAAAGTTTTGTTCCTTCGGAAATTTGTTCAAAAACATTTTTTTCAAACAAAAATTTGTTCGAAAACATTTTTTTCAAACGGAAATTTGTTCGAACACCATTTCTTTGAACGGAAATTGGTTTTCGAACGGAAATTTGTTCGCAAGCAATAGTTGTTCAAAAACATTTTCTTCGAAGAGAAAATATTTTCTTCAATAGCAAGCTCTCCGAAAAAAGACGCTCTAGACCACAATTCATATAGTTTGACTAAGGCAAGGTCTTTCTAACATATTTTTTCAAAAAAACCCTGACTTCTTTCCCGGAATCTTAAACTGTCTGAAAATTTGTCTACTTTCCTCCTTTTGGAAGGTCGAAATTGGTATTTTCCTAAACGTATCCATGGGCGTAGTCAGGGTCTCGCTCAGGGTGGGGCAAAAAAGCAAAAAAATGTACAATTAAATATTTATTTCCCCTTTAATTCTCGTATTACTAAATGAGCTAAAGCCAGGATGGGGCAGGTGACAAGCCAGGCTGGGGCAAGTGCCCCACCCTGACTACGCCCATGAACGTATCCGAACCGGTCGAGATACCCCCTGATATGCTCAAATGAGAAAAGTTAGAGTAACACCGATTTCAACCTTCCAAAATGAGGACCGGAAAGCTAATTTAGGGAAATCATTTTTCGAAAATACGTTTCGGTTGGTTCGGTTTGGTTTCACACCCTCTAGGATCCCGGGAAAGAAGTCAGGGAAGTTTTTGTTTCCAAAAATTGTTATTAAAAGACCCCATTAGTCGAACTATATGAAATGTGTTAAGTTTGGCAAGCCAGGTCAAAAATTTTTTTTTTCGAAAAATTTGTTTTCAAAGAAATGTTTTTGAACAAATTTTCATTTAAAAAAAATATTTTCGAACAAATTTCCGTTCAAAGAAAATGTTTTCGAATAAATTTCCGTTCGAAGAAAATGATTTCGAAAAATTTCTATTTGAAGAAAACGTTTCCGAACAATTTTCCTTTCGAAGAAAACGTTTTCGAACAATCTTTTGTTTGAATAAAATGTTTTCGAACAATTTTCGGTTTGAAGAAAATGATTTTCGAAGTTTATGCTTTCGAACAATAATATTAAGATATTTATATGAAACGTACTAGAAAATTATAAGTAATTAAAGCCGAACCTTACTAAAACTCGAACTGTTTTTGGGCTTTTTTTTGTCTTTTGATAAAATGTAAAAATCTGGATAAAAAGTGACTAAATAAGAACCACAAAGCCTAAAAACACCGAAAAAATAAAAAATAAACTTGAAAAATAAACTAAACAGTGCAAAAAATAGCGTATAAACCTTGTGATTAATGTTTAATTTTGTCCCTTGATATATATTATAGTATTAATAAACATTTAACATACAAATGTATTTCTGTCCTGTTTGTTTATTTATTACGTATTATTTTTATACAAAAAACACATATAATATTTAAAAGAAAATGATTTTTAACAATAAATATACCTACAATAAATATTCATAGCCCAAAAACTCAAGGAACATATTTTTTATTTCTTAAGCTGTATAAAAACGAGTTCTTTTTAAGTTTTATTAAAACATTTTTTTTTTCTCAGACTGTATAAAAATGAGTATGTTCCACGAACGTCTATGGAATTTTGAGTACGGGTTTGACACTGGTGTCGCTACCCCTGGGAGACACCAGGCTTCCAGGATGCAGTGACCCTAACATTTTCTGCTGGGATAGCGCCATCGCGGAGCTGTCATCCTGAACTAAAAATACGGGGTGTAGCGCTAAAAATACTCTGCCAATTTATGGGCACTTAAGCTCACAATAGATACTATATTTATAGTGTACGTGTGAGCTAATATAACTAAAAACTGAAATATATTTTATTCAACTCTAGACTCAATTACCTGTCGTTTGATACTACACAAGCCATGTTATTACTTAAACTCAAATTTGTGAAATCTACCCCCACTTTAAAAAAAAATAATAAAATGTATTTTGTTTAACTCCAGACTCAATTACCTTTCGTTTGATATCACACACGCCATATTTTCACATAAATTCTAATTTTTGAAATTTACCCCCACCCTTTTTTTTTTGTCCAGACTCAATTACCTTTCGTTTGATATCACACACGCCATATTTTTACATAAACTTAATTTTTGAAATCTACCCCCACCCTTTTATTTGGCTTGTGTTTGGTGGATTTTGTTTATTTTTAAATGGGACCATCTCGAGCCAAAACCCAGCTTAGGTACCAAATTTCATTAAAATCGGGCTAGCGGTTTTTGAGTTATGCGCGTTGGTCGTTACAGACAGACAGATATACAGACAGACAGACAGACAGACAGACAGACAGACAGACAACACAACAAAAAAGTTTCAAAATCATCTGAAACGCAAAGATATATAAAAATTTTTGAAATCGGAGCAACTTTTTTTTTCTCGAAAAAATTAGGATCACTATAGCTCACACTACTATAGTATAGTATATGTGTGAGCTAATATTTGGCGGGAAAGCCGATTTGTCATTACTATTTTTAGCTCACACATATACTATACTATAGTAGTGTGAGCTATGGTGATCCTAAATTTTTCGAGAAAAAAAAAGTTGCTCCGATTTCAAAATTTTTTATATATCTTCGCGTTCCAGATGATTTTGAAACTTTTTTGTTGCGCCGTCTGTCTGTCTGTATGTCTGTATGTCTGTCTGTCTGTCTGTCTGTCTGTATGTCTGTCTGTAACGACCAACGCTCATAACTCAAAAACCGCTTGACCGATTTTAATGAAATTTGGGAACTGGGCTGGGTCTTGGGTCGAGATGGTCCCATTTAAAAATGAACAAAATCCACCCAACAGAAACCAAATAAAAGGGTGGGGGTTAATTTCAAAAATTAGAGTTTATGTGAAAATATGGCGTGTGTGATATCAAACGAAAGGTAATTGAGTCTGGAGTTAAACAAAGTACATTTTAATTTATTTAAAAACAAGGGTGGGGGTATAATTCAAAAATTAGAGTTTAAAAGAAAATATGGCGTGTGTGATATCAAACGAAAGGTAATTGAATCCGGAGTTTAACAAAATACATTTTAGTTTTTGTTTTTTTTAAGGGTGGGGGTAGATTTCAAAAATTTGAGTTTAAGTCAAAACATGGCTTGTGTGATATCAAACAAAAGGTAATTTAGTCTGGAGTTGAATAAAATATATTTCAGTTTTTAGTTATATAAGCTCACACGTACACTATAAATATAGTACCTAGTGTGAGCTTAGGGGCCCATATATTGGCAGAGTATTTAATTGGTGTACTGTGAGCTAATTGTTCGAGCTCGAAAACTAACATTTGTATATTTTTTTTAGACGTCAAGACAGAAAAAAAGAATTACTTTTTCCTCAAAAACGTCGATTTCGTTTTGAAAAAAGTTACTATTATGTCCGTATTTATTGAAAATAAATATTGTATTTTAGTTTCTACATAAAATTGTTTGCTTAGCGCATTCTCCAAAATTGTAAAGAATTTTTCATTCTCGCCCTAACAGATACATTCAAGTTATTTTGAAATTTTCATTAATCGCACCCCTTCTAAGGGGTTAATATCATCCTCAGAATTGAAATAAATAAACAAAGTCATGTAGTACCTCGTTCTAAAGTTATATCCAACTTTGAAATTAAATATTTTATAAACCAAATCAAAATAAAAAAAACACCCAACTGCTAATTTTTTTTGTAAGTACTAGTCGCAGTTGAGTACAAAATTGATAGGTATACGACATGCTTCATCTTTTAGTTTTGATGCCCCAAGCGCACTTACGAAATTATATAGTTTTGTATTTTCATCAATCAGGTTATTGGGTAATTTTGTACCCAACTGCGACTGGTAGTTACAAGTAAATTTAGCAGTTGGGTGTTTTTTTTATAATTTTTTTTTTTATTTCCAACTTTTAGGTTTAATTCTTATTCAGCCTTACAAAAAGCACTATGCATTTACAATTCATTTAGCTTTACCCAAGAAGTACGTGTAGATTTTCTACGGACGCGAATAGTGTTACCTTCCATTGAGTGAAGGTGGGGGAGGAGAGAGGGAGAAATGGTGTCGAAAAAAATTTTAAAGCGTGTGCCGAAAGAATTTCTGATATCGCTCTAAATTTGTAGAAGGTATAGCTACAACTATTACTAATAAGGAGGGTGGGAAGAAGAGAGGGAGAGGGCGGGAAAAAACTAGTAAAATGATGTTGGAAAAAAGTCTTGAAGCGTGTGCAGAAAAATTTTTTGAAATCGCTCTCTATTTGTGAAAGGTATAGCTACAACTATTACTAACAGGGCGGGAGGGGAGGAGAGAGGGAGGGAGAAACTAGTAAAATGATGTTGGAAAAATGTCTTCAAGCGTGTGCAGAAAGAACTTTTGAAATCGCTTTATATTTGTGAAAGTCATAGCTATAACTATTACTAATAATGATGGGGGAGGAGTGAGGGAGAGGCGGGGGGGATTCATAAAATTGTGTTGGAAAAAAATCTGAAAATTATGCGAAGATGAGTTTTGAATAGGGAGGTGGAATGACAGGAGGGGAGATGAGGGGACTACAAAGTAACTACAGCAAATTAGAGGATATTTGCAATGGATAATCAAAGAAATTTCAATAAAATCGCCTGAAATTTAGATAATTTGTATGCCTTAAAGCCCACATCATCTGACAAAATGGCGTCTGAAGACCGCCATGTTGATTCTTGTTTTAAAAAAATTTAGCCTATAGCACCTTCGGGATCAGTAGCAATTCAACGACACATTTTTTGTCAAAATCGGTTCAGTCGTTTAGCCTCTAGCGTGACACAAACATATTTACTTACATACATACATGATACAACAATCGGAAAACCCTTCCCCTTCCTTTCGCCGTGCGGCAGTTCGGTAAAAAGGTAAAGGGTTCTTTGAAAGAGAATCAAATTGCCTTTATAAGAAGGTCTTTAATCTTGTCCAAAAAGGTCATTGCGAACCGAAGCTAAGATTTTTTTAGATATTTTCCACATGTTTCATGAATACAAACATAAAAAGAACTCCTCATGGGGTTTCGGACTACCTTCCAAAACTGTCTTACACCCAACCCAAAACTTTTTCCTAAATACGCCGCATTGTGTTAATGTCAGGTTTTAGTGAGTTGCGAATTGTTAAGACGGTTTTCCACCAAACGGACAGTTGAGTTTTGTGTTTTGTTTGTGTTTTCTAGTTACCGAAAAACAAAAACAAATCGAAGACAAACCCAAAACTCTTGTTTCCATCAAGCGGACTAGGTTTTGTTTGAGTTTTGTTTTTGTTTTCGGTCCTTTTCCACTGATAGTCGCTAGTCACAACACATTTTTTTCGATTCAACCGACATGTTGAGAGAGAAAGATTTTTTATTCTTAGCTGTGGCTGGTTTATACTGCGGTCCTTGGAAAAAAAGTAAGTGCATAAATATTTTTTAGTTCCAACAGTGTATTGATATTTACAGTATTAATATTATATAGTGTCACGAATAAAGGTTGGCCTGGGTTGGTTACAGGTAAATGGGGAGTTGGCTATGGGGGCGTTCATAACCGAACCCTTATTCGTTATTAACAATTTGTTTAAATGATACCGCGCCGGTCGAATCGATCTAAGGGAGTTATTTCGATTCGAGCCGACGGAGATCTTTGTTTAAAAACTAAGGGATGCAGATTAAATAACACCTGTAGGGAGTTAAAAGGTGTATTATAAAACTAAGAACCGAATAAATAATACAGCAAATGTTGGGGAGTTGGCTAAGGGGGCGACACCCGGACTTACCTGGAAGCAACAGAATTTGCGGCCGGCTTGTTATCTAGGAACCCCAGTTCACGCCCAAATTGTCGTCAGTCGGCTACGTCACTCGATGTGACCGCCCGCACTCACCCGGTTTAACGTTCAGTATAAGGAAAAAAGCCGAAACTTTAGTTCCGCGAGGCGACGCCCGCCCCGCGGTATTTAGTGGTCCCGAATCTCTGTCCCCAAAAAGCCCGGAAATATGCATTGCCCGCGAATTTATAAACTATTTGTGCCGAATTGCAATAATAGTTATTGACGTCAATCGATTTATATCGACTTATAGGTTGTCCCAAAAGTTAATACATCTAGTAATTTATTAAGTTCCTTTTTAATTATTCGGGAAATATTGGTTTAACTTTATGTTACGCGCCCTTCGTGACATCCCCCCCCCTTTACTTAAAAATCGCCCCCGATTTTGCCTCCATCGTTGGCCGTGGGTGTTGCCTCCTTTTAGCCAACAATTCTTAAATATGAAAAAAAAATTTTTTTGGTCACCTTAGTCTACTACTTAAAAATTTGAACTATTATTACCTTACTTTTTACATTTCATTTTTGACTTATAAATTTCTATACTTATTTTTTCTACCTCTCCCACATGTTGTTGTTTACACGTTAACTTAATTAAATGCCCTATACCTTAAGATATTGTATACACTACCCCTTGCGTAAATTAAGTCACCCGCTTCTCGTATCTCAGTTAGGTATTCGGGCTCTTCTTACTATTTGCATCTCATTCTGTCCCGTACTTGTCTTCTATAACTTTGTTTTTCTTCCACTCAGATTCGTTGAGTGAAGAAAAAAAATATTCTATCCATTTCTCATTCCTCTTACTGTCTTAGTTTGGGATTTCTTATGGATGATATTCGTGCGATTGTTGTGCTTCGTAGCACCTTTCGTGAAAACTCTGTCCATATCTATTCTGTCCCGTACTTGTCTTCTATAACTTTGTTTTCTTCCACTCAGATTCGTTAAGTGAAGAGAAAAAAAATATTCTACCCATTTCTCATCCCTCTTACTGTCTTAGTTTTTGGGTTTCTTATGGATGATATTCGCATGATTGTTGTGCTTTGTAGCATCTTTCATGTAATCTCTGCCCATGTCTATTTCGTCCCGTACTTGTCTTCTATAACTTTGTTTTCTTCCACTCAGATTCGTTGAGTGAAGAAAAAAAAATATTCTACCCATTTCTCATCTCTCTTACTGTCTTAGTTTTTGGATTTCTTATGGATGATATTCGCCTGATTGTTGTGCTTCGTAGCACCTTTCGTGAAAACTCTGTCCATATCTATTCTGTCCCGTACTTGTCTTTAGTTGAGCCCCTTGTATCCGTTTTGGTAGTTGGCTATCTACTCTATATTATATTTGTTTATTTGCTTTTACGATTCTGGTCACCCTAATCTATGTGTGGTGTTATTTGTCCCTTCCATACCAAGGTTTACTACGTTCGGCCTTGGGCTGAAAGGGCTCGGACTCCCCTCAAGGGTTTGCCTGTTGTTTTCGTTACCCTTTATCCGGGGGCTTGCTCTCTTCTTGTCATTCGTTTTCGATGGTCATGGTAGGCTTTCTACCATTGTTCCGTCGATTTTTCCTTTTAAGTCTTTCTTCGCTCTGTGGCTACTCCTCTCATCTTTATTAATCTTATTTGCCGTAGTCTTGATGGCTCATCATATTGCTGGTTTTTGTTTCCATGTTCATTCTTATCGATCTGGTATCTCTGTTTTCTTTTTGCCAACGCCTAATTCGTTGTCTTTGCCAAGAGAAAACTTAATGTTGTAGAATTTACTACTGCTGTCTTAATTTCTTAATTTTCGTCTCTTTTAATTGTCTTGACCCTCGGGTTTTCGACTTTCTTATGTAAGTAGACCAAAATTAATGCGCGAGTTTCGGCCCTCGTGCCACTCGCGTTTTCTGTTATATTCTATCCCATTTTTGACAGGTTAGGTTTGATTTCCCTTCCTGTCCTTTATTTCTGTCATGCCTGCTTTGTCTAGTTTATTTGACGCATTTCCCCGTCGTGGGGTATTTTGTTTTCTTCCCTTCCTTTCTGTGTAATTATTGGCTGTACACGAAAGAAAATCTTCTGCCACCTTACGCTTGGCCACGCTCGACTTCTGTACTGTCCTCCAAATACCCAACTTCATACATTCAGGGTCCCCCCTTTATTCGATCTTAAAAAACTCAATAACAAGTTATTTTTTATCTAATCCTAAGGACAACATGTGGGAGGTTCTACCCTTGTATGCTTGGCATACTGTTTTACCCCCCTGTCTGGCAAGAAGTAAAAGTTAAGGAAAGCGTCATCTTTCGTGTACGCTTTGTCTCCTTTTTTTTTCTCGTTTTCATTTTTTTTGTCCCCTTTTTCTCTTTACCCCGTTTTGTTTCTTTTATTTAAAAAAAAACATATTTTTTTTGTTTTATCCCAGTGATACTTTTAAAAAAAATTTCATCAAAATTTTCTCACAAGTCTATGTCGTCTCAGGTTTTTTGTTAAATTCGCGATTTTGTTTGTAATTTCATGCTGCAATGTCAAGATTTTGTGATCCCGTCTTAGATTGCTGGTTTTACCACGTTCCTCTAAACGCTGGTACCTGCACTAGTTCTACTTGTACGCCATGTTTCGGGCCCGTGGCTCCTAGTTTGGATTTGCCGTCTGTATTGTTTGTCTGTTGGTATGTCTTTGTTCTGTATCTTTCTTACAGTAACTCGTACTCCCTAACTGGTTACCCTTGTCTAGCCTAGTTTTTTCTATTATATTTCTATCATGATTTATGTTCTACTATATTTTCTGCTTATGCCCTACTGTTCTGCCCACAATTGCCGTAATGTTTTTTGCCTATATTATTTTTTTTGTGTAGCCTACCTCGTCTTCAGTCTACCACCTTCGATCGAGCTGCGGCTGTTTAGGTTGACCATTTTGTTTTGTTGGTCGCCCTTTTTTCTTTTTACTCTAATTATATTTAGAACCTTAAATTTGATTTTATAAAGTTTTATTTTTATTCTTATCGTTAGGTTATGTTTTCTTAAATTTTATTATTATTCCTACTTAAGCAAAATTTTTCGAAATATCCTACATTTTTATTATCATTATTTATTATTTTTAGTATCTATTTAATTTCTATTATTTTTCAGACCATTGCTTTTTTACTCTTCGTTTCGTCGAATGTATCTGAAAAATAAAAGAAAAATGTCATTTCGGTGGTTTGGGTTGTTTTCTGTTTGTTAATGTGTTTTCTCAAATATGGCGTCCCATATTGAAATCTACTTACTCCCTTTCAACATCTCCGACCACTAAAATAACGTATCTCTCTACCTACCTCTATTTCTATGTCTTATCTCTATTCTTTTCGTTAGATATCCGGACATCTTACCTCTTCTTTCCTATTGCCTAACTTATTCTTCTTATTGTATTTTACCCTTCTATCTTATTCTTTACTGCTTAAATATCACCTATAATACTAACCAGACACGTATTTCACTTTTCAGGATCAGTCTTTTAACAAACATTGTTTTGAACAACCCTACTTAAATATTAATCAGATAAAAATTTTGTTTAATTTCTTTTTTCTCTCTCTCTCTTTTTTCTAACTAGGTAAGTACCCTCAACCTTTTTACTTTGAATTCTCTAGGCGCCTTTCTCACATTTCCACGCCAATAACCTTGGCCTCTTCGCCACCTTCAATACTGCATCACTCTCTTTACTTGTTCTATCCTTTAAGACATAACACATGCATTGCATCCATCAAACTGAATTCATTACAGTTAACCTAGTGTCTCTCGATAATTTTTCCCGGACTTTTATAATCTCAATCTCAATGTGTGTTGAGTTCACTTACAAGAAATGGTTAATTTTTAAGAGTCAGACTCATTACAGAAGAATCACGTAGTGCCCAATTTTGGTAACGCATACCATTTCAGCCTTCCTACTACTTCAATTTATCAGCACTTGGAGTACCCCCTTTTTGGCGAGCATCCACAACTTACTGTTACAACCTCTGTGTCTCTAGCGCCTATTGCGATGAATCACTCACACATTACAGAAGAATCACGTAGTGCCCAATTTTGGTAACGCATACCATTTCAGCCTTCCTACTACTTCAATTTATCAGCACTTGGAGTACCCCCTTTTTGGCGAGCATCCACAACTTACTGTTACAACCTCTGTGTCTCTAGCGCCTATTGCGATGAATCACTCTCACATTACAGAAGAATCACGTAGTGCCCAATTTTGGTAACGCATACCATTTCAGCCTTCCTACTACTTCAATTTATCAGCACTTGGAGTACCCCCTTTTTGGCGAGCATCCACAACTTACGGTTACAACCTCTGTGTCTCTAGCGCCTATTGCGATGAATCACTCTCACAAAGACCCTTTGGCCTTCTAATAACACAGTACTCTTCTTAAAAAACGCATTTCTTTTAACCAAGTCAAACTCATAACAAGAGATCACGGGTTGCCATTTCGGTGCACTCGATTAAGCAGAACTCCTACCCGAGAAAAGATTACGATCTCTTCTCAGTTCCAATTTCAATTAGAAAGTCCTTAGGTGTCACCTTTTTTGGTGGACACCCCTCTATACTTCTTCTTCTTTCTCGCCCTTTGCATCGATTTACTTCCCGATGGCCCATTTCGCCTTTCTTCTTTCTTCTTCCTCAAACCAACTTTCTTACTATGTTCACAATAACAATATTTGTTGGGTACTTTACCGTATAATAATCAAACTTTTACATTTCATAATGGTTTCTAGTATTTTTTTTCAGAATAGTTTTAACTTATATTTAGATGAATTTTCCTAAATCTTTTTATCCGACCAAATACGAATCATTTATTTGCTTTATTTACTGATCCTGAAAAACTGCTTAATTAGCGTACTATTAGTAGTTAGATTTTTTTTTCCTATTTACTCTCTCCAAAACCTATTTAATTATTATTATTCTTATCTAGCAAGTATTTCTTTCTACCACTTCATTACGGCGACAACCTTTTCCTTTTATTTTATAAAACTCTTCTTCAATTTATTTCATCAATATTTATCTAAAATACCTACTTACTTAATAGTTTATACATCTCTTTCTAAATTCAAGCACGGATAAATAATAGAAATTAAAGTTCTTAAGTTTATAATAAACGCCCACCGCGTGAAAATGTATTTTCCTTAAAAACTACCTGAACATGTTTTTATTTTTTCTATCTCACTTTCTTTTGTCAGCCACTCTATTAAACTCATTCACATCGGTTCAATATGGGCAGTAACCGACCCCGTCAATAATATCAGTAGTTAAGAATGCTGTAAAAAAAAATTAGCAATTGTTTTTTATTCATAACTGTTTTTTAACTTTATTTTGACTAAATAAACCTTTGTTGTGTAGGTCATGTATTTTTTCTTAGAATTGACATAAACAATATGTGTGGCGTTTACCCATGCATTTGCTGATTGTATCAAATTCATTATAATAAAAAAAATTGCAAGCCTAGGGGTTTTCGTTTGTGACCTGCCAGTTATTATATACTTTAATAATTTTATTTAAGTAAACATAATGCTAAATGCAATGCGACAAACGACTGCTACGCGTATAATTAAATTTAAAATCACTTATTTGTAGTCAGTATGTCTGTATTTCATACAACTCAAAAACTATTTGACCGATTCTACTCAAATGAATTTTTTTTCTGCAAGACTTGGGGAACAACTGTCATACGGAAACTAACATACTAGCTCTGTTAGTTTCTCCTCCCATCCAAAGTTCCGCTACTGCCTGCCGTAGACTATATTTCGTGGAGTTACTCCTTACATTACCTGCTGTACAGGTGCCTCGGCGGCAATTCTGGCATCTCACCGGACGCCTGCTTTCTTCTTTCAGGATAAATGTGTCCCTTCCTGTATCTTTGCATCTTGCCTTAACCCTTTTTTCGGTGGTGCCCATTCTCTAGCTTTTGCTATTCCCTTTATTTCGTCCACTTCCCTTCTGGATGCGTGTACCTAGTATTTTTTGACCTAGTATTTTTTGACACCACCATTGGTCCAAATGACTTTTGACCTCTTATGGTAGAACACCACTGTGTTCTTGTTTATTGATCCCAGACTTTGGGACCTGTATTATTTTAAAATCTTCTGTATTTAAAATATCTTTGGCTCGCTGCGGCGAAACTTTTGCCACTGCTTCAACTCAATTTTTTGCAATAAGCGTCCCGATTTTTCCTCGGGAATTCCTTCTTTCCTCCTAAATTTTTTCAGTTGCTTGGAAACGCTCCTTTTGGGCTCCTTATAGCTTACTATTTGCTTTGTTGGGCCGAGTTCTTCCCGTTTCTCGTCTACCTCTCTTCTTCTTAAGTCCCGTTTTTCCCTCAGGACTCTTTTTTCTGCAACACTCCTTTTGCTTTCTCCGCCTTATTAACCTAGTTTGCGTTCTCGTCAGCGTTGCTTTTCAAGTTCCTAATATCCTTTAGAACTCCTTTATACCTTCTGCGGCATTGGCTCTTTTTCTTCTAAATTCTTCTTACTCCCATTATTAAATACATAACATCCCTTTTTCTCCGGAATTCGTGTTTTAGTCAACACGTCTGTCCTTCAGGACTCCTCTAAATTATCCTTCTTCTTCCTATTTAATCGTTAAACTCCATTTTCCTTCGGAGTTGACGTTTACGTCCCGACGTCCTACACGTCTGTTCTGCCCCATAGGCCTCCCTTTTCTTCTTTAATTTCGCTTCCTGAGACCATAATATCCTTCAGGACTCCTCTAAATTATCCTTCTCTCTTCCTGTTTAATCGTTAAACTCCATTTTCCTTCGGAGTTCACGTTTACGTCACGACGTCCTACACGTCTGTTCTGCCCCATAGGCCTCCTTTTTTCTTCTTTAATTTGGCGTCCTGAGACCCTAATTTCCTTCAGGACTCCTCTAAATTATCCTTCTCTCTCTTCCTATTTAATCGTTAAACTCCAGTTTCCTTCGGAGTTCACGTTTACGTCACGGCGTCCTAGGCGTCTGTTCTGCCCCATAGGCCTCCCTTTTCTTCTTTAATTTCGCTTCCTGAGACCCTAATGTCCTTCAGGACTCCTCTAAATTATCCTTCTCTCTTCCTGTTTAATCGTTAAACTCCATTTTCCTTCGGAGTTCACGTTTACGTCACGACGTCCTACACGTCTGTTCTGCCCCATAGGCCTCCCTTTTCTTCTTTAATTTCGCTTCCTGAGACCATAATATCCTTCAGGACTCCTCTAAATTATCCTTCTCTCTTCCTGTTTAATCGTTAAACTCCATTTTCCTTCGGAGTTCACGTTTACGTCACGACGTCCTACATGTCTGTTCTGCCCCATAGGCCTCCTTTTTTCTTCTTTAATTTGGCGTCCTGAGACCCTAATTTCCTTCAGGGCTCCTCTAAATTATCCTTCTCTCTCTTCCTATTTAATCGTTAAACTCCAGTTTCCTTCGGAGTTCACGTTTACGTCACGGCGTCCTAGGCGTCTGTTCTGCCCCATAGGCCTACTTTATCTTCTTTAATTTCGCTTCCTAAGACCCTAATTTCCTTCAGGACTCCTCTAAATTATCCTTCTCTCTCTTCCTATTTAATCGTTAAACTCCAGTTTCCTTCGGAGTTCACATTTACGTCACGACGTCCTACACGTCTGTTCTGCCCCATAGGCCTACTTTATCCCTTTTTCTTCAAATTTACTTTTCTTTACTTCCTGAGTCCCTAATTTCCTTTAGAACTACTTTTGCGTTTTTTTACCTCAGCCTTTCTTCTTTTCAGTGTATTATTTTTGTCCGTATTCCTTACTTTCCTTAAGGTCTTAATTTCCTACTTTTTATCAATTACCTATGTGGGTATTTGCTTCTTCTAAAATATTGCCCGCCTTTTACCTATCAACAGAAAGTATTTACTTTAGCATATAAAACTACTTTATGATGAGTTTCAGATATCTCGATAGATACTATATGGCTAACCAAGATCCACACAAAACGCATACACTGCAACTACTTTAAATATGTACCTGTAGGTTCAATTGGTTTGAAAAAACACATGTATGTTTTTACTTTTTAGCCCCATCAGCTGTAACTTCTCAATGTCTAAAAGGGCTTTTTTTTCCAGCTCAACTCGCTGTAAAGACTTATTACTCAATCTTTGTAACAGCTGTGGGCAACAATTATTTGTAACAAGCAACACTTTTTTTCTTAATTCGCATAAAAAACTAATTTTTGACTTTTTAATAACAAAAATTGTTATCTTGTCAGTTTATTAATCAGCTGTTAGTAGCGCTATATTCAGCCTATCTATGTGTCTTTGAGTTAATTTTTTCCGCAAAATTAAGGATGCATTAACTTATCTTTCACGCTTCCTAAAAAAAAATTATCCCACATTGTGTTAGTCCTTTGGCCTGGTGAATCTCGCCTTGGTCGCTACTGAATTTTTCTTTTTGTGGAACCCAAATTTCCCTAGCAATTATTTTTAATTTTTCGTTATTTTGGGACACTTTTTGCAAAATCTCATTTTATGTCTTTTACTTTGTTGAAATATTTTCCTTAAGAACCACAAATTTTTAGTTTCTTGCCAATTTACGACCTACTAGAGGTTTGTCCTATTAACTTGCTGGTGCTCAAAAGGTGTTTATTAGTTATAATAATTTTTATACACTCTACTTTTAGGTGCCTCTCAAAAACAAAACTATTTAACCTTACATATAATGCCGTGACCTATATTATCTTTCGGCTTTTTTATTACCAAAAAGAAAAATTACCCTTATAAGTTCTAGTTTATTTCCTAAAAATTTCCCAAAAAGCGAAAATATGTTATATTGCGCCCTGACCTGGGTATTTGCACGGTTTCAACAAAACAAATAATTTACTACGTCTACTACCTTAGACGCTACTGATTTTTTCGTGTTACCAATTCTTTTGACAGCTATTTTATTTTTGTCGTTTCGAGGGTCTACCTCTGTCTAGTTTTTAATTTATTTTAGACCTCGCTGAACAATTTTTATTTATTTTTTATATTGATTTAGGACTAAAATATACTTTTTGTTTGTGTTATCTGTGCTAAAACTCCTCAACTCCGGTATTCTCCCTAGTTAATCGATTAAGAAAAAAAACAAAAAAGAAAAAAACAATATCTAGACTTTTTCTGTTGATTAAAGACAAAAATAATCAATTTTGCTCTATGTTCATGTGCTTCGTGCGTAAAACTTCCCCAACTCCCATATTTTCTTCAATTGACTGACCAAGAAAAAAAAACAAAGAAAAAATTAATATCTAAACTTTTTCTGTTGATTAAAGAAAAAAATAATTAACTTTGCTCTAGGCTCGTACGCTTTGTGCGTAAAACTCCCCAACTCCAATATTCTCTTCAATTGACTGACCAAGAAAAAAACAAAGAAGAAATTAATATCTAAACTTTTTCTGTTGATTAAAGAAAAAAATAATTAACTTTGCTCTAGGCTCGTACGCTTTGTGCGTAAAACTCCCCAACTCCAATATTCTCTTCAATTGCCTGACTTAAAAAACCAAAGAAAGGATACATATCTAAACTTTTTCTGTTGATTAAAGAAAAAAATAATTAATTTTTCTAGGCTCGTGTGCTTTGTGCGTAAACTCCCCAACTCCAATATTTTCTTCAATTGACTGACCAAGAAAAAACAAAGAAAAAATTAATATCTAGACTTTTTCTGTTGATTAAAGAAAAAAATAATTAACTTTGCTCTAGGCTCGTACGCTTTGTGCGTAAAACTCCCCAACTCCAATATTCTCTTCAATTGACTGACCAAGAAAAAAACAAAGAACCAATAACTATCTAAACTTTTTCTGTTGATTAAAGAGAAAAAAATAATTGACTTTTCTAGGCTCGTGTGCTTTGTGCGTGAAACTCCTCAACTCCAATATTTTCTTCAATTGCCTGACTTAAAAAACCAAAGAAAAGATAAATATCTAAGCTTTTTCTGTTGATTAAAGAAAAAAATAATTAATTTTTCTAGGCTCGTGTGCTTTGTGCGTAAACTCCCCAACTCCAATATTTTCTTCAATTGACTGACCAAGAAAAAACAAAGAACCAATAACTATCTAAACTTTTTCTGTTGAATAAAGAAAAAAAATAATTGACTTTTCTAGGCTCGTGTGCTTTGTACGTAAAACTCCCCAACTCTAATGTTCTTTCCAATTGCCTGACCAAAAAACCAAAGAAAAGGTAAATATCTAAACTTTTTCTGTTGATTAAAGAAAAAAAATAATTAATTTTTCTAGGCTCGTGTGCTTTGTGCGTGAACTCCCCAACTCCAATATTTTCTTCAATTGACTGACCAAGAAAAAACAAAGAACCAATAACTATCTAAACTTTTTCTGTTGATTAAAGAAAAAAAAAATAATTGACTTTTCTATGCTCGTGTGCTTTGTGCGTAAAACTCCCCAACTCCAATATTTTCTTCAATTGCCTGACCAAAAAACCAAAGAAAAGATAAATATCTAAACTTTTTCTGTTGATTAAAGATAAAAAATAATTAATTTTGCTGTGGGTTCGTGTACTTTGTGTGTGAAACTCCCCAACTCCAATATTTTCTGCCAATGGCTGACTAAGAGAGAAGTCAAAGAAAAACAACTTTTTTGGAATTTTTGTATTATTTTACGATTAAAATATTGGATTTTGACTTTTGTTTGTGTTATACGTACTATAACTCCAACTTAAATATTCTCCCTAGTTGATTGACTAATAAAAAAACAACGAAAAAAACAAATATCTAGACTTTTAGTTGATTAGAGTAAAAAAAAAATTAATCTTGTCCTGGATTTGTGTGCCTTGTGCCTAAAACTCCCAACTGCAATATTTTCTCGAAATGACTGACTAATAAAGAAATCAAAGAATAAACAGCTTTTTTGGAATTTTTATATTAATAAAAGACTAAAATATTAAATTTTGCTTTTTCAACGGTAGCTTTTTAAAGCGATGGCCCTTTCATCTGGGTCGATAACCTCTAAAGATAGTACAGCTTTGATTTTTTGAATTCGTCACGTTATTGTAACCAGATCGCTTTTTTCCGTTAACAATTACCTACTAATATTATTAATGCAAACGGTTGGGTATTTTTCCTTTGGTAGTTTGTTTAACAAGTCCTACTTTCTTTTCCTATTTCATAAAGTCAGTAGCGTCGTGGGGTTTAGATTTTTTCGAGAAATATTATTATTATATTTTTTTCTTCACCAAAAACCACGCTGCTTACGCTTTTGCCGTCTCTTTTCTAAATTTTTCCCTATCGCTGGTTTAATAATGGCTCAATTGAACTTCTGTGTTTTTAACCTAACCTGTATGACTACCTCTCTTACGTAGAGTATATTCGATTTATTGCTCTTTTTTTTCCGGTCTGACTACCACTTTTTGTCACCGTACTTATCCTGGCTGCCAATTTTTGACAGTTTTCTTGCGTTCAGCCTAATAAACCCCGGGCTTTACCAATTTTGTTAACTTAAAAAAAAACTTTGAACTATATTGCTATTCTACCTACGTCTTACTACCAATTTCGTCAGGTGGACCTCTAATCTACCCTGTAATCAACGCGACTATTTTTATCAAGTCTTTTGCCTAACCAGCGTGGTTTTTGTGATGAGAACAAAATATCTTCACGGTGCCCTGGTCAGGGTTATTGGATATTTCGTTATCCTGGCCTAAATAGCTCTAAATATTCTTTCTCAAGTTGCCCTAAAAATTCGTCTCTCGGATACCCTTGGTTTTTGGTCTGTGCCTTTTGTAAATTTTCCCCCGCGGTTGGATTACCCAATTCGATCTCTTGCCAAGAAATATCTGGCGTTACGGGCCTCCCTTCGGTATTGAGTTTGATCGGTATCCCGTCCTCAAAAAAATGCGGGATCGATTTTTGTAACGTCTCACGTCTTTGTCTTTTCGCTTCTCTAACTCTCTTCCCTGGTTTCCTTCGCGGCATACGAACAACCCACCCTTCTTACTGCGAAAAGATACCGCCTCGTCCCCAGGATTCAGTTTCGTTTTAGTATTCTGATTCCTGACGAACTTTGGTACGCCCTCTTTTCGCTGCAGTAAGGATGAGCCCTATCCCACTCTCAATTTAAATATACACGATCAAAATTTTCTCTCGCCTGTGGTCCTCCTTTCGAAAGTTATCAGGCCGAAAGTAATTTCGATCACTCTGTATACAAATGTAAGAATAGAACTTCGCATACGCGCGCCCAACAACCCGGTTCTGTCGAGTAAGCGAAAAAACCGTCTGTTATTTGTTTGTCACTGTTTGTTTTTCCTCCTATCCTACTCTTAATTTAAATATACACGATCAAAATTTTCTCTCGCCTGTGGTCCTCCTTTCGAAAGTTATCAGGCCGAAAGTAATTTCGATCACTCTGTATACCACAGAATATATAGGTTATTACCAAAAATGTAAGAATAGAACTTCGCATACGCGCGCCTAACAACCCGGTTTTGTCGAGTAAGCAAAAAAAAACCGTCTGTTATTTGTTTGTCACTGCTTGTTTTTATTATGTGGCTTTACGAGCCCCCGTAATATTTTTTATTTTATTTTTTAAGGCTATTTGGGCGACACAAACACAAATTATTAGTCACTAGGATGGTGCCCTTGGCCAACTACCTTGCTCTTTTTCTCTTTAATCCCCGCTAGTTGTTGAATTGCGAAAAAAAATAATTTTGGACTACGTGTATTTAAGAAAACTAAAAAAAAAAACCCACTTTCTAATTGACTTTTTTCCCTTACAAATTTTAACCCCTGCGTCCCTTTGTATTTTAAACTCGGCTTGCCTCCACCATGTCACGAATAAAGGTTGGTGAGTTGGTTACGGTAAATGGGGAGTTGGCTAAGGGGGCGACACCCGGACTTACCTGGAAGCAACAGAATTTGCGGCCGGCTGGTTATCTAGGAACCCCAGTTCACGCCTAAATTGTCGTCAGTCGGCTACGTCACTCGATGTGACCGCCCGCACTCACCCGGTTTAACGTTCAGTATAAGGAAAAAAGCCGAAACTTTAGTTCCGCGAGGCGACGCCCGCCCCGCGGTATTTAGTGGTCCCGAATCTCTGTCACCAAAAAGCCCGGAAATATGCATTGCCCGCGAATTTATAAACTATTTGTGCCGAATTGCAATAATAGTTATTGACGTCAATCGATTTATATCGACTTATAGGTTGTCCCAAAAGTTAATACATCTAGTAATTTATTAAGTTCCTTTTTAATTATTCGGGAAATATTGGTTTAACTTTATGTTACGCGCCCTTCGTGACAATAGAAGAAAATGACGCCAACAGAGATATTGGGTTCGATCACTTTTATCTAGAAGAGTAAATGATGGTACTGCACAATTGATGAATGATATCCTAAAAGATGAGATTGGATTGTATGGGGAACTACGTTCATCATTTCATAATTTTCTGAGTTGAGATTCCTCTGATTTTGAAGAGCTGATAACATTAATTGGCAAAAAAGTTTCAAAGAAAAACACATTTCTATTCCCATCCAATTTGTGTTAAGCAACTGGGCAAATTCTTTGTAAGAATCCATTTCTTTTATTCTATTTTTATGGCCGGCATCCTTTGGATCCCACAAATTTCTATGTTCCCTAAACTCATTAATTAAGGTACTAATTTCTTTAGTGGTCCACTGTTTTTTGGAAGTTTACCACTTTTCGACATGATCTGGAATTTCTGAAAAAAACAATTTATTTGTAGATAATAATCTAATAAATTTATCGAGCGTTTGGAAACAAATTTCTTAAAATACTTATATTTACTTACCTATCAATTTGGTACAAAAGTGCCAGCCAGACTAGCACAACGAAATAAAAGTAGAACATAAAAAAACTTAACACGACTTTTTCCACTAAACAGACGCTAGTTTCAGAACTCGGCGAAACTAGTCAATACCTTTTGTTGTTACCGCTTTCAAACGGGATTCGAAAAACAAAACTCCAACTGTCGCAAAACACGCCAGTCTTGAAACAGTTGGCCAAAAGTTTCAGTTTTGTTTTATTCGACACGAGTTTATGTTTTGTTTTTGTTTTGTCCGTTTGCTGGAAAACTGGCATAACAGTGGACAGGCGGTAAATGTCAATTAAGTGGCTGTAAAAAAATTATTAAGACGGTTTTCCACCAAACGGACAGTTGAGTTTGTGTTTTGTTTGTGTTTTCTAGTTTCCGAAAAACAAAAACAAATCGAAGACAAACCCAAAACTCCTGTTTCCATCAAGCGGACCAGGTTTTGTTTGAGTTTTGTTTTTGTTTTCGGTCCTTTTCCACTGGTAGTCGCTAGTCAGAACAATTTTTTTTCGATTCAACCGACATGTTTACAGAGAAATTTTTTTTTATTCTTAGCTGTGGCTGGTTTATACTGCGGTCCTTGGAAAAAAAGTAAGTGTACAAATATTTTTTAGTTCCAACAATATATTGATAATTAAAGTATTAATATTATATAGGAGAAAACGACACCAACACAGATATTGGGTTCGATCACTTTTATCTAGAAGAGTATATGATGGTGCTGCATGACTAGCACAACGAAATAAAAGTAGAACATAAAAAAAACTCTACACGACCCTTTCCACTAAACAGGCGCGAGTTTCAAAACATGTCGAAACTAGTCAAAACCTTTTGTTGTTACCGCTTCCAAACGGGATTCGAAAAACAAAACTCCAACTGTCGCAAAACACACCAGTCTTGAAAAAGTTGGCCAAAAGTTTCAGTTTTGTTTTATTCGACACGAGTTTATGTTTTCTTTTTGTTTTGTCCGTTTGGTGGAAAACCTGCATTAGAGTGTTTCAACTTAAAGGTGTATTTTTCGTACAGATGTGGAAATCGCTCAAACATGTAGTTTTTGTTATTAAGGAGGACACTTTTTGGCTATCTTAAAAATTATATAGCACACACCTTCTCTATAAGGGATAAACTGTATCTCTATAATATTATGAATAGAAAAAGTAGGTCTAGTAATACCTGGTTTTAAAGACTGCAAAAATTTTAAAATATCCGTCGGTTTATGTTTGACTTCACATTTACCATGAAGCGGTAAATTTCTACAAAAATATTTAAAAAAATTCCAAAACACAATTAATTTTTGATCAAAGGAATATTTTGCAGTGACTTATTTATTTTTTTCTTATAGGTATTATTTTTATTATCGGTTGGGGCCAAAAATATCTTAAAAAGAATCAATATATCGAAATTTCCGGCCGTTTAAACATAGGTAGCCTAAAAAAAATCAGTTTTTTTAACACTTTCATGTACACTCATTTGTATCATCTAAATATATGTGTGTGCGGTTTAGTTAAACCGAGAGTTAAACTCTGTAAATAGTTTTTATTGTATTTTCTGAAGCAGTTCTCTAGATTTTAATAAATTAATGAGGTTGCTTACCGAGTTCCTTTCGCTCTTTTATTTATAATAATTGACCCTTCTGGTGTTTTTCCCAACCCTCTGGATAAAACCAAATAACTCGTGAAAAAACTTTTGCTAGACTAATAAATCTTTTTATATTGACAAGAAAAAATTTTGACCTTTTTTTGCTTTCAAGGATGGATATACACGTTGCCTCGCAAAAAACGACTTTACTTATAGGATCCTTCTCATACGTATGGGTGGAAAACCCTTTTTACGTTCGAATTCCAATCTTTTATTTAGGTTCATTCTACCAAAAAATTGCAAACAAAATAATTAACGAACTATGTTTTTATAAAATGAGATTACAAATTAATTATTTAACCCTGAAATGCTTTGTGTGCTTTGAATTTATTGGTAGGAGTGCGGGGCAAGATGACGATGTGAAGGATTAAAGCTCCCTACAAAATACTCAAACTCGGTTTTGACTAAAAAACTTTAATTTTTAATTGTAGACAGGTGTTCTATTTGATATACAAACAAATTTAAAAAAAACTCAAGAATTTAAATTTTAAAGATATACACAGAAAAAATAAAAAAATGCATTTTCGTCATTTTGCCCCACGAGCGGGGTAAGTTGACGAGATTACAAGAGCATGGTTCCTGGCATCCAAAATATTTTCATTGTTCTTTTTTGTTTCTGGTAGGTTTTGATTAACATCATTAAAAACTTTTATTTTTATTTTCTTGTTTAATTTTTTTTTTGTAAGCTATTCTTTATTTGGAGTCGAAGTTTTAATGGAAGCTCTCTGCTCCATCGAATTCGTCATCTTGCCAAAAACAAAAAATGACCAAAGATGATCATTAACATTTTCTTACATTGGAAATATAATAAATAATTTCCTATTTACTAACAAAGGTTATTTTTATATTAGATTTGTTCGCAAAAGCTTATTTTTCAGCAATAAAATAAAGTACTTTACTCTTGAGTAAAACTCATATTTTTTGAGAAACCTCGTATACCACTAAAAATACTCTGCCAATCTATGGGCACCTAAGCTCACACTGGATACTATAGTTATAGTGTATCTACGTGAAAGCTAATATAACTAAAAACTGAAGCATATTTTATTGAACTCCAGACTCAATTACCTTTCGTTTGATACCACACAAGCCATGTTTTGACTTAAACACTAAATTTTTGAAATTTACCCCTACCCTTTTCTTTTAAATAAACTAAAATGTATTTTGTTTAACTCCAGACTCAATTACCTTTCGTTTGATATCACACACGCCATATTTCCACTTAAACACTAAATTTTTGAAATTTACCCCCACCCTTTTTTTTAAATAAACTAAAATGTATTTTGTTTAACTCCAGACTCAATTACCTTTCGTTTGATATCACACACGCTATATTTTTACATAAACTCTAATTTTTGAAATCTACCCCCACCCTTTTATTTGGCTTGTGTTCAGTGGATTTTGTTCATTTTGAAATGGGACCATCTCGACCCCAAACCCAGCCTGGGTACCAAATTTCATTAAAATCGGGCAAGCCGTTTTTGAGTTATGCGCGTTGGTCGTTACAGACAGACATACAGACAGACAGACAGACATACAGACAGACAGACAGACAGACAGACAGACGGCGCAACAAAAAAGTTTCAAAATCATCTGAAACGCAAAGATATATAAAAATTTTTTAAATCGGAGCAACTTTTTTTTTCTCGAAAAAATTAGGATCACCATAGCTCACACTACTATAGTATAGTATATGTGTGAGCTAAAATTTGATATTTGATGACTGTGTTACAGGTTTTAGATAATGCAGAACTTTTTATGAAGAATAACTTTTTACCTAAAATTAACAATAAAAAAGTTTCCCATATTATTCAAACTTAGGGGGACATAATGTATATAGTTTCATAGAGGGATGGATAAGTTGTTGTATTTGCCATAAATGGGCTCACAATTTTTGTTTAAGTGTAGAAGATGACAAAGCAGTGCTTATTTGCGCCGTTTAAGTTTCGAACCCCGTCTTGTCCGAACGGATGGGCAAAACGGGGTGATTTGCACTTTTTTCTTTGTGTTCAGCTGTAACACTATTATTGAATTCAAGTTTACTACGTTTTGCCATCGAAGAAATAACTATTTATTCCATGGTTTTGCCAAAACCCACTATAACAGGGTTTCGTTGTTTGAAGAATGACAATTATAAATACACAATATTCTAGTTATACTCAGATGGTACCCCCGGAACCTATGTGAACTGTCAACCTCATAAATATTAAAATCCGATCAAATTCAGGATTTCAGACCGCTTTACCGGCACCAATTTTAAGCAAGATCAAACATGCTTAAGCTAAAGTTTTCACAAAACAATTTAAATCGTACATGGTTCTTTAATTTTATTTTTTTACGCATTTGCAGGTTTTTATGGAATGACCCTAAATCCTCTTTAAATGTGTATATCGGGGTTGATATACAACACTTTATATCACATTTTATTTGCATGTATGCAATATTCGAGAGTTTATTAGATCTTTTTGTGTAAAATTGGATCAATTTTTCGGAGCCGGTTGGCTATATAAAGATGCATTTCTACCAACCACACAAAACGTGTGTAAGTATTTGCTTATAAAAAAATTTAGAACATTCACTAATAAATTTGGAACTACTTTTTAAAGTTGACGGTTTGATTTTTCTTCTCTTTTTATTTTGATTAAAGATAGATAGAAACTGAACGATGCTCAAATTTCATGAAAAGTTAAAAGGGGAAAATGTTGGTTTCGTTTGGTTTATTAGATTCTGCCACAAGACTGTTCTGCTAAGAGTAAGTTTGCTGGGATTTTTTAAATCGACTTATCAAATAGTAGAATAAAGGAGTATCCAATTGCAGTGGAGTAGCTATCCGAGGCAGTACCCGGGGTCCCAGCGGCCCTAGTAAAAACATAGTTTTTAAGCGACAATAAATTCGTAACTTAGAGGTAACAAAAAACTTGTTGTTAAACTAAATTTTAACTTAAACCCAACATTTCCAACATTTGTTTTTCACAAAAATTACCTAGTTAACTTTTATTAAAATTTTTGCCTACGGCGCATTTTATTTTCATTTGGTTCTTAAGTTCAGACTTCAGATTAATTAAAAATAACAGTTTTTTTTTGTTTTTAATGCCCTTTATGTGATGAATAAAGTTTATTAAAATAGCTTGCTTTAAAAGGCTAGCTTTAAAATACGTAGTAAAAGAAGAGAAAATTTGCTCTTCTCGGGTAAAACGATGATAAAATGTATGATTTTTATGTTGTTATTGTGGTAAAAGACAAATTTTTATTGACAAATATTTTATATTCTTATTGACTTATGAGGGCCCCGGGACTCCATGTCTTCTAGCTTCGCCGCTGTCTATTTGTTATTTGCAAGCATTTGCAAAAATGAGCACACGTTTACTAAGGTTAATCCAGTTAATTTCGAAACTACTTAAAGTTGGCGGTTTGATTTCTTCTTCGATTTTTGGGCATTTAAGGTATACTTCCAAGCAGTGGCGGCTCGTTCAAAGGTTTGCGCAACCCCCAAAAAATACTCTGCCAATATATGGGCCCCTAAGCTCACACTAGGTACTATAGTAATAGTGTACGTGTGAGCTAATATAACTAAAAACTGAAATATATTTTATTCAACTCCAGACTAAATTACCTTTTGTTTGATACCACACAAGCCATGTTGTGACTTAAACTCAAATTTTTGAAATCTACCCCCACCCTTAAAAAAAACAAAACACTAAAATGTATTTTGTTAAACTCCGGACTTAATTACCTTTCGTTTGATATCACACCGCCATATTTTCACTTAAACTCTAATTTTTAAAATATACCCCCACCCTTAAAAAAAACAAAAAACTAAAATGTATTTTGTTAAACTCCTGACTCAATTACCATTCGTTTGATATCACACACGCCATTTTTTCACTTAAACTCTAATTTTTGAAATCTACCCCCACCCTTTTATTTGGTTTGTGTTCGGTGGATTTTGTTCATTTTTAAATGGGACCATCTCGAGCCAAGACCCAGCCTAGGTACCAAATTTCATTAAAATCGGCCAAGCGGTTTTTGAGTTATGCGCGTTGGTCGTTACAGACAGACATACAGACAGACAGACAGACAGACAGACAGACAGACATACATACATACAGACAGACAGACAGACGGCGCAACAAAAAAGTTTCAAAATCATCTGAAACGCAAAGATATATAAAAAATTTTGAAATCGGAGCAACTTTTTTTTTCTCGAAAAAATAAGGATCACCATAGCTCACACTACTATAGTATAGTATATGTGTGAGCTAATATAGGTAAAATAATAAAAGAACTATTAATATATATTTTTAAATTCTCACCAGAATTATGTACATTTATTATACACTGCCGCACCTCTTATATCGCGCGCGCCGGCCGCTTAAGCGGCATTTACACGGGTGGATTTCTGGCCGTGCAGCCAGGCCGCACGGCTAAAATCGCCCGTATAAAAGGGAAATCGTCTGCGCCGCATGCAACTAGATCGAATCTGTCAAAAGTTCCGATTTTTGCCGCGCGATCGTAGGTCGCATGCGATGCATGACTAAAATCGACCATGTAAATGCTTCATTGTTAGGCGACTCGCAGCCGCGTGATAGTCATTTACGCCTTATTTTGTTTACTATTAAGTATTTGACACATTATTTGGTATCTGAAAATGAAAAATGGAATTTGGATCTTCTAAGCTCCATGACATCAATAAAATATCTGAACCACTGAAAAGTAGGCATTTTTACAAAAACTTAAATTAAAAACTGCATTTTTATAGTAAACAATGCTTTGTCATCCACGAAATATCTACGCATCAGCTGATCTATTTGAGACGTCATCCCAAAAATGATCAATTCATCAAGAATTGCTCCACGCACTGTTTGAATTCCACAGCACGGAAAACACCTGTTCACCTCAACATTTTCAACAAATAAGAACTATTGCCTTGCGATTTTAGTCGCCCCGTGTAAATGGGGTAGCGATGCGACTTGCCGCACTGCAAGTCGAGGCGACTTATCGCACGGCAAAAATCGACCCATGTAAATCCCGCTTTACAGCGACGTCTTTATTTCGCGGTTTGCAGTTCGAATGCAACCCAATTCGCCTATGAGAAAGCGCGCGAGATTTTGTTTATAGCGTCGAGTTTAGAGTCGTCCCTTAAAGCTCAGTGAGGTCGACTGCAAACCGATTGTTTATTTTGCATGCTAATTTCTTATTTTAATTTGTCGTGTAGTCCGTTTAAGTAAATCCCGATAGGTGTGAATTCAATCTTAATTTTGTTGATATGTTGTTGCGCCAGTATTGCTGGGTAGCGTCCGTGTAGCTCATTTCTTTTCCATCTCTCTTCTATGTTATCTTCTGCAGGTTCCTCGATATTGTTATCTGCTAGGTTCAGTGGAGTTAGTTTGTTGTCTAGTTTTCTTAGAGCCTGGTATGTTTGGCTATTTGAGTTTTCATCAATAAAGTATTTTCTTAGATTTTTTATTTGTTTTTCATTGTGTTTTGCTATGTCTGTGATACCTTGTCCTCCATTTTCTCGTGGTATGTTTACTCTTTCTATTGAGCTGCGAGGGTGATGTTTGCAAAATTTTGTGCCTAGAGTGCGGATGTCTCTGTTGAGCTCTTCAAGTTCTGTGTCTGTCCAATTAAGTACTCCAAAGCTGTATGTGAGGATTGATATCGCGTACGTGTTTATCGCTTTTGATGTGTTTTTGCTGTTGAGTTTCGTTTTCAATATTTTCCGTACTCTTTCTTTAAATTGGTTTCTTAGTGTCGCTTTGCTCTCTTTTTGATCTATTCCTCTAGCTTGTTGGTATCCTAAGTATTTATAAAGTTCGTCTATTTCCATTCCTTCTATTTGTCCCTTTTCTGCACCTATGTCATATCCTTCATGTTTTTTCCATTTACCTCTTTCCATTGCGTTTATTCGACATTTATCTAGTCCGAATTCCATATGGATGTCTTCGCTAAACGTTTTGGTGGTTTTGATAAGCTTTTCAATGTTTTCTTTGTTATCTGCATACATTTTAAGGTCATCCATATAGAGAAGGTGACTAATGATGGTGTTTCCTATGGTTGTGCCTTTCTTTGTTTTATTCAGCATGTTTGATAGTGGGTTTATTGACATACAAAACCATAGTGCGCTAAGCGCGTCGCCTTGAAAGATACCTCGTTTTATTTCAATGTTATCGATTGTGAATTTGGATTTAGTTGTGTTTATACTTAGTGTTGTTTTCCATTTTTCCATTGATACTTTGAGGGTGTTTAAGATATACGGGTCAATTTTGTAGATTTCTAAGACTTCAAGTAGCCAGGTGTGTGGGACGCTGTCAAAAGCTTTTTTGTAATCTATGTATGCGGTATATAGCGACTTTTTGTCTTTCTTTTTGTGTTGTGTTATGATGGTGTCTATGATCAGTTGTTCTTTACACCCTTTGGTTTTTCGTCTGCATCCTTTTTGTTCTATAGCTAGCATGTTATTTTCGATCAGGTGACCATATATCTTTTCTGTAAGGATAGATGTGAATATTTTATAAATAGTTGGTAGACAGGTTCATGGGTGTTGTTTTGGGCAGTAGATACGTAATGCCTTCGGTCATGAATTCTGGAGTCTCCGCTTCTCCTTGTAAAGTTTTAGAAAATAGTGCTGCTATTCTGTTGTGTGTATGTGTGAATTGTTTCCACCAGAAATTGTGTATTCCATCTTTTCCTGGTGATTTCCAACTGTGTGTTTTTTTGATGGCTTTCTTTACATCTTCAGTTGTTACGGTGTGGTTGTTCATTTGTTTTTTGTTTTGCATCTTCGTTTTTTCTTCTTTAATCCATTTCGATGTTTGTTTGTGTTGTTTTTCTTGTGACCATATATTGCTCCAGTAAGTTTTAGTTTCTTCTTTATCCGGGTCTTCGTTTTGCTGTTTGTTTTCCTTTTGTTCGTTCAGACCCCTGTAGAATTTTCTTTCATCTTCGTTAAATTGCTTATTGTGTTGTCTGCGTTGGTTGCTTTCCTTTAGTCGTCTTAGTCTTTTTGACTTCGCAGCAAGTTTCTGTTTGAGCAAGTCTAAGATCTCAATGATATTTTTGTTTTCTTCATTTTGATGTTCTTTTATAATGTTTTGGGCTTTGTTTTTTAGTTTCTTACTTGCTGTTGGTTCTTGTGTTTTTATTAGCCTTCCTATTTTTGCGCGTAGCTCATCTATTTGGTTGCTGATTCTCCGTTCCCATGGTGGCATTGTCTGGCTTTCTGAGGTTTCTTTGTTTTGTTGTTTTTTTGGTGTTTTCTGTTGTATAAGACCTGACGCGGTTGCTGCTCCTATATAAACAAGGTTGTGGATCGTTGTGATGTCGTCGTTCTGTTTTGATTTATTTCTAATTATATTGTTGATTTGGTTAATAATGATTTTCGCCTTCGGCGTAATCTTTGTTTTCAATTTTGGGAGCTTCGGTCTTAGGTTTGGTGTCGTTCCGTAGTACTTCATATAGGTTTCCTCAAAACAGTTCTCGATGTGTCGTTCTTCATCAGAGGGTTCTTCTTGGGCTTCTTGGACATGGATTGGGTTTCTCGGCGGTGTTGTAGGATTTATCCCAAGTTCTCTTCTAGCTTCGTTTTTTATTCTGTCCATTGCTTCAGGTGATATCTTGTTCGTTGCTAGGATTGCACGTTTTTGGTCTAGAATGTTTTGGACAGTTTTTTGTCGTAGTTCTGGGAATTGATTCGTAACAAGTGCATGTAGTTCTTTACTGTATTTGGTTGGTTTTGTCTCTAACTCAGTTAAGACAAGGAAGCTACGGTATATAAACTCATTCATTTCATCCGTCCATTTTGTTCTCTGTCGTAGCTTGCCCTGTAGGGTGGTTGGATGTCTTCGACCTTCCAAAGCATCTCTACGGGGTGATGTTTCTTGATTCCTGTTCATTGCTTCGGTGTTTGCCATTTGCAGGTCAGCAGCACCGATTCCACTGATTCCTGCAACAGGCTGGTCATCGGGGCGGTTCCGAACGGGGTCAGCCTGAGCCCCCGCCACGCCCGAGTAGCGATTTCGTCGAGTCCTTATAGCGACAATTTTTACTCGTTGTTCGGGGTGCTATCCCGGACAGCGGTTGTCCTTTTAGGGGCCTTTTACGCCAGGCAGGACTTACCGAGGTGGTATTCTTTTTCAACCCGCCACCACACGGGTGTTATTATTCTTATTATTATTATTATTATTATTATTATTATTATTATTATTATCATTATTATTATTATTATTATTATTATTATTATTATTATTTTTTTTTTTTTTTTTTTTTTTTTTTTTTTGGATGGCCGTACTTGCGGTCCCGCGGCTCCGACTCACACGGGTGCAAGTAGGCCAGATGTTCCGTTACCGTTTCTACTCCCCACCAACCGCGGGGTTAGTAGAAACGGTGTTCCGCATCGTGTGCCCTGAGTATTATTATTATTATTATTATTATTATTATTATTATTATTATTATTATTATTATTATTATTATTATTATTATTATTATTATTATTATTATTATTATTATTATTATTATTATTATTATTATTATTATTATTATTATTATTATTATTATTATTATTATTATTATTATTATTATTATTATTATTATTATTATTATTATTATTATTATTATTTTTTTTTTTTTTTTTTTTGTTTTTTTTTTTTTTTTTTTTTTTTTTTTTGTTTTATTATTATTATTATTATTATTATTATTATTATTATTATTATTATTATTATTATTATTATTATTATTATTATTATTATTATTATTATTATTATTATTATTATTATTATTATTATTATTATTATTATTATTATTATTATTATTATTATTATTATTATTATTATTATTATTATTATTATTTCGATAATCACTGCAAGCAGGTAAGTAGATCGGGTACGGCTCATTTCTGAGCAAGTAGTCCAAATCTTCACTAATTTCCCTTTTCTTTATGTAGAACAGTTAAGTGTTTTGCGCGCAATATGACAGCTTCCCAGAATAGCTATTTTTGGGAGAGTGATATAGAGTTTGGCAGGTAAGTTGAGCTGTTTGAGGTAAGTGTGTAACTTTATAGGTATTTCTCCAGTTGCCCCTACTACAATTGGTATAATTGTCACTTTTTCCTGATTCCAGAGTGTTTTAACTTCTGCGGCCAAAGGTAGGTATTTTCGGACCTTTTCTCTTTGTTTTTCAGATACGTTGTGGCCAGCCGGTACTGCAATGTCAATAAGGTAGGTATTTCTATTATGTTTGTCTTGAAATATAATGTCTGGTCTGTTGTTTTCAATTGTATGGTCTGTCTGGATTGGTCTGTTCCAGTATACTTTGTGACTTTCACTTTCCAATACTGACTCAGGTCGGTATTTATAGTAAGGTTGCATTTCAGTGAGAATACCAGCATCAATGCAGAGTTTTTGATGTACTACTTTTGCAAGGTTGTCATGTCTTTTCAGGTATTCAGATGGTGCTAGGATTGAGCAGCCTGTTAAAATGTGTTCTATGGTTTCAGATTTGGTATGACAGAGCCTGCATTTGTCGTCAGTTACAGTTGGATCTTGGATTATAAACTTTCTGTAGTTTAGGGTTGGTATTACTTGATCTTGTATGCCCATTATGAATCCCTCAGTTTCTGCAAACAGGTCGCTGTGTTCTAACCATGCGATTGATGCTACCTCGTCGATCCCTTCGGTGTAGAGAAGTGCTGGGAACCTTCCATGCAATGCCTTTGATTTCCATTGCTGTATTCTTTCTTCAGCGCTCATCGTCAGACGGAGAGGTTTGTAATTATTGTCAACCAAATTGAGTGGAGTGTAACCTTTGTCAGCTTTTGATATTTTTTCATGATAAGGTGATGTTATACTTTTATCAAAGAAAAATTTTCTAAGGCCTTCAATTTGCTTCAAAAGAGCATTGTGTAAATCTACAACTCCCCTTCCTCCTCTTGCTCGTGGTAGATAGAACCTTTCAACTGCACTTTTTGGATGGCGTGCTTTGTGCTTTGTAAACTGAACCCTTATAAGTCTGTTCAGATTCTCGATATCGGTATTGGACCATTTGATTATACCGAAGCTGTAGGTTATGACAGGTATGGCATATGTATTAATCGCTTTAACTTTATTCTTTGCGGAGAGTTGAGTTTTTAATACTGATTTTAGTCTTTCAATCATTTTCGTTCTCAGTGCATCTTTCATAATGGAGTGTGTTATTATTATTATTATTATTATTATTATTATTATTATTATTATTATTATTATTATTATTATTATTATTATTATTATTATTATTATTATTATTATTATTATTATTATTATTATTATTATTATTATTATTATTATTATTATTATTATTATTATTATTATTATTATTATTATTATTATTATTATTATTATTATTATTATTATTATTATTATTATTATTATTATTATTATTATTATTATTATTATTATTATTATTATTATTATTATTATTATTATTATTATTATTATTATTATTATTATTATTATTATTATTATTATTATTATTATTATTATTATTATTATTATTATTATTATTATTATTATTATTATTTTTTTTTTTTTTTTTTTTTTTTTTTGTTGCACAGCTTAGCTGGGGTTTGGCTGGCTTTGGCCGGAGTGCTTTGCACCAACGGCTTAGGCCTGGTTGAGGACCTTTCGAATCGTGTTGCAGGTTGATAAAATGATAGACTTCTGCATCTGGGCAATTATCGACTCCGGTCTTGGCACTGCTAGTTTTTGAAGGTTCGAAAGCAGTTCTTTATCAACCAAACCATTGCAGGATATCACCACAGGCATGATAGTAACCAATTGGAGTTCATAGATACCTTTAATTTCGTTGAGTAATTCTTGATATTTTAGGATTTTTTCCAGTCTGGCTTTTCTGATGTTTTCATCAAGCGGTACAATCATGTCAATTATAACTCCTTCCCCTTTCTTAGGGTTTAAGATGAGGATATCAGGCTTATTGTGCTGTATGCGTCTGTCAGTTATGATCTCTTTGTCCCAATATAGCTTTATTTCAGCGTTCTCCAAAATTGCTTCAGGCTGATATGTGTAGAATGGCCTCTCCTGATTAGTGAGTGAGTATTTTTGCGCCAAGGCTTGGTGGAGTACTCCCAGTGCGCGGTCATAGCGCTTTAGGTAGTCTTTAGGGGCCAGGTAGGTACACCCAGAGCAGAGATGTTGTATGGACTCCGTTGTTTCCTTGCAAAGTCTGCATCGGTCGTCTTGTACCTCCTTTTTTGCAATGTGTTTAAGGTAGCTCTTAGTGCAGATTACTTGATCTTGAATAGCGATTATAAAGCCTTCAGTTTCGGTCATCAGCCGTCCATCAACGAGGTACCGCGTAGAGAGGTCAAAACTCACCTCGGGGTCGTTAAGAGCCGCTGCGTACCTTCCGTGGAGTTGCTTTTGTTTCCATTGTTTTTCAAGTTGTACCGTCGTTGGTAGGTCTTCCTGCTGGTTGTTTGATGCCAGGCTGAGAGCAGAGATTCCATTATCTACGCCGGTAATTGCACGATGGAGATCCCCTTCCATTTGTCTGAAGTACAATTGGAGTTTCTTGACTTTGCCGGCGTGCATGATTTGCAAATTCAGCAGGCTTCTGCCGCCCTTTCTTCTGGGAATATACAGCCTGTTGCTTGACGAGTGAGGGTGATGACATCGATGTTTTGTTAGTGTTGTTCGAACCAACCTGTCGATACTTTCCAAGTCTGTCTTCGTCCACTTCAATACACCAAACGTGTGCGCAATAACTGGCAGTGCCCAGGAGTTGATAGCTTGTATTTTGTTTTTAGCCGATAACTCTGTTCGGAGAATTACTACAACTCTTTTTAGCATTGCTTGTTGGATCGCTTTTCTCATGCCTGCATCGTCCATTGTGAACGTTTGTTGCACACCAAGGTATTTGTATCGTTCTTGTGGTGGTAACGGTGCGAATGTTGAGTCGTTCATAAGCGTAATATTCTGGCTCTCCTGTAGCTTGCCTTTTTTGATGTGTACGAAAGCACACTTGTCCAACCCAAACTCCATACAGATATCTTTGCTGAACGTGGCAACTGTTTTTAGCTGACCTCGTAGTTGTTCTACATTAGTTGCATAAAGTTTGAGATCATCCATATAGAGTAGGTGATTTATTTTTACTAATGGGTCCCTTTTCACAGCATATCCATGGCTGTTCGATTCTAGCATGTGGCTAAGTGCGTTAAGTGCCAGACAGAACCACAGAGGACTTAGGCTGTCCCCCTGATAAATACCTCTTCGGATTGGAATATTTTGAGTTGAGTACCATCCCGCAGTGCTTTTGACGTTAAGTGACGTTTGCCATTTTTCCATAACCGATTCTAACAATGAGACGATTCGTGGGTTAATTTTGTAGATGGGAAGTATTCTCCTGAGCCATGAGTGTGGCACCGTATCAAAAGCTTTGCGGTAATCAATCCACGCCACGGATATGTTACGATTTTTTGTTTTCGCTTGACCAGTTATTACCGCATCAATAACAAGCCATTCAGTACAGCCTCTTGATCCTTTGCGGCAACCGTTCTGTTCTCGGGCTAGTATGTGGTGCTCTGCTAGATGCTTCCTAACTTGCTGCTCAATAACCGATGTGAGGATCTTATAAACTACAGGTAGACACGTTATTGGTCTGTAGTTTTTTGGGTTTCTGGTGTCAGCATTCTTAGGTAGCATATAAGTGACCCCCTGAGTGAAGTATTCTGGGATAATTGATGGATCTTCAAGTGCTTCTGTGAGTTGGTAGGCCAGAAAGGAGTGGGCTTTGCTAAATTGTTTCCACCAAAACGCGTGGAGTTTGTCTTTCCCAGGCGCCTTCCAGTTACCCATTTTCATGACGGCTTTTTTGATGTCTTCTGGGGTTATTTCAGCGTCAGGCATTAGGGGTGTCTGATTATACCTTTGCTCTTCGTTTTCTATCCAGTAGTTCTCACTATGGTGTACCGCCTTGCTCCAGATATTACTCCAGAACTGTGTCATCTCTTCAGGGTCAGGTGGCAAGTTTTGTACTGGTTCTGTTTTGGTATCTTCTAAGTTCCTGTAGAACTTTTGCTGGTTCTCTGCAAATAGCTTGTTTTGTTGGAACTTTTTATATGCAGTGTTGTACCGCCTCAATCGACAGCCCAGTGCTTTTATTTTTTGTTTTAGAGTGTCTAGCTTTGCCAAGAGCTCTTGTCTGCAGTTGCTAAGGCTACCAGATGTTCTCGTTATCTTTTTCACGTGTTTTTCAACTTTTCTGGACGGCTTTTCTGTGTGCAAGTACGTATGTAATATCCCAATATCTTTTCTATGTTGTTTGATTTTTAGTTCTATTCTTTTTTTCCAGGGTGGTTCACCGTCAGTTCGTCTGCGTCGTGGTTCGGAGGGATTAATTCCAGTGGACTCGATGACAGACAGTGCAGCGACATAGACCAAATGGCAAATGGTAAGTAACGATGCGTTTTCTGATATAGCATTTCCAAGACATTTATTAGCCTGTCTAACATAGCTTTTTGTGTTTGCGGTCAGTTTTAGCCGTGGGAGCGCTGGTCGGTCTTCTAGAGGCATCCCTTCATACAGTAGGCTGAGTTCCATAAACCTTTCTTCCATTTTGGCCTCCATGATTTCCTGTGGTTGATAAATGGTGTGGCGTCTCGTGGATCTTCTTAATCTACTGTTTGCCTGTGACAGGGCATCCTTCCTTTCGTTATTGGGGTCTTGAGTTCTAACCCTCTGCTTGATTTCTTCAAGCTCGGCACGTGAGATAGCTTGCCTTCTAATAATTGATCGAACTTGGTCTGAGAGCGTTTGTGCCTTTAATTGCCTGTTGGGGTTTCTTTGGTTCCAAAGGTTTTCCAGAATCGATCTGTATCCGATAAGATTTTGTTCCAGGTCCGTTGCTTCGTAATACGCACGCATAAGGTCGATCTGTTCTTGTCTTGTCCAGCGTACGCGCCTTAGCCTTCCATCAGCGACAGGAACGGGAGGAGCTGGTGGCTCCTCCAAGCTTCTGTCTCCTTCTCTTTGAATAGAGGGGATGGCTCTAGGCCTTGTGGATCCATTTCGCGGGGGAACGCCACTCGCTCCGCTTCCGCCCGCTAGTGACTGTACAGTCCCGTCTTCTAATGCAGTCGCACCATCAGAAGACTCCGAGGCTTGGTTTCGAGTTTGAGGAACCTTTTCTTTTATCACTTTATGCGGGGGGGGTTAGCCCAAGCGTAAAGGTTTGCTGGTTTTTGTCCACCCCGGGTATTTTATTTCCCCGGTGCCCTTCAGTTCGTAGAACCGACGAGCGTACCCCATCGCCAGGGGCGGCTTCCGATAGCTGACCAGCAACAGCCACGGATTATTATTATTATTATTATTATTATTATTATTATTATTATTATTATTATTATTATTATTATTATTATTATTATTATTATTATTATTATTATTATTATTATTATTATTATTATTATTATTATTATTATTATTATTATTATTATTATTATTATTATTATTATTATTATTATTATTATTATTATTATTATTATTATTATTATTATTATTATTATTATTATTATTATTATTATTATTATTATTATTATTATTATTATTATTATTATTATTATTTTCAGGTTCCACAGGTCTTCCTGGTTAGAGCTTCTCTCCGGTACTTGCGTACAAGGATTCGAAGTGGGGTCTACGGTATAGGTAAGTATTTTCAAGGTAAGTTCAGAACTTTACGTACGATTCCAGTAGTTTCTATCAGAGTGATTTTTTGCATTTGACTAACTAGATTTTCTTTTATTTCCAGGGTTTTGAGGCCATCGAGTGTTGCTGACGGTACTTCCCCAGTAGCTCCGAAGATTATTGGCACAATGGTGACTCGATCTTGGTTCCACATGTCTTTGATCTCATTTGCTAATGGCAAGTATTTGTTTATTTTTTCTTGGTATTTTCGTTGAGTGTTTGTGGGCAGCGGGATTGCCATGTCTATGATGTACGCTTGTTTTGTTTGTTTGTTCACAAGCACCATATCTGGTTTGTTATGTGGTATATGTACGTCCGTGATTATTTCTCTGTTCCAATATAGCTTGTAGTTCTCATTTTCATTCACAGAGTCGGGTTTTAGCTTATAGTACGGGGTGTGAGGTGCGTCAGGTTTTATTTTTTTTAGAAATTCCTGGTATATGACTTTTCCTACGTTGTCGTGCCTTTTTGTGTATTCGTTGGGGGCTAGTACTGTGCAACCGCTCACTATGTGATCTATCGATTCTGTTTGTTCTCCACACATTCTACATTTATCTGTTTCTATGCGTTGTTTCATTATGTGTTTTTGGTAATTGCGTGTGGGAATTACTTGATCTTGGATAGCCATGACAAACCCTTCTGTTTCTGGGAACAGCTGTCCCTTCTTAAGCCAGTCCAGTGATGCTTTTTCATTGATGTGGGCCTGCTTGAGTAATGCAGGATATCGTCCATGTAATTCTTTGCTAAGCCATTTTTCCATGTGATTTATGGATTCTTCTTCAGGTGATTGTCTGCTTTGTAGGTTCAGGGGCGTGATTTTATTGTCTTTGTTTACTATTGCTTTGTACAGTCCGGTCTCTTCCGCTTTTTTGTGAAAGTAGGTTCTTAGGTTTTTTATTTGTTTCTTATGTAGTTCTTCAATGTTTAACACTCCCCATCCTCCTTGCTCTCTGGGAAGGTGAAATCTTTCCATAGAGCTTCTTGGGTGGTGGAACCTGTGTTTAGTGGCTACAGTTCGTATTGTGCGGTTAAGTTCGGTTAGCTCTGTTTGTGTCCACGATATGATGCCGAAGCTATATGTTAGGATTGGGATTGCATAGGTGTTGATTGCCTTCACCATATTCCTTCCACGTAGCTTCGTCCTCATTATCATTTTGAGCCTTTGTTTGAGATTGCATCTAAGGTGTTCTTTGGTTTGTTTCTGATCTATCCCACGTGCTTGCTGGTATCCCAAATATTTGTACAGCTCGTCCTCTTCCATTCCTTCTATCACTCCAGCATCCTCTCCCATTTCTACTCCTTGATGTTTCCTCCATTTCCCTTTTTCCATGACATTGATGCGACATTTGTCTAGGCCAAATGTCATGTTAATGTCTTCACTGAACTTTTTTATTATTTGGATGTTTTTTTCCAGGTCTTCGTTGGATGACGCATATGTTTTGAGATCGTCCATGTATAGGAGGTGGGTAAGTATTTTGTTGTTTTCTAACTTTACACCTTTATTTTGTTCTTTTAGTGTGGAGGAGAGCGGGTTGAGAGCCAGGCAGAACCATAGCGGGCTTAGAGCGTCTCCCTGGAAAATTCCGCACTGTATAGGTATATCTCCGATTACTTGTTGCTTATTTTTAGCTGTGATTGTTAATGTGGTTTTCCATGTGTTCATTGCCTTTTCTAGGAGTTTTATTATTTGCGGGTCAATCTTATATAGTTCCAGTACCTCCAGCAGCCAAGTGTGTGGTACGCTGTCAAAGGCTTTCTGGTAATCTATATATGCAGTGTAAAGATCTTTTTTCTCTTTCTTTGCGTTTCCTGTTATTATGGCATCGATTACCAGTTGGTCTTTGCATCCTTTTGCTGACTTTGTGCATCCCTTTTGCTCTGTTGCCAAGAGTTCGTTCTCGGTTAGGTGCTTATATATTTTTTCAGCTATAACTCCTGTCAGTAACTTATAGAGTGTTGGGAGACATGTAATAGGGCGATATTTACTAGGGTTCTTGCTCGTAGGTGACGTTTTTGGGAGAAGATAAGTAATTCCTTGTGTCATAAATGTTGGTAGTTCAGTCCGGTTTTCCAGTATGTCTGTGAAGATGTCGGCGATTTTTTTGTGTGTGCTTTTGAATTTTTTGATCCAGAAGTTTTGTATTTTATCAATGCCTGGAGCTTTCCAGTTTTTGCTCTTTTTGATCACCTTCTCGAGTTCTTCCAGTACTACTGTGTGGTTAATCATTCTCCTCTTGTTTGTCATCCTTTCTTTTTCTTTCGTTATCCATTTTGCTTTCTTTTTGTGTTGTTTTGGGACGGCCCATATGTTCTTCCAATAGCTTTTTGTGTCTTCTTTCCCTGGTTGTTCGTCTTCTTTGTTATTTGTTGTGGATTTAAGTTGTCTGTAGAACCTTCCCTCGTTATCCTCGAATTGGTTGTTGTCCTGTCTTCGCTGGCGACTTTCTTTGAATCTTCGGAGTCTTTTAGCTCTGGCCGCTAATTGTTGCTTGAGTAGATCGAGTATTTCTTGGTTGGTGTTGTTACTTTCATTTTTGTATTTGTTTATCAGTTTTTTTGTTTTTCGTTTAAATTTTTCGCTTGCTGTGTTTCTGCTAGCTTGTTCTATTTGTCCTATATGTTTTCTAAGTTCCTCGATTCGTTTAATGAGTCGTCTTTCCCAAGGTGGTTGAGATTCTGTTGAGGTCGAGGTGTCTTCTTTGGGTTTATTTTTTATTTGTTGGTTTATTTCAATCGTGGTCATTGCGCCAACGTAAATAATTGTGTGGAGGTCAAGGATATTGTGTGCATCGTTGATTTTTTCTGCTATTGTGTTATTTATGAGGGTTATTGTTTGCTTTGTGTTTTTATTTGTCTTTAGCTTAGGTATTCTTGGCCTCATTTCTGGTAGGGTTCCGTTGTATTTCATGTATATCTCATCGAACTTTTCTATTACTTGTGCTTGGCCTTCGTCTATCACATTTACATCCGCGTCTGCTACTGGGGGTTGATTTTCGTTCTGGTCTCGTACTCCTAGTTCAATTTCTGCTTCTCTTTTTATGCGTTGGGCGGTTTCGGGTGTTATTGTTTTTGAGGCCAGTAGTACTCGTCTTTGATCTAGTATATTTTGCACTGTTTTACGCGCAAGTTCAGGGAACTGCTGAGTCATTTGTGCATGCAGTTCTCTGCTGTAACCTGTCTTTTTGGTTTCGAGTTTATTATTATTATTATTATTATTATTATTATTATTATTATTATTATTATTATTATTATTATTATTATTATTATTATTATTATTATTATTATTATTATTATTATTATTATTATTATTATTTTTTTTTTTTTGTTTTTTTTTTTTTTTTTTTTTTGTTGCACAGCTTAGCTGGGGTTTGGCTGGCTTTGGCCGGAGTGCTTTGCACCAACGGCTTAGGCCTGGTTGAGGACCTTTCGAATCGTGTTGCAGGTTGATAAAATGATAGACTTCTGCATCTGGGCAATTATCGACTCCGGTCTTGGCACTGCTAGTTTTTGAAGGTTCGAAAGCAGTTCTTTATCAACCAAACCATTGCAGGATATCACCACAGGCATGATAGTAACCAATTGGAGTTCATAGATACCTTTAATTTCGTTGAGTAATTCTTGATATTTTAGGATTTTTTCCAGTCTGGCTTTTCTGATGTTTTCATCAAGCGGTACAATCATGTCAATTATAACTCCTTCCCCTTTCTTAGGGTTTAAGATGAGGATATCAGGCTTATTGTGCTGTATGCGTCTGTCAGTTATGATCTCTTTGTCCCAATATAGCTTTATTTCAGCGTTCTCCAAAATTGCTTCAGGCTGATATGTGTAGAATGGCCTCTCCTGATTAGTGAGTGAGTATTTTTGCGCCAAGGCTTGGTGGAGTACTCCCAGTGCGCGGTCATGGCGCTTTAGGTAGTCTTTAGGGGCCAGGTAGGTACACCCAGAGCAGAGATGTTGTATGGACTCCGTTGTTTCCTTGCAAAGTCTGCATCGGTCGTCTTGTACCTCCTTTTTTGCAATGTGTTTAAGGTAGCTCTTAGTGCAGATTACTTGATCTTGAATAGCGATTATAAAGCCTTCAGTTTCGGTCATCAGCCGTCCATCAACGAGGTACCGCGTAGAGAGGTCAAAACTCACCTCGGGGTCGTTAAGAGCCGCTGCGTACCTTCCGTGGAGTTGCTTTTGTTTCCATTGTTTTTCAAGTTGTACCGTCGTTGGTAGGTCTTCCTGCTGGTTGTTTGATGCCAGGCTGAGAGCAGAGATTCCATTATCTACGCCGGTAATTGCACGATGGAGATCCCCTTCCATTTGTCTGAAGTACAATTGGAGTTTCTTGACTTTGCCGGCGTGCATGATTTGCAAATTCAGCAGGCTTCTGCCGCCCTTTCTTCTGGGAATATACAGCCTGTTGCTTGACGAGTGAGGGTGATGACATCGATGTTTTGTTAGTGTTGTTCGAACCAACCTGTCGATACTTTCCAAGTCTGTCTTCGTCCACTTCAATACACCAAACGTGTGCGCAATAACTGGCAGTGCCCAGGAGTTGATAGCTTGTATTTTGTTTTTAGCCGATAACTCTGTTCGGAGAATTACTACAACTCTTTTTAGCATTGCTTGTTGGATCGCTTTTCTCATGCCTGCATCGTCCATTGTGAACGTTTGTTGCACACCAAGGTATTTGTATCGTTCTTGTGGTGGTAACGGTGCGAATGTTGAGTCGTTCATAAGCGTAATATTCTGGCTCTCCTGTAGCTTGCCTTTTTTGATGTGTACGAAAGCACACTTGTCCAACCCAAACTCCATACAGATATCTTTGCTGAACGTGGCAACTGTTTCTAGCTGACCTCGTAGTTGTTCTACATTAGTTGCATAAAGTTTGAGATCATCCATATAGAGTAGGTGATTTATTTTTACTAATGGGTCCCTTTTCACAGCATATCCATGGCTGTTCGATTCTAGCATGTGGCTAAGTGCGTTAAGTGCCAGACAGAACCACAGAGGACTTAGGCTGTCCCCCTGATAAATACCTCTTCGGATTGGAATATTTTGAGTTGAGTACCATCCCGCAGTGCTTTTGACGTTAAGTGACGTTTGCCATTTTTCCATAACCGATTCTAACAATGAGACGATTCGTGGGTTAATTTTGTAGATGGGAAGTATTCTCCTGAGCCATGAGTGTGGCACCGTATCAAAAGCTTTGCGGTAATCAATCCACGCCACGGATATGTTACGATTTTTTGTTTTCGCTTGACCAGTTATTACCGCATCAATAACAAGCCATTCAGTACAGCCTCTTGATCCTTTGCGGCAACCGTTCTGTTCTCGGGCTAGTATGTGGTGCTCTGCTAGATGCTTCCTAACTTGCTGCTCAATAACCGATGTGAGGATCTTATAAACTACAGGTAGACACGTTATTGGTCTGTAGTTTTTTGGGTTTCTGGTGTCAGCATTCTTAGGTAGCATATAAGTGACCCCCTGAGTGAAGTATTCTGGGATAATTGATGGATCTTCAAGTGCTTCTGTGAGTTGGTAGGCCAGAAAGGAGTGGGCTTTGCTAAATTGTTTCCACCAAAACGCGTGGAGTTTGTCTTTCCCAGGCGCCTTCCAGTTACCCATTTTCATGACGGCTTTTTTGATGTCTTCTGGGGTTATTTCAGCGTCAGGCATTAGGGGTGTCTGATTATACCTTTGCTCTTCGTTTTCTATCCAGTAGTTCTCACTATGGTGTACCGCCTTGCTCCAGATATTACTCCAGAACTGTGTCATCTCTTCAGGGTCAGGTGGCAAGTTTTGTACTGGTTCTGTTTTGGTATCTTCTAAGTTCCTGTAGAACTTTTGCTGGTTCTCTGCAAATAGCTTGTTTTGTTGGAACTTTTTATATGCAGTGTTGTACCGCCTCAATCGACAGCCCAGTGCTTTTATTTTTTGTTTTAGAGTGTCTAGCTTTGCCAAGAGCTCTTGTCTGCAGTTGCTAAGGCTACCAGATGTTCTCGTTATCTTTTTCACGTGTTTTTCAACTTTTCTGGACGGCTTTTCTGTGTGCAAGTACGTATGTAATATCCCAATATCTTTTCTATGTTGTTTGATTTTTAGTTCTATTCTTTTTTTCCAGGGTGGTTCACCGTCAGTTCGTCTGCGTCGTGGTTCGGAGGGATTAATTCCAGTGGACTCGATGACAGACAGTGCAGCGACATAGACCAAATGGCAAATGGTAAGTAACGATGCGTTTTCTGATATAGCATTTCCAAGACATTTATTAGCCTGTCTAACATAGCTTTTTGTGTTTGCGGTCAGTTTTAGCCGTGGGAGCGCTGGTCGGTCTTCTAGATGCATCCCTTCATACAGTAGGCTGAGTTCCATAAACCTTTCTTCCATTTTGGCCTCCATGATTTCCTGTGGTTGATAAATGGTGTGGCGTCTCGTGGATCTTCTTAATCTACTGTTTGCCTGTGACAGGGCATCCTTCCTTTCGTTATTGGGGTCTTGAGTTCTAACCCTCTGCTTGATTTCTTCAAGCTCGGCACGTGAGATAGCTTGCCTTCTAATAATTGATCGAACTTGGTCTGAGAGCGTTTGTGCCTTTAATTGCCTGTTGGGGTTTCTTTGGTTCCAAAGGTTTTCCAGAATCGATCTGTATCCGATAAGATTTTGTTCCAGGTCCGTTGCTTCGTAATACGCACGCATAAGGTCGATCTGTTCTTGTCTTGTCCAGCGTACGCGCCTTAGCCTTCCATCAGCGACAGGAACGGGAGGAGCTGGTGGCTCCTCCAAGCTTCTGTCTCCTTCTCTTTGAATAGAGGGGATGGCTCTAGGCCTTGTGGATCCATTTCGCGGGGGAACGCCACTCGCTCCGCTTCCGCCCGCTAGTGACTGTACAGTCCCGTCTTCTAATGCAGTCGCACCATCAGAAGACTCCGAGGCTTGGTTTCGAGTTTGAGGAACCTTTTCTTTTATCACTTTATGCGGGGGGGGTTAGCCCAAGCGTAAAGGTTTGCTGGTTTTTGTCCACCCCGGGTATTTTATTTCCCCGGTGCCCTTCAGTTCGTAGAACCGACGAGCGTACCCCATCGCCAGGGGCGGCTTCCGATAGCTGACCAGCAACAGCCACGGATTATTATTATTATTATTATTATTATTATTATTATTATTATTATTATTATTATTATTATTATTATTATTATTATTATTATTATTATTATTATTATTATTATTATTATTATTATTATTATTATTATTATTATTATTATTATTATTATTATTATTATTATTATTATTATTATTATTATTATTATTATTATTATTATTATTATTATTATTATTATTATTATTATTATTATTATTATTATTATTATTATTATTATTATTATTATTATTATTATTATTATTATTATTATTATTATTATTATTATTATTATTATTATTATTATTATTATTATTATTATTATTATTATTATTATTATTATTATTATTATTATTATTATTATTATTATTATTATTATTATTATTATTATTATTATTATTATTATTATTATTATTATTATTATTATTATTATTATTATTATTATTATTATTATTATTATTATTATTATTATTATTATTATTATTATTATTATTATTATTATTATTATTATTATTATTATTATTATTATTATTATTATTATTATTATTATTATTATTATTATTATTATTATTATTATTATTATTATTATTATTATTATTATTATTATTATTATTATTATTATTATTATTATTATTATTATTATTATTATTATTATTATTATTATTATTATTATTATTATTATTATTATTATTATTATTATTATTATTATTATTATTATTATTATTATTATTATTATTATTATTATTATTATTATTATTATTATTATTATTATTATTATTATTATTATTATTATTATTATTATTATTATTATTATTATTATTATTATTATTATTATTATTATTATTATTATTATTATTATTATTATTATTATTATTATTATTATTATTATTATTATTATTATTATTATTATTATTATTATTATTATTATTATTATTATTATTATTATTATTATTATTATTATTATTATTATTATTATTATTATTATTATTATTATTATTATTATTATTATTATTATTATTATTATTATTATTATTATTATTATTATTATTATTATTATTATTATTATTATTATTATTATTATTATTATTATTATTATTATTATTATTATTATTATTATTATTATTATTATTATTATTATTATTATTATTATTATTATTATTATTATTATTATTATTATTATTATTATTATTATTATTATTATTATTATTATTATTATTATTATTATTATTATTATTATTATTATTATTATTATTATCCGACTTAGACCTTACTCTTGGTCATTCACACTCCCTCTTATTTAAAAGGGGAACTTTCACTTATCCCAGACATTCTAAGTGTCAGAGGGATTAAGCTCTGTGGGCGCCCTTTCGGGTCCTTTGTGGTTATTTCCAAGGAATTTTCTTACAACTCTTGATGTGCCGAGCAGTACTGCTTTCTGAATTGGAATGTACAGGTTGTTATTAAGTTCCAATGCCGTTAAGTTCTTAAGCAGTTGTTTGGGGATGATTCCAGTAGCAGATAATATGATGGGTATTGTCTCTACATTAAGCATGTTCCATTGTCTTTTTATCTGTATCTCCAGTTCTCTGTATTTGACTATTTTCTCTATTTGTTTGTCGCGCAAATTATGTGAGTTAGGAACAGCAATGTCGATAATAAAAGTCTTTCTGGTGTTCTTGTCTACAGCAATAATATCAGGCCGGTTGTGAGGAGTTGTTTGGTCAGTAAGCACACTACGGTACCAGTACAGTTTGTATCTCTGATTTTCTAGAACAGGCTCTGGTTTATATATGTAGTACGGCTGCTTTTCAGTTGATATTAGATCAAGTTTCAATGCAAGCTCTTGATGCAGAATTTTTGCAGCTGAATCATGCCGCTCTTTATACTCAGTTGCTGCAAAAAGTTGACAGCCACTGGTTATATGCTGAACTGTTTCTTGAGCTTCGCAGCCATATCTGCATTTACCATCTGTTATAGTTCCGTCTTTGATTATATATTTCAGATAGTTTCTTGTTGGAATCACTTGATCTTGAATGGCTAGAAGGAACCCCTCTGTTTCTGGGAACATCTGTCCTGAGATTAGCCAATAGTTCGACGCATTTTTGTCGACATTATCTTGGTTCATCTCGTTCAGGTGTCTTCCATGTAGTGCTTTTTCTTTCCAGGTCTGTACTTTCTCTTCTTTAGTTCGGTAGTGTCTTACTGGTACTTGCTCATATTTCAAGTTTAATGGTGAATATGTATCTGCTTTACACACAGCGTTATATAATTCTGACTGGACTGCTTTTTTCCGAAAATATTCTCGTAGATTGGCTATCTGTCTATCATGGATTTCACCGATATCCACAAGTCCTCTACCACCTTCTGAACGTTGTAGCATTGTACGTTCTATTGCACTTTTTGGGTGATGTACTTTATGTTTAGTCAAAAGTACACGAGTTTTTCGTTGTAACGAGTCTATTTCCGTTTGCGTCCATTTTATAATTCCGAAGGAATATGTGAGGACTGCACCCGCGTATGTGTTAAGGGCTGAAAATAAGTTCTTACTGTTGAGCCTCGTTTTTAATATTTTTCGAACCCTACTTGTATATGTTTGCTCAAATTCCTTTTTCATGGTTTTCTGTTCAATACTGTAAAGCTGTTTCATTCCGAGGTATTTGTATGTACTTCCTTCAACTAGTGCTTCAATTAGTTGCCCATCTTGTGTTTCAAAGTCTCCTGGTTGAATATTGCCTTTAACTATATTGACTGTTTTGCACTTGTCAAGGCCAAACGACATCTTTATATCACTGGAGAACCCTTCAACGATTTTAAGAAGCTCTTCTAGTTGTCTTCTAGTTGATGTAGTTAATTTAAGATCATCCATGTACAGCAGATGATTGATTTTGATAAGTTCTCTCTTGTTTTCTCTGAGACTGAATCCGCATCCAGTCGAGTTCAGTCTGTTTGAAAGAGGGTTCAATGCAAGACAAAACCATAACGGGCTGAGTGAATCACCCTGGAAAATACCTCTTTTAATAGGAATTGTACTGGTTTTGATATCAGCCTCATTCAAAATTACAGTCGTACGCCAGGAGTTCATCGCATGTTCCAGGAAGTCAATCATAAATCTGTCCACTTTGTATATTTTTAAGATGTTTAGCAGCCAATCGTGTGGAACCGAGTCGAATGCTTTCTTGTAGTCAATGTAAGCCATGTACAAGTTCCGGTGCTTCGAGTATGCCTGATTGCAGATTACAGAGTCAATTATTAGCTGCTCTTTGCAGCCCATAGCGTGTTTTGTGCATCCTTTTTGTTGCTCTGCTAAAATTTGATTTTGGGTAACATGATCATACAGTCGATTAGCAATGCAGGATGTGATTAATTTGTACAATGTTGGTAAGCACGTGATAGGGCGGTATTTTGATGGATCTTCAGTATTCTGCTTGTCTTTTGGTAAGAGATACGTGATTCCTTGTGTTAAGAAACAAGGCATTTTGGCAGGTTGCCTCAGAATCTCATTTATAAAATCTGTAAGTTTATCGTGAGTACACACCAGCTTTTTCCACCAAAAGTTTTGGACTCCATCTGGACCGGGAGCTTTCCAGCTATGCATTTCACCAATTATTTTGCTCATTTCCGCTGTTGTAAATGGGCGGTGATTCATATCATTGTAGGTTCGTGATCGGTTAGTCTCTTGAGGTATCCAGGCTGCGTCTAAATTCGCGTTAATAGGTGTAGCCAACTGTTCCCTCCAAAAGGTATCCATAGATTCTTTCGAAGGATATTTTGTTGCCATGTCATGCTCAGTTTCGTTTAAGCGTCTGTAGAAAACTCTTTCCGATTTCGCAAATAGCTTGTTGTCTTGTTTTCTATCGTTACTGCACTTGTATCTACTTAGTCGAGCAGCGTATTTACCAAGCTTCTGTTTTAGTGTATCCAGACATAATTGAACTGTGTTGTTTTCTACATCTCTTAGTGTATGGATTTTATTTCTGCTGAGTACGTTGTTTACTCGCGATTTTAATCTCGTTGTTCGTGTTCCTTTCTGGAACTCAGTTAGCTGACCTATTTCTTTCCGCAGTTTGTCTGTTCTCTGCTGCAGACGTTTACACCAGGCGGGTTCGGACACTTTATGGCCCTTTTTCGTAGAGTTCTTTCTTTTTACTTTAATTCCAAGGTTTGTGGCGATCGACGATGCTGCGCAGTATACGACGGAGTGGACCGCTTCTAAACAGGTCGCCTCACCAATATACTGAGGAAGAATTCTTTGGTTCATAATTTCTAGTGCAAAAGCTAAGTTCTTTGAAGAATTTATTCTTGGCAGTGCAGGTCTTGAGGTCGGATCCATCCCCTCGTATTCCAACATTGCTTTTTGTATCTCATTTTGCAGTGCTAGAATTAGTCGTTCGGGATGGTTTTCGTCATTGTGTTCGAATTGTTCTTGGTTGTCAGTAATTATCGTAGGATGTATCTGTTCAGAGTTGGTACGCCGCATGTTGATAGTGGTACGTCGTCGAGAGCTTCTTCTATGTTCCCTTTGAACTTCCGCTTTTATAGTTTCAATGGTGTCTTCTGAAATGAGTTTATTTCTGATTATTGCTCGGTATTGATCTACCACTCTTTGCTCAGTAACATCAAGGTTTGGGAATTCTCTGATAAATGCTTCGTGCATTCTTTTTCTGTAGCCTGTTTTATTTGTACCCAGTTCCGTAACTCGATTATTATTATTATTATTATTATTATTATTATTATTATTATTATTATTATTATTATTATTATTATTATTATTATTATTATTATTATTATTATTATTATTATTATTATTATTATTATTATTATTATTATTATTATTATTATTATTATTATTATTATTATTATTATTATTATTATTATTATTATTATTATTATTATTATTATTATTATTATTATTATTATTATTATTATTATTATTTTTTTTTTTTTTTTTTTTTTTTTTTTTTATTCCACGATATTTATCGGATCTTTTGACAGGCATGCATCGGCCTTGACGGCAAGATGCAGACTCTGTGTTTACGTTTCTAGAAACGACCTAACTGTATGCGTAGTATCTATTATCACTGACTTCTGCATTAGATGGTAGGTATTTTCTGGAATATTAAGTTTCTTTAAATTTGTCCTTAGGTTCTTAGGTACCAGTCCCATTGCACTAATAACAAGAGGTATGACTTCAACGCTTTCCAGTTTCCACAGCCCTTTTATTTCTCGACATAATGGTAGATACTTGTTTATTTTTTCTTTTATTTTTGTGTCCATGTTATTGTTGTTGGGTATCGCTATATCAACTAGATATGCTGTTTTGTCTTTTTTGTTCACAATTATAATGTCTGGTCTGTTGTGTTCTACGGTTCGGTCCGTAAGCAGTGTTTTATCCCAGTATATCTTGACATTGTCATTTTCTACAACTGGTGGGGGTTTTAGTTTATAGTAGGGTGTTTGACTTTCATATGTGATATCATGTTTTTTGAGGAGTTCTTGGTAAACTATGGCTGCAACTTTGTTATGTCTTTCCAGGTACTTATTGTTTGCTAGGCATTGACAGGCAGAGATAATGTGTTCTATTGTTTCAGTGTTATTGCTGCATTTTCTGCATTTTTCAGTTTCAATGTTTTCTTTTAATATGTATTTACGGTGGTTTCTCGTACTAACAACATTATCTTGGATGCTAAGCATAAAGCCTTCTGTTTCCGGGAAGATTATACCTTTTCTTAGCCAGTAGAGCGATGCGTTTTTATCAACTGACTCTCTTTGTAGGTCATTTTGAAATCTTCCATGGAGTTCCATACCTAGCAGATCTCTTTTCTTTTGTTCGTTGGTCAGCATATTTGGAAACGGTAAGTATCTTATTTCACTAAGGTTTAGTGGTGTCAGTTTTATGTCGGCATTTATAATAGCTTCAAACAGGTGGTTATTGTTGTTTTCATAGAAGTACTTTCGAAGAGAACCAACTTGTTGTGCACACAGCTGAACCATATCAAATATACCTCTTCCTCCATCTTCGCGAGGGAGCGTTATTCGGTGTTTGGAAGATTGCGGGTGGTGCTTCCTGTGGCCTGTCATTTTGGTTCGTATTTGTCTATTAACATTTTCCAGCTATGTGTGGGTCCATCTCACAACTCCAAATGAATAAGATAAAGTAGGGATTGCATAGCTGTTAATCGCCTTCGTAAGTCTTGATGAAGTCAGCTCTGTTTTAAGTAGAGAGATCAGTCGGGATTGGAATTTTTTGATAAGCTTTTCTTTGATTATTTTATGTTCAACTCTGTTTGTCTGAAGATAGCCAAGATATTTATATGGGTCCCTTGACATAGCCCCAATAGCTGTTTCTGCGTCAAGCTGCAAATCTTCACTTTCTATAAGTTTTCCTTTATGCACGGTAACCGTTTGGCATTTACTAGCTCCTAGTTTCATACCAATGTCTTTGCTGATTTTGTAAACCAGCTTTATAATTGTCTCTAGTTGCTTCTTTGTGGCAGCATATATCTTTATATCATCCATGTATAAAAGGTGGCTGACCAGCTTTAAATTATTATTGGTTTTGATATTGAAACCGTAGCCCGTGGAGCTTATTGCATTTGATAGGGGATTTAGAGCCAGGCAGAACCATAATGCGCTAAAACTGTCACCCTGGAAGATTCCACGTTTTAGGTCAATATTACCAATTTCGATGTTGCTTTTTACATTTTTTATTTGCAAGCAAGTTGACCAACTCTTCATAGATTCTTTAAAGAAGTCTGTTATTTTGCTGTCTATCCCATATATTTGGAGTGTTTGCAGAAGCCAACTGTGAGGAACTGAGTCAAAGGCCTTCTGATAGTCTATATAGCCCATATGGATATTTCTGCACTTACTTTTTGCTTGCTCTAGTACTATCGAATCTATCACCGCCTGTTCCTTACATCCCATAGCCTTACGTCTGCATCCTTTTTGCTCGAAGGTTAGTATTTCTTTAGCATCTAGGTAAGTATATATTTTGTTACATATTACTGATGAGAAAAGTTTGTAGGTAGTGGGCAGGCAGGTGATAGGTCGGTATTGTGAGGGATCCTGCGTATTTTCATTTTTAGGTAGCAGATGCGTTGTACCTTGTGTCATGAATCTTGGCATATGGGTGGGGTTGACGAGAATATCATTAAAAGCTTTGGCCAGATGTCCGTGTGTATTTGAGAATGACTTCAGCCAGAAATTTATTAATTATTATTATTATTATTATTATTATTATTATTATTATTATTATTATTATTATTATTATTATTATTATTATTATTATTATTATTATTATTATTATTATTATTATTATTATTATTATTATTTTTTTTTTTTTTTTTTTTTTTTTTTTTCTCACAGGTTGTCCTGGGGGCAGTCTGTGCATCGGAAGCAAATGCTTCAAGATCCACCGGCGTCGCTGTTGAGAACTGATCTAGCAATCGACAGAGTTTGAATTATTACCGCCTTTTGTATATCACCAATTATTTTTTCAGGTAAGTTCAGTTCTTTTATTTTTTCTTTCAGGTTTTTAGGGATCAATCCTGTTACTGATAATATTATTGGAATTATGCAGACCCTCGTCATATTCCAGAGGTTTCTAATCTCTTCCCTCAGCGGTTGGTATTTCCGGATTTTTTCCGTATATTTCTCCATCAGATTATGGTTTCCTGGAACAGAGATGTCAATCAGATAAGTTGTTTTTGCCGACTTGTCTACGAGTACGATGTCAGGTCTATTATGTGGTATTGTGTGATCAGTCAGGATAGGTTTGTCCCACATGATTTTCCAGTTTTCATTTTCCTCGACCTCGTTTGGATTGTATTTGTAGTATGGGGTTTTTTCTTTTTTTAGGTTCCGCATGAAGAGTAGTTCCTGGTGGACAATTCTAGCTGCCATGTTATGTCTGTTGGTATAGGCTGTAGGTGCCAGCGACGTGCATGCGCTCAGAATGTGGTCGATAGTCTCTGATGCTGCGTTGCAGATGCGACATCTATCGTTTGGTATGTTTTCTTTAATTATATATTTAGCATAGTTTTTAGTTTTTATTACTTGGTCCTGAATAGCCACAAGAAATCCCTCTGATTCAGGGTGCAGGTTGCCTTCGATTGCCCATCGTAAAGATTCTGTTTGGTCGACATTCTCTTGATGAAGTTGGTTATAATATCTCCCATGTAGCTCCTTTCGTGCCCACTCATCTTTCTTTTGCTCATCGGTCATGGCTATGGGTGCATAGTTTATGTCCTGTAAGTTAAGAGGCGTTAAGTTTTTGTCCGCATCTGAAATTATTCGGTGCAAGGTGTTTTGCGAATTTTTTTGAAAGAAGTCTCGAATGTTTTGTATTTGTTTCATCCATTGCTGTTTTATGTCTGTGATTCCTCGTCCGCCCTGTTCTCTAGGTATCGTAATCCTTTCTTTACAGGCCTTCGGATGATGCATGCGAAAGGAGGTTAATGTAGTACGAATTTTCCTATTTAGGTCTTCCAACTCTGTATTAGACCATTTAATGATGCCAAAAGAATATGTTAGGACCGGGATAGCGAATGTATTTATAGCCTTTGTTAGATTTTTGGAGTTTAACTTCGTTTTAGTCAGTTTTTTCATACGGTTTTGGAATTCCTTTGTAAGTTTTTCTTTTACTTTTTTGTGTTCAATTTTGTGTGTTTGGGCAATGCCGAGGTATTTATATGGTTCTATATTGGGGATATCTCTAGCTGTTCCATTAATTCAAGGTTTGGCATTTCTTGCAGTTGACCTTTAATGACCTTAACAGTAGCACATTTCTCCACACCAAAAGTCATGCCAATATCTTGACTCATACTATGTACCAGGCTAAGGATAGTTTTGAGTTGTTTCTCATTTGAGGCGTAACATTTAAGGTCGTCCATGTATAGTAGGTGTGCAAGTAAAAACTCTTCTCCCCTTCCTTTAATTTTTACTCCATACTTGGTTAGTTTAATGGCATTTGATAGCGGATTCAATGCCAAACAGAACCAGAGAGCACTAAGGGAATCCCCTTGGAAAATTCCCCGTCTTAGTGCAATCTCACCGCTATCTATTTGTTCAGATGCAGTTCGAACTTTCAAGGTGGTTTTCCAATTTTTCATGGTAGCTTCTAAAAATAATGTTAGGGAAGGATGAATCTTATAAATTCTGAGTACTTTCAATAGCCAGGAGTGGGGAATGGAGTCAAAGGCCTTTCTATAGTCAACGTAGCCCATGTATACATTGCGTTTTCCTTGCCGAATTTGTTCGGTTACTACTGAGTCAATAATCAGTTGTTCTTTACACCCTAATACATTCCTTTTTGCCCCTTTTTGTTCTTCACTAATTATTTTCTTTTTCTCCAGGTGGTCATCGATTTTCCTACAGAGGATTCCCGAGAAGATTTTATAGAGTGTTGGCAGGCATGTAATTGGACGGTATTGTGAGGGATCGCCGATGGAATCATTCTTTGGGATCAGATAAGTAGTTCCTTCGGTTAAGAACTTGGGAAAAGTGTTAGGGTGTGTAAGCACACTATTAAAAGTCCGAACGAGGTGTGAGTAGACTGCTGTTAATCGTTTATACCAGAAGTTTTGAATTTTATCTGCACCTGGCGCTTTCCAATTCGCAGTTTTTTGAAGTGCGTTCTTTAGATCTTCCTGTGTTATATGTACTTCAGGCATTTCCTCAATATTTTGACATCTATCAGCTTCTTGTTGGATCCATGGTGCCTCTTCATGTGTGTACTCTTGTGACCAAATGCTTGCCCAGAATGCTTCCACTGTGTCTGGGTCGGGTGGCTGAGCCTCCGTGACCTTATTGTGTTGAAGAGATGAGTAGAAAGCTTTTTCACTTCGTGCAAACAAATTATTATCTCTTCTTCTATTGTAGCTTCCTTTGTACCTTTTTAATCGTGCTGCATTTACCGCAAGCTTTTGTTTTAGAGTGTCTAGGTGCGTGAGCACTAGTGGTTTTTGCTGTTCATTATTCTTTCCATGAATAGTTTTTTTGAGGTCTGCTGGGAGATTCGGTTCGGTTCGCTTTTTTATTGCGATTACCTCTGTAAAATTGTTCTACCCTTCCGATTATTTTGCGTATACTTTCTATTCTTTTTTCTATACGTTTTTGCCAAGCAGGCTTATAGGCGGTCGAGAAGGCGGTGAATGTTTTGTTTTTAATTTCTTGATTTTGTGCGATGATTGAAATAGCCGCACAGTATACATAAGAGTGAATCACTTCTATTGTAGAGTTTTGCTCTATCGTTTTGGAAAGTATGTTATTCATTTCCTGTATTAGTTTTGGCGTTGCCTTACTGAATTTAACTCTGGGGAGGGGTGGTCTCAGAGTAGGGTTCATACCCTCATATTTGAGCAGGTTTAATTTAAAGGCGTCTTCTAAAGTTGTGTCGAGGTTTTCTTCTATATTGGGTGTTTCGAGGGTCTGATGCATTGGTCCAGGGTTATTTGGTACTGGCATTTCGTCTTCAGCCATTGCTATCATTCCCAGTTGAGTGCGTACCTGATTGGCGATTTCATCTATTTCCTGTTGAGTTATTAAATTGTTTCTTTTGATGACTCTGCACTGGTCAGATAATCTTTGTGCGGTAATATTTGCGTATTCTGGGTGAGCTTCAGCAAAAAGCTCTTGGAGTCTCTGTCTGTATTGGGTCTTATCAGTTTCCATTCGCGTAGCTAGGAAGTATAGACGCATAACGCATTTGTTTAAGTCAGGAGTCCAGCGCATGCGTCTATTATGCCTATGGTCCCCTACAGCATTGGGAGAAGCACAACGTATCTCAGCAATTGCTTGTGGGGGTGGATTATCTCGTTCTTGGGGTTCCACTAAGTCATTATTTGTATTGTTCCTATGTCCAGTTTCATTGCCATGGTCATTTGCAGGTTGAACATCCCGACGGTTCCGACCCAAGTCCTGCGTACTTGGCCCGCCTGAGTACCTATTTCGTCTCGTATTGAATGCAAAGATTTTCACGGTCATGTGGGAGGATGGGTTGCAAGCCCATTCAACCAAACCGGGGTTTGCTGGTTTTTGTCCACCCCGGGTATTTTATTTCCCCGTTACCCTTCAGTTCAGAAGAACTGACGAGCGTACCCCATCGCCAGGGGCGGCTCCCGGTAGCTGACCAGCAAGCAACAGCCCCGAGTTATATATTATTATTATTATTATTATTATTATTATTATTATTATTATTATTATTATTATTATTATTATTATTATTATTATTATTATTATTATTATTATTATTATTATTATTATTATTATTATTATTATTATTATTATTATTATTATTATTATTATTATTATTATTATTATTATTATTATTATTATTATTATTATTATTATTATTATTATTATTATTATTATTATTATTATTATTATTATTATTATTATTATTATTATTATTATTATTATTATTATTATTATTATTATTATTATTTGATTTTGACCTTTCATGGCCATTCGCACTCCCTCTTAGATGAGTAAGGGGAACATTCACTTATCCCAGACACTATGTGTCAGAGGGATTAAGCTCTGTGGGTGCCCCTTGTGGGTCCTTTCTGGTTTTCTCCTTTTTGATTTTGTCCGATAAACTTTCGGACTGTCCTTGCCGTACCGAGCAGTACTGCTTTTTGTAGTTGGATATAGAGATTTTTCGATAGATCTAAGGCTTTTAAGTTTTCTAGTAATTTTTTTGGAATTACGCCAGTAGCAGACATTACTATCGGGATTGTCTCTACGTCATTCATGTTCCATTGCCTTTTTATCCGCATTTCCAGCTCTCTATACTTGGCTATTTTCTCTGCTTGTTTTTCTCGATTATGCGAAGTTGGAATTGCGATATCAATCAAGGTAGTTTTTCTTGTAGTCTTATCAACAACAATAATATCGGGTCTGTTATGAGGAGTGGTTTGGTCAGTTAGCACACTGCGATCCCAATAGAGTCTGTATTTTTCATTTTCCAATACGGGTTCAGGTTTGTATAAGTAGTATGGCTGCTTATCAGAGTTTATCAGTTCAAAATTTTTTCCCAGTTCTTGATGGATAATTTTTGCAACTGAGTCATGGCGCTCTTTATAATCTGTTGATGCATAAACTTGACAACCATTGGTGATATGCTGAATTGTTTCCTGAGCTTGACAACCATATCTACATTTTCCATCCGTCGTAGAGGCATCCTTTATGATGTATTTAAGGTAGTTTCTTGTTGGAATAACCTGGTCTTGAATTGCCAATAGAAAGCCTTCCGTTTCTGGAAATAACTGTCCTGAAATCAGCCAGTAGTTCGACGCTTTTTTGTCGACATTTTCCTGATTCAGTTCGTTAAAGTGCCTTCCGTGTAGTGCTTTTTCTTTCCAGGTTTGTAACTTCTCCTCTCTTGATTGATGGTGTTTCAAAACTATTTCTTCTTTAAGGGACAGCGGAGAAAGGTTATCAATCTGACATATAGCTTGATGAAGTCCTGAATGAGCGGCTTTTAAGTGAAAGTACTTTCTGAGATTGGCAACCTGCTTATCCATAACCTCTCCCAAGTCTGCCAGTCCTCTTCCCCCTTCTGAGCGATGCAGTGACATTCTCTCAACCGCACTTTTAGGATGGTGTGCTTGGAACTTGGTGAGAATTACTCGGGTTTTTCTTTGGAGGGCTTCTAGTTCGGTCTTTGTCCATTTTATTATTCCGAAGGAATACGACAGGGTTGCGCAAGCGTATGTGTTAAGTGCTTTAAACAAGTTTTTACTACTAAGCTTGGTTTTAAGTACTCTCCGTACCCTCTCTATATAGGATTGTTCGAGTTCCTTCTTTATAGTTTTGTGTTCAATTCTTTGTAACTGTTTCATCCCTAAGTACTTATAGGTATTTCCCTCCAGCATGGCCTCAATTAATTGCCCATTTTGTGTTTGGAAGTCGCCTGGTTGAATATTGCCTTTAATAATGTTGACTGTTTTGCACTTTTCTAGCCCAAACTGCATTTTTATGTCATTAGAAAAGTTTTCGACAATATTGAGTAGCTCTTCCAATTGCCTTCTCGTTGTTGTGGTTATTTTAAGGTCATCCATGTACAGCAAATGATTGACTTTAATGATTTCTCTGTTGTTTTCTTTGAGGCCAAATCCGTAACCTGTTGAGTTAAGCCTGTTTGAAAGAGGATTTAGTGCCAGACAAAACCACAGTGGACTAAGCGAATCTCCCTGGAAAATACCTCGTTTAATAGGGATTGAACTGGTTTTTATTTCAGCTTCATTCAGAACTACCGTCGTACGCCAAGATGTAATCGCATGCTCCAGGAATTTCACGATGTGTGCGTTTACCTTATAGATCTTTAAAATTTTAATTAACCAGTCATGAGGGACAGAGTCAAAGGCTTTTTTATAGTCTATATATGCCATATAGAGGTTCCGATGTTTCGAAAATGCCTGGTTGCAAATAACAGAATCTATTGTAAGCTGCTCCTTGCAGCCCATGGCATGTTTTGTGCATCCTTTTTGCTGCTCTGACAGAATTTGGTTTTGAAGAACATGGTCATATAATTGAGTAGCAATGCATGACGTAATCAGTTTGTATATTGTTGGTAAACATGTAATTGGACGGTACTTTGATGGATCATGGGTGTTTTTCTTGTCTTTAGGCAGCAGGTATGTTATGCCTTGTGTCAGGAATAGTGGCATTTTGGTTGGTTGCCTTACAATTTCATTAACGTACTCTGTCAGTTTCTCGTGTACGCAGACAAGCTTTTTCAGCCAAAAGTTTTGTATTCCATCTGGACCAGGAGCCTTCCAGTTATGTGTTCCCTTAATTATTTTGCTGATATCTGTCTTAGTAAGAGGACAATACGCCATATCGTCGTAAAATTGCGAGCGGTTTGCTTCTTCAGATACCCACGAAGCGTTTAATTTAGCGTTGATGGGCGTGGCAAGTTGTTCTCTCCAAAAGGTGTCCATGACTTCTGTGGATGGATATTTGCATTTGGGTTCTTCACCTTTTTCGTTTAAATATTTGTAGAATCCTTTCTCGGATCTAGAAAAAAGCTTGTTGTCCTGTTTTCTTTCGTGACTGCACTTATACCTGTTAAGCCTTGCGGCGTATTTTCCTAGTTTTTGACGAAGTGTGTCAAGGCATAGCGGAACTGTACTATTTTCAGCTTCTCTTGTGGTGTGGACTTTGTGTTTACTCATAATGGTGTTAACGCAGTTGGTGAGTTTTTTCGTTCGTATTCCTCTTTGATATTCAGTTAGTTGACCTATTTCTCTTCGCAGCTCATTAATTCTTCGTTGCAGTCGCTTTAACCATGGTGGCTCAAAAGATTTCCGATCTGATCTTGTAGAGTTATTTGTTCTAGTTTTGACTCCAAGATATCTGCTGACCGCTGTTGCAGCGCAATAGACAACTGTGTGAAGCGTCTCGAGACATGAGGCTTCTTCAACGAATTGAGGTAAAACTGCTTGATTTAGATTTTTAAGCACTGCAGATAGGCTTTTTGACGTGTTAATCCTTGGCAGAGGTGGCCTTGATGTGGGGTCGCTACCTTCGTATTCCAATACTGCTTTCCGGAATTCATTCTGCAGTTCTTTAACAATTCTTTCTTCTTCATTATCGCTATTCATTTGTTCAGGTTGTTCTTCATTTGTTGGTGGCGGTACGTTTGGGGTTTCGTTTTGCTCAGCTATGGAATACCTTGAGCTTCTTCTGCCTCCTCTTGCGACTTCCGTTTTTATCGTATTTAAAGTGTCTTCTGATATTAGTTTGTTTCTAAGTATTACTCTATATTGATCAACTACTCTCTGCTCGGTAACAGCAAGGTTTGGATATTGCGTTACAAAGGCTAGGTGCATTCTTTGTCTATAGCCTGTCTTATTTCTTCCCAGGTCTGTGACGCTGTAAAATATACGCATTATTGATTGGTTTAATTCTAACGTCCATTTCATGCGTCTCCTGGGTAGTCCTGCTTGAGTGAGCGCTGGATGTAATTCCTGCGCAGCACCTTCAACAGAAGGAGCATTTTGTGGTTCAGGCTGTCTTCCATTGTTTTGTAAGTAGTTTGTTCGTCTACTGCTTCTTGCTCCTATTTCTTGCGTGGTGGTGTTAGTACTCGAGGGGGTGCCACCTGGTTCACCCTGACTCGAGCCAGGTCTTGGATCCTCCTGACGTGTCCGAGCAGATATGACCTGGTTATCTGCCACGCCCGAATATCTTTTTCTTCTTGTATTTATAGCAAGTAAGAGATTTTTCTCGCTTCGTGAGTTGCTAACACACTCGGCGGTTTTCCCTTTTAGTCGCCTTTTACGACAGGCAGGGATTACCGTGGGGCTATTCTTATTGGTAACCCGGACCCCACACGGGTTTTAATAATTTTTCTGTTCCAGTAGATACTACAGTTGTTCGCCTCCTGGACCGGGGGTGGTTCTAGTAGGTAATAAGGTATTTTGTTATCTATATTAAGATATTTTTTCGTGAGGGCTTGGTACAGAATTTTTGCAACATTGTTATGTCTTTCAAGGTATTGCTTCGGTGCTAGTACAGGACAACTGGCTATGATGTGATCCAGATTCTCATCTATCTGTTTGCATAGTCGACACTTTGTTTGTGGGATAGTTTCTTTTAGTATTCTTTTCCGATAGATTTTTGTTGGTATGACTTGATCATGGATTGCGCTAATAAATCCTTCTGTTTCGAGAAACAAATTGCCTGATTTTAACCATGCCTGAGAAGCTACTATTATTATTATTATTATTATTATTATTATTATTATTATTATTATTATTATTATTATTATTATTATTATTATTATTATTATTATTATTATTATTATTATTATTATTATTATTATTATTATTATTATTATTATTATTATTATTATTTTCTCTTTCAGCTCACACATTACTGTGGCGATTTACTTTTCCTACTCGGCTTTCGCAAGAGTAGGAAAGTTCTCTACTTTTTATGCTCTATATTATTCGGGCTCCATTGTTGCCACGACTCCATCACCCAAGGTTCTTCGTACGATGCTGCATGTATTTAGAAGGACAGCTTTTTGCATAGATAGGTATATGTTGTAATTAATCCCTACTGTTTCTAAACTGTTTTTTAGCTTTACAGGTATTTCTCCAGTTGCACCAATGACAATTGGTACGATAGACACCTTTTCAGCACGCCACATTCTTTTAATTTCTTCTGCTAACGGTAAGTATTTATTTATTTTTTCTGAATGTGTTTTATTCAAATTGCATGGTAAAGGTACGGCGATGTCTATAATAAATACGTTTTTATCGCTTTTTTGGTGTAGTACTAGATCAGGTATGTTGTTGGGGATCGCCTTGTCCGTAATAATTTTTCTGTTCCAGTAGATACTACAGTTGTTCGCCTCCTGGACCGGGGGTGGTTCTAGTAGGTAATAAGGTATTTTGTTATCTATATTAAGATATTTTTTCGTGAGGGCTTGGTACAGAATTTTTGCAACATTGTTATGTCTTTCAAGGTATTGCTTCGGTGCTAGTACAGGACAACTGGCTATGATGTGATCCAGATTCTCATCTATCTGTTTGCATAGTCGACACTTTGTTTGTGGGATAGTTTCTTTTAGTATTCTTTTCCGATAGATTTTTGTTGGTATGACTTGATCATGGATTGCGCTAATAAATCCTTCTGTTTCGAGAAACAAATTGCCTGATTTTAACCATGCCTGAGAAGCTACTGTATCTACCTGCTCATTTTCGATTATTGCCAGGTATTTTCCATGTAATGGCTTAGCTCTCCATTGCTCCTTTAGTTGTTCCGGGCTTTTTATTTTTCCTAAGGGATTATAATGCTTTTCCGCAAGTCTGAGGGTAGTAATATTTTTATCCATGTTTCTGAGCGCCTGGAATATTGTACTAATTTCGGCCTTTTCCAGAAAGTATTTTCTTAGGTTTTCAACTTGCTCAGCATGTCTCGGTATTACACTGGGAATTCCGCGGCCGCCCAGGTTTCTCGGTAAGTGAAATCTTTCAAGGGAGCTTTGAGGGTGATGCCCTCGGCTGTTTCGAAACTCTTTTCTTGTCTGTCGATCTATGTCTGCCAGTTCTGTTTCGGTCCATTTAAGTATTCCAAAGGTATAAGTAAGCACTGATGTGGCAAACGAGTTTAGAGCGCTAGAGGTGTTGCATGCAGAGAGTTCTGTTTTAAGAATAGATTTAACTCTTGAAAAGTATGTGGTTCTTGCTTTTTCCTTCCCAGCTTTTTGTTCAATTCCTCTTGCCTGCATATATCCCAAATATTTGTAGGTTTCTTCTTGCTCCATTCCTGTAATCGTTCCCTGCAAGTTGTCCACTTTATACCCCTCGTCTTCTCTCCATTTTCCTTTTTCCATTACATTTATCCTACATTTGTCCAGACCAAACTTCATTTGTATATCTGCACTAAATTTCCCGATATAGTCCAGCATTTTCTGAAGGTCTTCTTTTTTTTCTGCAAAAATTTTCAAATCATCCATGTACCATAAATGACTGAGTTTTGTATTTTTTTGGTCCAATCTATATCCTAATTTAAGGCTATTAAGTAGAGAAGTCAAAGGTTTTAGGGCTAAGCAAAACCATAGCGGGCTCAAAGCATCGCCTTGAAATATTCCCCGTTTAATTTTTATTTTTCCCGCAATAATTTGCTGGTCAGCAGTACTAATTTGCAATTTTGTGTTCCATTTGGTCATGGTGTGGGAGAGAAAAGCGGTAATATGATTTTCAATCTTGTAAAGTTCTAGCACTTCGAGAAGCCATGAGTGAGGAATACTGTCAAAAGCTTTCTGATAGTCTATGTATGCAGCATATAGTGGTCGTTTTTCCTTTTTTGCGTGTCCAGTTATTATTTGGTCTATGACCAGTTGCTCCTTACATCCCTTGGAACCCTTTCGACAACCCTTTTGTTCCTGGTCCAGAAGGTTGTTTTCATTTAGATGGTTGTAGATTTTATCGGCTATAATACATGTAAGAATTTTGTAGAGAGTTGGTAGGCATGTTATTGGCCGATAACGGGCAGGATCCGGAGTTTGTATACCTTTTGGAAGCAGGTAAGTTACTCCTTCCGTAAGAAATTCGGGCGTGCTTTCTGGGTTCTGCATCATCTGACTGAAACATCTAGCTATGTGTTTGTGCGTTGACTTGTACTTTTTAAGCCAGTAATTGTGCAGCTTGTCTGGACCTGGAGCTTTCCAGTTCATAGCTCGAGAAAGTGCTATTTCTACCTCTTCCTGCATAATGTTCCAGTTCAACATTGTTTTAAGGGTAGCCATTCTTCTTTGTTCATCAGATAGCCATTTTGTTCTCTTGTGTTTAACAGGGTTTTCCCAGATGTTCTTCCAGAAAGCATTTATGTGTTCCACGGTTGGCAATTCTGTGTTTTCAGCTGCAGCTTCGTCAGATTTGTTTAGGTTTATTATTATTATTATTATTATTATTATTATTATTATTATTATTATTATTATTATTATTATTATTATTATTATTATTATTATTATTATTATTATTATTATTATTATTATTATTATTATTATTATTATTATTATTATTATTATTATTATTATTATTATTATTATTATTATTATTATTATTATTATTATTATTATTATTATTATTATTATTATTATTATTATTATTATTATTATTATTATTATTATTATTATTATTATTATTATTATTATTATTATTATTATTATTATTATTATTATTATTATTATTATTATTATTATTAATATTATTATTATTATTATTATTATTATTATTATTATTATTATTATTATTATTATTATTATTATTATTATTATTATTATTATTATTATTATTATTATTATTATTATTATTAAAAAATACTCCTGTCTGCAACAACTGACCTCAAAACCCCGCCCCTGTAGCGTGCGAGATTTCTGGCTCATTTGTGATCATACTCAACCACGAAAGCTCTAATAATAGTCGTTTATAAATTTAGTTTTATTAATTTTCTTTCCGATAACGCAGTTAAAGCTCAAGGATCAAGGGAACAAATATAAGTTATGACAAGATTACTTATATTACCTCTTGCAACTTTCCCCATGGCACTCTCGCTCTGACAAATAATATTAAATTCTTTTCCAGCTTGCAAAGGATACTATGGTTTTCAAAGAGCTTTATGTTTTAATATAGCTTTCAGCAAATGATTGGAATTGTTTAAAAAGTTTCTAAAAAGTCGTATTTCAGCAAAACGCTTTTAACCCAGTTTGGCAAAGGGTAGGTATAAGATGCAAAATTATTATGAGCATGAAGTTAGCGAAGCACCCATCGCAGATCGAATCGTGACTAGGTGGATAATTTGCCGTTAATTAGTCGTGAATTAGTTGTGGAAAAATTAATTTTGTCGCTCTTATTTTTGACCCTTTTTTTGGGTTCGGTTCGGTTCGGTTCGGTTATCGGAATATCCACCAAATTCGATTTTGATAAAAGCTATTTTTGCGAGGGTGCTTTGCTAACTTCATATGAAGTTAGCGAAGCACCCTCAAAAACGGTCAAAAATAAGAGCGACAAATTTTATTTTGTTTATTAGTCAATTTTTTTGGTTATTCTTAATTACACAAATACTCTGGAAGCCTCGGAAGTAAGTAGAGTTTCATTGTTTGGCTACAACGTTTGGGTTGAACTGTATTTTAATTAAGATCTTCTTTGTAAAACATTGATATTAAAACACTGTGGCGCTTAAAATTTTCTTATTTCTGAACCCCCCCCCCCCTCTTCACCACTGTATAAAAGTTACCGGGCATATCAATGTTTTACCTAGCTGGAAAATACAGTTCTGCTTCCAGATATTTGTTTAATTACTCAGTAATTTGATTTTAGTGTCACAAATTGGCACAGCGTTATTATTCTATTTACAGTGTCACAAAATGGCGGCAACGTATTTAGTTTGCCACAAATGTCACCCAACGCATTTTAATTGGCCACAAGTTTTACTTATGTAGCTTGTTTTTAATTTAAATAGGACAAATGACCTGACGGCTGCGAGAAAAGAGGCAAGTAATAAGATGCGTTCAAAGATTAAAAAAAAAATTATTAGCATAGCAAATAATAAAACAATTGAGATTAACTAATAACATGTCATCAATTTTACTTTTTATTAGATCACACATATACTATACTATAGTAGTGTGAGCTATGGTGATCCTAATTTTTTCGAGAAAAAAAAAGTTGCTCCGATTTCAAAACATTTTATATATCTTTGCGTTTCAGATGATTTTGAAACTTTTTTGTTGCGCCGTCTGTCTGTCTGTCTGTCTGTCTGTCTGTCTGTCTGTCTGTCTGTCTGTCTGTCTGTCTGTATGTCTGTCTGTCTGTATGTCTGTCTGTAACGACCAACGCGCATAACTCAAAAACGGCTTGGCCGATTTCAATGAAATTTGGTACCTAGGCTGGGTCTTGGGTCGAGATGGTCCCATTTAAAAATGAACAAAATCCACCGAACACAAACCAAAAAAAGGGTGGGGATAGATTTCAAAAATTAGAATTTATGTGAAAATATGGCGTGTGTGATATCAAACGAAAGGTAATTGAGTCTGGAGTTAAACAAAATACATTTAAATTTATTTTAAAAAAAGGGTGGGGGTATATTTCAAAAATTAGAGTTTAAGTGAAAATATGGCGTGTGTGATATCAAACGAAAGGTAATTGAGTCCGGAGTTTAACAAAATACATTTTAGTTTTTGTTTTTTTAAGGGTGGAGGTGGATTTCAAAAATTTGAGTTTAAGTCAAAACATGGCTTGTATGGTATCAAACAAAAGGTAATTTAGTGTGGAGTTGAATAAAATATATTTCAGTTTTTAGTTATATTAGCTCACACGTACACTATAACTATAGTACCTAGTGTGAGCTTAGGGGCCCATATATTGGCAGAGTATTTCTGTAAGCGATATTAATCTGACTTAAGACATCCTCGGTAATATTGAAAATATTCGATTCATTCTTCTTTATTGATACTGGTCCGAAAAATATATATTCTGTTTCTACGTTGGACAAATCTTGTTTCCCAGGCCATTTCAATAATTTTTTTTTCGTTTATTTAGTCTTAAAAATTTAATTTCTTTTTAAGATTTGTTACACACAAACCTGTGAAAAGTTAAATACAAGACTTCACTCTGTGAACAGGACATAAACCTTGTTATGAACATGTTAAAACTTACCTAAGGTTTCACCAAGGGTTTCACTTTTTAACTCACTAATTATTCACTGTAAATCACCAAAACAGAAACGCATATTAATATGCTCTCCAATAGGCTGAATTAGTGGCAAATGCATAAGATGTTGCCAGTGGCGTAGCGTGGGGGGGGGTTTGTCGCCCCCCCCATCCCCCGAGGGTACTGGCGCCCCATGGGTGCCCGAAGCACCCTAAGCTTTATTAAGTAGCAGGGCCGGCAACAGCAAAAATTGAGAGGGCGGCAAAGGAAACTCAAGACTTGATGACCTTTTTTTTTTGGTCGCAAGATTTTTATAGGCGCCCTTTTTAGCTGTCGGCCCCCCCGCTCCTTCAGGCACGCTACGCCGCTGGATGTTGCCAAACTTAACTCTCAAAAAACATGAGTGCCGAGCATAAACTAATCCGACAGATTAATCATAAATTTAAATTTTCACTTGCTTGATTCGTTGTTTTTATTTTATAGCTAATTTCTTTATAATATGGACTCCAATACGGATTAATTAAATAAACATTTTCCCACAATTTTCGTTGGGTCTAGTTAGACTCGCAACGCCGCGCGAAAAGCGTGTTTATCGAGATCCCCGAGCGATTTTTGGCACGTGCTAGGCGATTGCTTTTGCGCAGAACATGATTTAAATCCTTGATAAATCCTTGATAAATTGTCGGTAAATGCTCGTAAATCCTCATAAATCCCTAGTAAATCACCGTAAATCCCCCTAAATCCACGTAAATCCCCTTAAATCCCCATAAATCCTCCAGACTGTACACCCTAAATCCTCAGATATTTACCCCTCGGTCTAAGGAAAACAGTATTAGAATGGTTTAGAAATTATTTATGCAACAGGACATAGCATATCAAAATGTTGAATTTATTATCATCGGAAAAATCAAACAAGATAGGGGTACAGGGAAGTAACTTGGGCCAATTACTTTTTATTTTATATGTAAATAACCTACCAATAGTTTTAACAACTTGTATGATACAAAAATTATACTAATGTTAAGAAAATTAAACTGGCTGAATGCACAAAGAAATCATTTTCTGTAACGTTTGTATATTTATTCACAAAATTCATCACAACTTACTACCAGAACAGCTGAAATATTTTGTCCTCCAAAATTCAAATTTCCATTCACATTTTACAAGATAAAAAAACGATTTTCATTTAAACAATTCTCTACAATTAATTGTTCAAAAATCAATTTTTTGTAAAGGTTCTTGTTACAGAAGAACACATTCAAAAAAGTTTTTAAAAATAATTATTTTTATTTGATTATTGTGTTATTCATTTTGGTGTAGAATAATGTATTGAAAATTTACAGTTGAACATAATTGACTATAAATATTTAGGTAACAATTAGATTATAGTTTATAGTTTAAGTATATTTTGCTTTATTACTCATGAAATTGTAGCAAATTCTTGCTAAAAATTTTTTTTAAAGTTAAATATTAATTTTAACAAGAATATTTATTTTCTAAAATTTTGTGTATCACAATTTCTCTCACGCTGTTCGCCGAAAATCAGTAAAAATCACAGATTGCAATTAGACAGTGGCGTATATACGAACCGAACTGAACCCCCCCCCCCCCCCCCGAAGCTAAGATTTTTTTGGGTATTTTCCACATATTTCATGAATACAAACATAAAATAGCATAAAATACAGCCTCATGAGGTCTCGGGCCCCCCCCAAAACTGTCTTGGGCCCACCCCGACACTTTTTTCTATATACGCCACTGCAATTAGATATTACTTGTTTTGGATATTTGTTTTGGTTATTGTAGTTAGGTTTTAAATAATTAATTTCAATATATAACACCAAAAATTTCATCAACAATTAGTTATTTAGGAAGCATTAGTTATTATTCATCTTTTTTTATAAAAAATGTGTTTACAATACAACAATATTACCGCATTTTTTTTACTGCTCAGCCATATAGGTATTTTTAATATTAGTTTAAAAAAAACTTTTGATACACAAACGATAACTCTGTTTACAGGTCTCCCCAGGCTTACAAGTCTCGCCTGCGGCTCACCCTGTAAATTTCCTGGATCGACCTGTAAATTTCTCGTTTTTCTTGCCGGTTTAGTATCGTAAATACCCAATAAAGACCTATTATAATAATAATTGACAAATGAATAAGTGCAGTTGATTTAGAATAAATAAATAAACAATTTATTAAAATTCAAAATTTTAAGCCTGACCCTCCTAAAGTAATTCCACAACTTTTTTAAATATGAGCATGAAGTTAGCGAAGCACCCATCGCAGATCGAATCGTGACTAGGTGGATAATTTGCCGTTAATTAGTCGTGAATTAGTTGTGGAAAAATTAATTTTGTCGCTCTTATTTTTGACCCTTTTTTTGGGTGCTTCGCTAACTTCATATGAAGTTAGCGAAGCACCCTCGTAAAAATTGCTTTTATCAAAATCGAATATGGTGGATAATTTGCCGCTAATTAGTCGTGAATTAGTTGTGGAAAAAATAATTTTGTCGCTCTTATTTTTGACCGTTTTTGAGGGTGCTTCGCTAACTTCATATTTTGGCACCCATCGCAAATCGAATCGCTACTAGGTGGATAATTTGCCGTGAATTAGTCGTGAATTAGTTGTGGAAAAATTAATTTTGTCGCTCTTATTTTTGACCGTTTTTTAGGGTGCTTCGCTAACTTCATATTTTGGCACCCATCGCAAATCGAATCGCTACTAGGTGGATAATTTGCCGTGCATTAGTTGTGGAAAAATTAATTTTGTCGCTCTTATTTTTGACCCTTTTTTTGGTACTTCGCTAACTTCATATGAAGTTAGCTATTTTATGCTATTTTATTCAGTTCGGTTCGTATATACGCCACTGTCTAATTGCAATCTGTGATTTTTACTGATTTTCGGCGAACAGCGTGAGAGAAATTGTGATACACAAAATTTTAGAAAATAAATATTCTTGTTAAAATTAATATTTAACTTTAAAAAAATTTTTTAGCAAGAATTTGCTACAATTTCATGAGTAATAAAGCAAAATATACTTAAACTATAAACTATAATCTAATTGTTACCTAAATATTTATAGTCAATTATGTTCAACTGTAAATTTTCAATACATTATTCTACACCAAAATGAATAACACAATAATCAAATAAAAATAATTATTTTTAAAAACTTTTTTGAATGTGTTCTTCTGTAACAAGAACCTTTACAAAAAATTGATTTTTGAACAATTAATTGTAGAGAATTATTTAAATGAAAATCGTTTTTTTATCTTGTAAAATGTGAATGGAAATTTGAATTTTGGAGGACAAAATATTTCAGCTGTTCTGGTAGTAAGTTGTGATGAATTTTGTGAATAAATATACAAACGTTACAGAAAATGATTTCTTTGTACATTCAGCCAGTTTAATTTTCTTAACATTAGTATAATTTTTGTATCATACAAGTTTTTAAAACTATTGGTAGGTTATTTACATATAAAATAAAAAGTAATTGGCCCAAGTTACTTCCCTGTACCCCTATCTTGTTTGATTTTTCCGATGATAATAAATTCAACATTTTGATATGCTATGTCCTGTTGCATAAATAATTTCTAAACCATTCTAATACTGTTTTCCTTAGACCGAGGGGTAAATATCTGAGGATTTAGGGTGTACAGTCTGGGGATTTACGGGGATTTACGTGGATTTAGGGGGATTTACGGTGATTTACTAGGGATTTATGAGGATTTACGAGGATTTACCGACAATTTATCAAGGATTTATCAAGGATTTAAATCATGTTCTGCGCAAAAGCAATCGCCTAGCACGTGCCAAAAATCGCTCGGAGATCTCGATAAAAACGCTTTTCGCGCGGCGTTGCGAGTCTAACTAGATCCAACGAAAATTTTGGGAAAATGTTTATTTAATTAATCCGTATTGGAGTCCATATTATAAAGAAATTAGCTATAAAATAAAAACAACGAATCAAGCAAGTGAAAATTTAAATTTATGATTAATCTGTCGGATTAGTTTATGCTCGGCACTCATGTTTTTTGAGAGTTAAGTTTGGCAACATCCAGCGGCGTAGCGTGCCTGAAGGAGCGGGGGGGCCGACAGCTAAAAAGGGCGCCTATAAAAATCTTGCGACCAAAAAAAAAAGGTCATCAAGTCTTGAGTTTCCTTTGCCGCCCTCTCAATTATTGCTGTTGCCGGCCCTGCTACTTAATAAAGCTTAGGGTGCTTCGGGCACCCATGGGGCGCCAGTACCCTCGGGGGATGGGGGGAGCGACAAACCCCCCCCCCCCCCCCACGCTACGCCACTGGCAACATCTTATGCATTTGCCACTAATTCAGCCTATTGGAGAGCATATTAATATGCGTTTCTGTTTTGGTGATTTACAGTGAATAATTAGTGAGTTAAAAAGTGAAACCCTTGGTGAAACCTTAGGTAAGTTTTAACATGTTCATAACAAGGTTTATGTCCTGTTCACAGAGTGAAGTCTTGTATTTAACTTTTCACAGGTTTGTGTGTAACAAATCTTAAAAAGAAATTAAATTTTTAAGACTAAATAAACGAAAAAAAAAAATTATTGAAATGGCCTGGGAAACAAGATTTGTCCAACGTAGAAACAGAATATATATTTTTCGGACCAGTATCAATAAAGAAGAATGAATCGAATATTTTCAATATTACCGAGGATGTCTTAAGTCAGATTAATATCGCTTACAGAAATACTCTGCCAATATATGGGCCCCTAAGCTCACACTAGGTACTATAGTTATAGTGTACGTGTGAGCTAATATAACTAAAAACTGAAATATATTTTATTCACCTCCACACTAAATTACCTTTTGTTTTGACTTAAACTCAAATTTTTGAAATCCACCTCCACCCTTAAAAAAACAAAAACTAAAATGTATTTTGTTAAACTCCGGACTCAATTACCTTTCGTTTGATATCACACACGCCATATTTTCACTTAAACTCTAATTTTTTAAATATACCCCCACCCTTTTTTTAAAATAAATTTAAATGTGTTTTGTTTAACTCCAGACTCAATTACCTTTCGTTTGATATCACACACGCCATATTTTCACATAAACTCTAATTTTTGAAATCTATCCCCACCCTTTTTTTGGTTTGTGTTCGGTGGATTTTGTTCATTTTTAAATGGGACCATCTCGACCCAAGACCCAGCCTAGGTACCAAATTTCATTGAAATCGGCCAAGCCGTTTTTGAGTTATGCGCGTTGGTCGTTGCAGACAGACATACAGACAGACAGACATACAGACAGACAGACAGACAGACAGACAGACAGACAGACAGACAGACAGACAGACAGACAGACAGACAGACAGACAGACAGACAGACAGACAGACAGACAGACAGACAGACAGACAGACAGACAGACAGACAGACAGACAGACAGACAGACAGACAGACAGACAGACAGACAGACAACGCAACAAAAAAGTTTCAAAATCATCTGAAACGCAAAGATATATAAAAATTTTTGAAATCGGAGCAACTTTTTTTTTTCTCGAAAAAATTAGGATCACCATAGCTCACACTACTATAGTATAGTATATGTGTGATCTAATAAAAAGTAAAATTGATGACATGTTATTAGTTAATCTCAATTGTTTTATTATTTGCTATGCTAATAATTTTTTTTTAAATCTTTGAACGCATCTTATTACTTGCCTCTTTTCTCGCAGCCGTCAGGTCATTTGTCCTATTTAAATTAAAAACAAGCTACATAAGTAAAACTTGTGGCCAATTAAAATGCGTTGGGTGACATTTGTGGCAAACTAAATACGTTGCCGCCATTTTGTGACACTGTAAATAGAATAATAACGCTGTGCCAATTTGTGACACTAAAATCAAATTACTGAGTAATTAAACAAATATCTGGAAGCAGAACTGTATTTTCCAGCTAGGTAAAACATTGATATGCCCGGTAACTTTTATACAGTGGAGAAGGAGGGGGGTTCAGAAATAAGAAAATTTTAAGCGCCACAGTGTTTTAATATCAATGTTTTACAAAGAAGATCTTAATTAAAATACAGTTCAACCCAAACGTTGTAGCCAAACAATGAAACTCTACTTACTACCGAGGCTTCCAGAGTATTTGTGTAATTAAGAATAACCAAAAAAATTGACTAATAAACAAAATAAAATTCTAAAAGATTCCTAAATGAATCAAAATGACACAAATAGATAGTTCCTTATAGGTAGATGCACATTTCCAACAGGTCACAGTGTACCTACATTTGAGTCAGTAGTGTGAGACTCCATTATATAAATGATTGTAAAAAAACACTTCCAAAATCATTCTCTCATAGGGGAGATCCGAACCAAATATCTGCTGTCATCATTCTACGTTGGGTAGAATGAGACAGACAGCAACCCAGTCTGAGATCTACCCCATGAGGCAAAACAATGTAAGGAAACCGCTAAAAAAAATATAATCTCATCTCTCTTTTGTCTCTGCAAAGTTGGTCATTGGGTTGCACAAATAACACAAAAAAAATAGTTCATCTTGTTTATTTTCACAGGAGGATGAAAATGAAATTGATCGAAATACAAAAAAAGATATTGAAATCTGAAAATAATACTTGAAATATAAATCAATGAAACAAGGAAACAAGTTAGAGCCAAGGGCGTTCAATTTCACAGAAAAATAATATAATTAAATATGCCGCAAAATCTTGATTATGACGTCATACCTTATCTTGCGTTCACAAGAAGTGCTAAAATTATATTTAAAAAGTTATATGAAAAGATTATATCAAATGTTGCTTGCTCTTACCTTGGTCCTTGATTATTTTATGTGTGTTTTATTTTGTAAACCTGGTGTTGTTCTCCTCCTGCTACTTCGGGTCCCGTCTTGTTCTGTCCGCGCCTCCCCTAGTGCCCGCTTAGCACATCACGCTAGGGCAGCACATGGTTGTGGAAAATGTTGCTGATTCTTGCCCGAGCATAAAAAACCCTGTGGAAAATGAAATGTTTCAGTTTCCTGGAATTCGTCTATTTTGCACGAAGTTCCCCTACACCGAGTAACTTAAATCGAGAATCCCATGTCGACTCAATAAAATAAAGTAGATTTAAACAGATGAACTAAAATAATCCTAACGTACCTTTCCCAGGGTTACAAGGCTACACCCGGCTTCACACCAGCGTCCAGCACAACTGTCCCGTCGATGGAATGGACAGGGCTGTAGACAAAGGAGAAAAACAATATATAGTTTTTATCCAAAACGTGGTTTAAAAAAAATAAAAAACTCCAAAAATTCCCCACGTCTTTTGTCGAAAAAGTACATTTTACACGAAAAATAATTACAATTTGGGAGGCAAATATTATCTTGAAGAGTCCTCAAATAATAAAAAAATGAAAAAAATAAAATCGAACTTACCACTGCTCTTATTTCCCGTAGAAATGGCGTAGGCCGCCTTAAATCCCTCTCAAAGGGTGTGAGCGTCACTTAGATTCGCCTAAACAACGACGGCTCACAGTAAACCGTCTTTGGTATAATCCGCAACTACTGCAGTGGCAATAAGTGCCAATAACCACAAAAACAATGGCGACACCAATAGACGGCCACCAGCCCAGCCAAAATTCGTTAGGAAAGAGACAAGGCACTTTGTCGAGAACACAAAAAAAAGTAAAGTTGCCGGAAATCGTTTCGTAAATCTGGTGGGGACAGTACCAACCTAATTTTCCCGGTTAAATTCAAATAAGGATGCAAACCTATTTATAAAAAAAAACGCTCTCACCGAAAAATCACTAACTCCGGTTTGCGAGACTGGAGGAAAAAAACCCGCGGTTTTCAAACTAACCAATGAGGAAATACATTAATACTTCCGTACCGGTCTACAGGGGGCAGCATCGGCCAAGGGGATATTGAAAATACGTAAAACGCACATTGAGGTGTTGTCGGATCTATTTCCACGGTTGAAATTTTTATAACAAGGACATCGAGACACTCTCTATACATAGACCGAACATTTGCCTACCGGACCCCTGCCGACATAGCAAGTAGGAGGAAAATAACCAGCAGGACTGTAAGAAGCTCAGCATTGAAACCATCAACTGTAAAATCAATTACTGGAGATCAGAGCATGCATCAAACCCAGGAATATTCGAACACTCAACCAATTCCCATATGAGTAAAGCTATACTAAGTGTAGAATTTAGTTGTATTTTAGTTACAGTTTTAGTCAAAAGTTTCCTTTGCTCTTTATATATGTTTTCTCTAAGATTCATATGGTTTGACGCCATTTTTGTAAAACATTTCTACATTAATAAAGTTGTTTCTGAACTTGAACCTAAAATACACATTGAACTACTGCTCAAACCCGGCCTAAGAGTGTTCAGATATTAAGTTTGCTCCCCACTAGCTAGCCATACACAACCCTTCAATCCGACTGAGTTAGTTATTAACTTTATTTAACTATGATTATATATTAGTCCTGGTTTTTATTCCTCGTTTATCTCCCATTTACGAAAGTGCATAACTTGAATAATGAACGCAATAACAAACACAAAGTTAACTTTAAATTCACTAGTGAAAATCACTATAAATTTTCTCACAAATGTAGAAAATATAAAACTTAAATACGGGCAGACGCGAACAAAACCGGAAAACACCGGAGCAGTAGGAAAATAAAATTTATTTGCATTTAAAATTGTAATCATAGTTTATATTAATTATTTGCACAACCAACTATGATGTCCAACCTTGCAGAGAGAAATAACTACTTAAATCCTAAATTAGAATTAACAAGTAGCCATAAAAAAAGTTTAAAGAATAATAAAGGAGAGACAAGAGTTTTGGCAGTGTTCAGGTCTTATGTTCCACTCCTGCGTGAGTAAAACCAAAAAAAAAATAATTGCGCTTATCCTAGCTGAACTGGATTAAAATTAAAGCTAAGTTATGTTTGTTTACCTCAGCAACCGAATAGGTAAATTTATCCCTAAATGGAACGTACAACAGACTACCTATAACAATAAAATCCCAAAGCTGTTGTACACAGTTAATGCTAGGGTATACTCCTGCTATTGCAGAACGGCTCCACAACTAAACTTCTAAAAAAAAACCCAAATTGCCGTATACAATGATTTTTCTCAAAAGAATAAATCAAAACCCACTTTAACCTGCTTACCTATCCTGAGGTTACACGAACCATGCATTGCTTAAGGCAATATCATCCCTTAATATATAAGTGAACGCAAAAACATCGGAACAGATGTTCATGTTATAGAAATCGTAAAATATGCTCAATTAAAAAAAATCCGCTCGCTGAAATTGCGTTGAATTAGACTAGTAAGGATGTTGTGTGTAATTAAAAAAAATTAAAAGAAAATTTGAAAAAAAATTACCGATGGTACTAAAAACATTTTTACCGAAATAACGTCTTGGTAGGACTGCAACTCTTTTATAATCGTTAAAATCACCTTTCCAAAATTTAACCTAAATTGATGCAACCCATGGTCAAGAAGACCCTAGGATCCTACCGAAAGGTGTCCTAAAAAAAATTTACAAAAATTTTTGGTGTCGACCACAGTAGCCCAATAATCAAAAAAAATTAATTAGTGGCTCACTAAAATTTTCAAAATATTACTCTACCCTGGTTTGGAGTAGGGAGAAAAAAAATTAAAACATTAGCACTAGAAAAATCTTAATAGAGTTATGTCATGCAACAGTTTTTGTTATTTTCCTTTAAAAACAGTTGTAGATTTCCTTTCCTCTCCCAAAACTGTGTGAATGTGAAAAGTGAAAATGAGCTAGAAAAATTAATTTACTATACGAAAAAAAAGTATTGAAAATAAAATTTACTTAAGAATCATAAGGTATAAAAATCGTCATTGAAAAAAACAATCAGTTTAGGAAAAAAAAATATTTATGTTCCAAAAAAACAAACGATGTTAGTGTATTTGTTTAAAATTATTACTTAAGGAAATAAGCAACGTTAGTACTTATTTACTGTACCACTATAATGTGAAGAACCTAAGTTTCAAACTTTGCACTCAACCTCAATTATCTTATGTGCACTTTCAAAAAAACAAATATGAAAACAATTTCAAGGTTCCCCTATAAGAACGTTGTAAAACTAAATCTGCCTACTCAAGTGTCTTTACACACAACATCTAATCAAAAAAAAATTTTTTACTGCTTAATGCATTCTCAGATCTTTATTCCCGGTGTTCACGAGATATAAAATTAAGTTGGGCCCTTTCCACAACTATTCGTCAAAGCAAAATTACCAAATGTCCAAGGGCTAATGAGACCCTATCACTTACAAATGACATTTTGAAATGAAACAGTTTGGAGTAATCCTGCGTAAAAACCAGAAAACAAAATCAAGAACCAAAAACTATTACATTAATTTTAAAAGAGCATAATAAAACTCCCGGCCCCAATTGAACTTTTGTTATCTTAACAAAACTCGACCTAAACCCAAAAAAACCTTTTATTAGACATTTCCCCTATTTCCTAAGTATAATGTCAATAAACCCAAAAACTTGTGATTTCCATTCCAATCACATCTGGACCCTATATATTTTTAAACGGTCAAACGCCCACAGGCGAAACAATATCTTATTTCAAAGAAAGGGTGAAGATATTTTGAAGCACCCTGTGAAAATAGGACACTATTATGGAAAATTGTTCAGATCAGTGTTCACTTACTAATTTCCAACCTAGATATATCTAGTTCCTTTATGTGCATGTTACTATTTTAATTCCTATCATAACTAAACAGATCACAAAATTTGTCTTTCTCCGCGAATCTGCAAGGTTCTGGAAAATGTGAGATTCAGCCTGTAGGCCAAATTTGGATGTATTGTAATTTAGCGAAAACCGAAGTTGCGAAATCCTAAAAAGATTAGCAGGAAGTCCTCGTTCCTCGATTTCTACACTCCGAACCAAACATTTCTTCCATTTCCACCCAGCTCGCGGGAGGAAAACCCCTAATTATTGCAATACAAAAGGTACTACTATCATATTATGCATAACAAAAAAAAATATATGCATCATTGTTTAGTCGCATCAAAGAAAACCTATTGTGTTTAAATTTATTCTTAGGTTGAAATCTTTTTTAAAAATCAATGATCTTAAATTTATTGTTTAACCTGAACACTTTCCCATTTATTCCACAACAGTGTATTGTAATTTAAAAATTTGCTTCATTATTTGAGGTCATCAGTATGAAATTATTTTAAAATTAAAAAAAATGAAATAAAAAAAATTATTTCCCAATTGTTTACAACTTCCAAATCTTCATCCCTAAATAGGTACTTTCTTAGTCTAACACCATCCATCTTTATCCAACATAACGCTTTAATTTCAGAAGCAACAAAACGAAGATGAAGTGAAAAAGCTAAGCAAGTAAGTTGTAAGTTGCTAATGGGCCCAGATGACAGGCCCCCTTAAGTACACGCCACTGTCCTGAAATGTGAACTATCAAAAAAAAAATCTGAAGACTAGTCTAGCTGCCGTCAAACAAATTTTAGCATGTAATAAAATAATTCATATTACACCAGTATCCTCAAAAACGAAACGTTTTTCATTATAAGACCCAAACACCTAACCAATAAATCTTGTCATTTAAAATTATGATTTGGAAGTAAAAGATTTATTTATTCCTGCCTGATCAACTAAGACAAAAAAAAGTTCCCCTTTTGTAACTCAAGAAGTTCCCGTTTGGTCCCCTAAAAAAATATTACCTGTCTGGTCACCCTTTAAAACTACGACCACTATACAAACCGTTTTGACCAAAACAAGAATTCAAGAAGTTATGTTTACAGAAAAAAATTATCTTTTAAGAAAAATTAAATTATTTAAAAAACGGTAAAATTTTGAAATATTTTTACCAATTACCACCGCCTAGCATTTATATCTAGTTGAAAGTTTCTCTTAAATTTACTGACCAATTTTACGGCCTCAAAATGACATTACTTAAAAAAATTACTGAACTTTACAAATGAACTAAAAAAAATCAAAAAACTTATATCTATATCTGTCTCAGTTAAACATTTCTTTTGTGGTATTATATCTAGTTGGGCTTCAAATTTATTTTCTCTGTATTTAATCCGGAGCAGGCAAAACTTCTCAAGGCTCAAACATAAATGTTTGCTCTCCATTGGCCATGACCAAGCTATGACCTGAACGCAGAAAAAAATACAGAAAGAAATAATTGTGAACCAGAAAAACTTTAATTGATAGAAATACCCGTAGGTCATTTAAAAAAAAAATGCACTCCAAAGCCCAATGCTGTATTTTGTACCAAAAAAATTTGACCAGTCACGAAAACAGAACTAGACAACTAAACTGGCAACCAAAGACCTAAAAAAAAACTGCTCCAAAAAAAAATACCCAAACAAAAATGTAACTGGACCTCTTGGCGTTGATCTTCAGCCAATGTGCTGCTCTAGGGATTTTAGCCTTGTGTTTCCTAACGTCCCGAGCTGACACTAAATAGCAGTAGTAGTAGTAGTAGTAGTAGTAGTAGTAGTACCCTCCTCTGACCCGATGTAACTGAGTGACGTAAGATCTTAATTGTCATCAACAGTTACCACCAAAAAAACAAGAAAAGAAAATGACAACGCAAAATAAACTCATTTTTCTTTTCTTTCATTACTAATTAATACTTTCAACTAAACAAAGCTACCAGCTGTTAAGCTCTATTTACTTTAAAACAACCTAGCCAAGAAAAATTTGTGTGAGACCCTGTAAAAATATTCCAACTTCCAAGTGGTGATATCCCACAAAAAATTAAAATCACCAAAAAAAATAACTTGTTGACCTAAATAAATTGACTTTGCTAATAATAACATATAAATAAATGAACCTGCAAAAAAAATGTAAAACACACTACCTATGTCATATATTTAAAACATAAAAAGACCATGTCTGAAGGTCCATCCACCTATAAATCAACAAAAAAAAATTGAAGTAAATTTACATTGCTGTATGTATTTTTCTTTAAAAAAATTTAAAAAAATTAAAACATGTTTTTCCTACAAAAATAAATTCAATAAAATCTCCTATGTTTTTTAATCTACTTATTCTTCCTTAATAAATAAAAATGAATCTTTTATTTTCCAAGAAAAAACCTGTGAAGGTAAGCTAACAAAAAAACTATGAGAATTACTAAAACAACAAAGCGAATTCCAACTCAACGCTCAAATATTACCAAAAAATATTTAAAAAGTGTTATTTCCAAAAACAAATGATCTTGTTTTTTATTTAAAAAAATGATTGGTTGTCAAAAAACACCGACAGCCACTGAAAGCCTTTAACTGTAACACAGAAAAAAAAAATAAAAAAAAAAATTCCAAAAAAAAAATTCAAAAAACTTTTTTCTTTTTTCCAAATTTAAAAAAACCAAAAAAAAATTACATCAGATGTTAAAAAACTAGCCAAAAAACTCACGTAGGGCGCCAATTGTGGCCAATTAAAATGCGTTGGGTGACATTTGTGGCAAACTAAATACGTTGCCGCCATTTTGTGACACTGTAAATAGAATAATAACGCTGTGCCAATTTGTGACACTAAAATCAAATTACTGAGTAATTAAACAAATATCTGGAAGCAGAACTGTATTTTCCAGCTAGGTAAAACATTCATATGCCCGGTAACTTTTATACAGTGGAGAAGGGGGGGGGGATTAGAAATAAGAAAATTTTAAGCGCCAGTGTTTTAATATCAATGTTTTACAAAGAAGATCTTAATTAAAATACAGTTCAACCCAAACGTTGTAGCCAAACAATGAAACTCTACTTACTTCCGAGGCTTCCAGAGTATTTGTGTAATTAAGAATAATCAAAAAAATTGACTAATAAACAAAATAAAATTCTAAGAGATTCCTAAATGAATCAAAATGACACAAATAGAAAGTTCCTTATAGGTAGATGCACATTTCCAACAGGTCACAGTGTACCTACATTTGAGTCAGTAGTGTGAGACTCCATTATATAAATGATTGTAAAAAAACACTTCCAAAATCATTCTCTCATAGGGGAGATCCGAACCAAATATCTGCTGTCATCATTCTACGTTGGGTAGAATGAGACAGACAGCAACCCAGTCTGAGATCTACCCCATGAGGCAAAACAATGTAAGGAAACCGCTAAAAAAATATAATCTCATCTCTCTTTTGTCTTTGCAAAGTTAGTCATTAAGTTGCACAAATAACACAAAAAAAATTAGTTCATCTTGTTTATTTTCACAGGAGGATGAAAATGAAATTGATCGAAATACAAAAAAAAATATTGAAATCTGAAAATAATACTTGAATAAACATGAAATATAAATCAATGAAACAAGGAAACAAGTTAGAGCCAAGGGCGTTCAATTTCACAGAAAAATAATATAATTAAATATGCCGCAAAATCTTGGTTATGACGTCATACCTTATCTTGCGTTCACAAGAAGTGCTAAAATTTTAAGTTATATGAAAAGATTATATCAAATGTTGCTTGCTCTTACCTTGATCCTTGATTATTTTATGTGTGTTTTATTTTGTAAACCTGGTGTTGTTCTCCTCCTGCTACTTCGGGTCCCGTCTTGTTCTGTCCGCGCCTCCCCTAGTGCCCGCTTAGCACATCACGCTAGAGAAGCACATGGTTGTGGAAAATGTTGCTGATTCTTGCCCGAGCATAAAAAACCTTGTGGAAAATGAAATGTTTCAGTTTCCTGGAATTCGTCTATTTTGCACGAAGTTCCCCTACACCGAGTAACTTAAATCGAGAACCCCATGTCGACTCAATAAAATAAAGTAGATTTAAACAGATGAACTAAAATAATCCTAACGTACCTTTCCCAGGGTTACAAGGCTACACCCGGCTTCACACCAGCGTCCAGCACAACTGTCCCGTCGATGGAGTGGACAGGGCTGTAGACAAAGGAGAAAAACAATATATAGTTTTTATCCAAAACGTTATTTAAAAAAAAAATAAAAAGCTCCAAAAATTCCCCACGTCTTTTGTCGAAAAAGTACATTTTACACGAAAAATAATTACAATTTGGGAGGCAAATATTATCTTGAAGAGTCCTCAAATAATAACAAAATGAAAAAAATAAAATCGAACTTACCACTGCTCTTATTTCCCGTAGAAATGGCGTAGGCCGCCTTAAATCCCTCTCAAAGGGTGTGAGCGTCACGTAGATTCGCCTAAACAACGACGGCTCACAGTAAACCGTCTTTGGTATAATCCGCAACTACTGCAGTGGCAATAAGTGCCAATAACCACAAAAACAATGGCGACACCAATAGACGGCCACCAGCCCAGCCAAAATTCGTTAGGAAAGAGACAAGGCACTTTGTCGAGAACACAAAAAAAATAAAGTTGCCGGAAATCGTTTCGTAAATCTGGTGGGGACAGTACCAACCTAATTTTCCCGGTTAAATTCAAATAAGGATGCAAACCTATTTATAAAAAAAAAACGCTCTCACCGAAAAATCACTAACTCCGGTTTGCGAGACTGAAGGAAAAAAACCCGCGGTTTTCAAACTAACCAATGAGGAAATACATTAATACTTCCGTACCGGTCTACAGGGGGCAGCATCGACCAAGGGGATATTGAAAATACGTAAAACGCACATTGAGGTGTTGTCGGATCTATTTCCACGGTTGAAATTTTTATAACAATGACATCGAGACACTCTCTATACATAGACCGAACATTTGCCTACCGGACCCCTGCCGACATAGCAAGTAGGAGGAAAATACCCAGCAGGACTGTAAGAAGCTCAGCATTGAAACCATCAACTGTAAAATCAATTACTGGAGATCAGAGCATGCATCAAACCCAGGAATATTCGAACACTCAACCAATTCCCATATGAGTAAAGCTATACTAAGTGTAGAATTTAGTTGTATTTTAGTTACAGTTTTAGTCAAAAGTTTCCTTTGCTCTTTATATATGTTTTCTCTAAGATTCATATGGTTTGACGCCATTTTTGTAAAACATTTCTACATTAATAAAGTTGTTTCTGAACTTGAACCTAAAATACACATTGAACTACTACTCAAACCCGGCCTAAGAGTGTTCAGATGTTAAGTTTGCTCCCCACTAGCTAGCCCTACACAACCCTTCAATCCGACTGAGTTAGTTATTAACTTTATTTAACTATGATTATATATTAGTCCTGGTTTTTATTCCTCGTTTATCTCCCATTTACGAAAGTGCATAACTCGTATTTATTTTATCTTCTTATCAAATTAATAAAGATATCAAAGTGGGCCAATATCCTCCAAAATGAACATAAGCGAATGGAATGTTCATATAAATGTTTTCTTCCTGTTACTGAAATCATTTGTGATGCGGCAACGCCGCCATTCCCCAGCAGAACAGCTGTTTATTTTCATGAACGTCAAAGAAAACCACGAAATTCCACAGATAAACAAAACAATCAAAAGTTTTAATGTGATTTTTCCCGAAACCTGTGATCTCAAATTCCGATTAGAATGCCCAAATAATACGATGTGCAGTGTCCACAGTAATTCGATGGAATGCCTCCTTTAACTTTCAGGTAACTTTCTGGACACTATATAACCTCCAAACCTAGCTCTATAAAATACCCTTAATTTGTGTACAGAAAGACGAGTCGAAGAGCCGTGATTATTTACCTAAATAAGCAAATATGTAACGTTGCCTTAAACGTAAAAATGACACGTTACAAACTATATAGGATTTACGGGGATTTATTCGGATTTATGGGGATTTATAGGGATTTATAGGGATTTATTTGGAATTATTGGGATTTATAAGGATTTATAGGAAATTATTGGTGATTTAACAGGATTTATTAGGATTTCTAGGGATTTAATTGCCAAAAAGGATTTATGGTGTACAACATTTTGGGCAGATATTTACCCCTCGCCTTAGACCAAATTTATAAAAAATAATTATCTTTCCCAGTTAATAATTTTAAATGCCCTTTTAACATCTAAAAATACCCCAACTAAAATTTCATTTTTCTCAAAACTTTCTCTCATCTCAACATTTTTCTATAACGCATTGTAATGTAATTTCTGTAGAACGTTTTGGCCTAAATCCTGTTTGTTGTTCTAAAATTTTGTTGCTTTCTAAAAAATATGAAAACTGTTCATATAGCACTTCTAATAGCTTTTCAACATCTCATAAAATATTAATTGGTCTTAATAATTCATCATACCTTTCAGGTACCTACTGTTTTTAACTTTTGGTGTAAGTGTAAAATATGAACATTTGAGTATTTCTGAAATTTCTTCGCTTTTAAAGCACGGGTTTCGTAGATTTAATAGTCTTTATTATTATTTGATTTTGAATTTGCAACTTTGTTGACAAAATCATTCAACAACAAGAACAAACTTGAATAAAACTAGAAGGAAATTTTTACCGGTAAAAAATTTTCTCTCGAATGATGTGTGACAAGACTATTACACGAGAAAAATAGAACAATAATTAATGGACCATATCAACGAAACATACACCTTCTCATAACAAGTTATAGTAGTTTGCTCATTCCTTTCTACCAAACCATGATTCTGTGTATTATTGACCTGTAGTATTTGGCAACTCGAAGGTCCAGCTTCATTTATTGCTCTGAGATTTTCGATCAACTTCTGGTGGTGACTGGAATCCAGCTGCAAATATGGTTTTAGGGAGCTTGCATTTAAGTACAAAATTCTTGTGTTTTTCGTTCAAATATTTTTTTTTTAAATTAGAATTATTTAGACTAATATTGATTGTCAACACAATCATTTTCACCTTCAAATGATTGCTGTAACAACCTTTTTTGTGATATTTGAGATTGGTCCTTAAGCCGATGAAGCCTTGATAATGGAGCACAGGCTCCGAAACGCGTAAATAAAGAAGTTAAGGCCAGCGTCACAATCTACGGAAATTTTGGAACAGCCAAAAAATTAACGGAGGGATAAAGAGATTCCCCTGGCTTGGTTGCCTATAATAGTTTTTGTCCTTTACCGACTTTAAAATTTGTCTCTCTCAAATATTCCCCCATCAATTTTGTTCGATGGGCGTCATCTATAGACCAAATTTCGACTCATACTATGGCCAACGAAAAAAAATAACACGGGCGACGTTACTATTTAGCCTGTGATTATTTTTTTGTTGGCCTTGTTTGATTAAACAGGTTATGTAAATTTTTAAAAAAATTTTGATCTTTTTAACATTTTTGAAAATTTCGATAAATATTTGTGAGAAATAGTGTTTTTGGTGAACTTTATAAGTCACTGTTTTGATTTGTGCGCCGTGAACTTGAACCTGGGAGCAAGATGACCCCTGGGCGTCCACAAAATTGGGGTACAAAGAAGTTTAGGAGTTTGGAACGTTATAACAGAAGAAGTCGGAAGTTACAAAACTAGTAAGTGCTAAATCTACTAGTTAAATTAAAAAGTGTTTCGAAAATGTTTTCCTTTATGGTTACAGTATGACATTTATTTTAAAATTTACCATATGCGGGGGGGAGATAAAAGTGATGTGTTTTTAAAGGAAACACCATATATATTTTTACAGGTATGAATAAGGCCTAAAATCTTCTTTATAAAACTATAACATACTTTATACAAGACATAACCATTTAAAATTTTTCCAATTATTAAAAAAATATGGTAGCACTCCTAGTATAATTTCACCTTTTACTGATTTTAATGGGCATATATGATGTCTATAACATCTAAAAATGACATTTGACCGTCAAAATTGTTTTGATTTCCTCACAACCTGTCACATATAACTTAAATATATATCAGGGGTGCCGAGTGGTACTTTTTTATTATTAAAAAAGAAGTGCTTATATCTCATAAACTATTGTTCACAGCTATAAATTATTTTAGAAAGAAGATTTTAAGCCCTATTCATAATATGAATGTAAAAATATATAGGGTGTTTCCTTTAAAAAAAGTTACTTTTACCTGCCACTTGTATATGGAAACTGCCAAAATAAATATCATACCGTAAACAAAAAGGAAAATATTTGCAGATCTCTCTTTCCTTTAGGACAAAAATTCAGGAAAAATTGGAGGGTAGAAATATAATGAAACACCCTGTACAGGGTGTCCCAAATTCGATGTTTTTGGGGGGTTTAGGGTATTTCTAGGGGGGATAGAAAAAAACTGTCCCACCTTTACGATGCTCAAATTTCAAGTGAAGCTGAAAGGTGAAAACCATATTTTAACATAGTAAGCCATAAGTCTGCATTTTGGGACGGGGTCTATAACTTTTTTATTTATGAAAATTTTGTTTTTGTGTAAATTTTGTTTTTTTTTTGGGGTATTCTTTGAGATATGTGAGAAAATAGGGTAATTTCATATCAAATTAACCAGAGGTTTGGCAGACCATTTCACCGATTTTGATAAAATTTGGTACACATATTCTCTATATGGGTGGGATCAAAATTCCAAAATATTTTTTTTTTCTGATTGGTAGTTTTTTTAAAATTAATTTTCAAAAATCGAAAAATTGACCCATTTTGGTCTAACACAGCTTCACAAAAATTAAAATATCTTGAGGACCACTTACCGCAGATTAATAAGATATAGCTCTTTGTAAAGACAATTTAAATACCTTTCCAACTATTTGTCACATGACTTAGTATATTTTCATCTGTTTTTTTGTAAATTTTGAAAAAAACTTTTTTAGATTTTTTTCAAAAAAGTTATTTTTGATTTTTTCAAAAAAAAGTATTTTTTGATCAAGGCTTTAGGAAAATATGTGCCAAATTTCAAAATGGAGAAATTATGGGTTCATAGCTAAAAAAATAAAAACCAAATAAAAGTAACAAAAAATCTGAACAAAATTGTTTGAAATTCGTATTATCATGCATACATAATATGTGTAGTGCTGTAGGAAAAAGTTATATTTTGAATATTAATTCGGTGTAGTTAAATTAAAGCTAAAATAAAAATACCCCCTTTTTTTCATCCCTCCCCCTCCCCCCGTCAGTCAGTGTGCAAACTTGTTTATTCCTGTCATTTCTACTTTTTCATTGGTGAGTGATTCCCAGCCAATCAGACCAGATAATCTGTGCCTGTTTGATACAGGAAAATTCCTGCAAGAAATTGTCGCAAGAACACGCCAAAATATAAAATATTTGCGACCAGGTGTTGTGATCCGTTAAAATTGAAGAAACATTCTGAAATATTGAGGAATGTTTCAGAAAATATGTGCTCTCATATAGACATTAAGCTAGGAAACATATAGTAACATTTAATCTTTTTATAATTTATATAAGTTGGTAGCTTACAACATTTAAGCCTTGGCCACTTGAGGTGACAGTACCACTGTCCTACACAGGCCCCTGCTACAGTTTCAAAATGTCCCTAATAGGTATACTAGAATTTTTTCTTTGTTTATTATATTGTGGCATTGTTTATGAATATAAAAGCTGGCTGAGGGATAGGAGTCACTGGGTAAAGTAGATTTTTTTTATACAGGTTTTGAGTTATGATTTTTTATTTTTTTTTATTTCTTATGTTGTCTCCAATAATAGCATAAATAAATTAGTAAAAAAAATTTTTTAAGTCACAAGCTTTTATAAAATGCACTAAAAATTAAAAAATAATTTTCTAACATTTTAATATTATCATAATAATAAAAGCGATGGCCGACTGATGGAAATTTTGACGATGTTAGCACGATAAGATATTCGTATCAATTAAATATCACTATTTGCAAGAATCAATCTAGCAGAAAAATGCAGAGGTACCAAACCCACCCAACCCGACCTAAGATACCCCAGCATTTCTCTGACATAGGTATGGCAATGGCATAACATTGCAGGATATTTTTTTCTTAATGTTGTATTGTCATGGGACCACTATGTGTGTACCAAATTTCATCCAAATCGGATAATGGGAAGTGTGTCAAAAACGCTTCACAAGATTTGATAGATAGTTAGTTAGTTAGATAGTTAGACAGAACATCTGAAGTTAAATAAAAGCTTGTAAAAAAGAAGATTCTTGTTATATGCAATAAACGTACAATTGGTCAAAACTTTACCTTATCACATATTTTAAAAAATGCATGCCCCCCACATCTCTGTTATGCTTGCACCCTGACTTCTATTTTTTATTTGAGATATTTTTTTTTTGTCAGGTCAAACTTGCAATTTAAAAAAATATTTAAAACTTGCATACATCATGCTTTGACAAAAATTGTACAAGTGTTACTGAAACATTTGGAGTTTGCATTTTGTCTGTAGTATAGAAACAATTTAATTTTTTGCTCCCAGTGTTTTTTCTCAGTTTCTTTTTGAGTAGAACAGTTTTGCCTTTTAGGCCGATAAGCATAATAAACATTTCAAGTAAAAATTGACAAAATCAGTAACCTTTGTTCAAAAAACCCATTTTTTTGTTTAAATTTGAATATCTTTACCTGTCAATTAACTGCAAAAAAAATTAAAACTGTTGTAGACTAAAGCAGCCCTCATATGATCAGTATCATTTGATTTGAATATGTACATTATTTTTGTAGATGTCTTTGTTTTTCAAAAGTTATGAACAAGGACATATATAAAAATCTTGCCAGTAATACGGATCCAGTGAAGTCTGCTGTGTTACACTCAATGAAAAAACTTTTTGTTACAGGTTTCTCAGAGAAGACATTTTTGAGGTGTGAAGCAGTTTTTGCCTAGCGGTCCTGTTGCAATGATGATCCTACTAGAAATACTCAGATGCATTTGGTGATCTATTAACTTTTAAAGAACTTTTTTTAATAAATTATAAGTAAAATAAAGTTTATTGTAGTTTTATTGTAAAAAAGATTATACAGCTTCTTACATAAAAGCTTATACAGTGAGAACGAGCAAGTTGAAATAAATTTTCATGAAAATTTTTTTGAATAAACCAAAATCATGCCTACTGAGATTTTTAATGAGCAATATTTTTGATGAATTTTTTTGGACAGAACCCCAGAAAGGGGTGGAAATCTGTCAAATTAAAAAAAAAACATTTTTTATTAGTTTTTAAACAAAGTGCTACAAGTTGAGTCTACCAGTTGCAAAAAAATTTTTGGTATTACTGGAGCTCTTGTCAGGGGTCCACCACCTATATTTTAATAAAATTATAGGTTTTACTTTAAATGACACTTATATTCTCTAAAAATTACAAAAAAATAGAATTAATTTTCTTTTTGTTAATTTAAAAAAATTATTTGATACCCTTTCTAACAAGGTGCCTTAAGTGGGGTCATTCCATCTTAAAAATAAGTTGTATGCTAGTGGACCCCTTTCTGGGGGTCCGTCCAAAAAATATTCTGTAAAAATATTGCAGGTTAAAAATCTCAGTTAACATGTGCTTGGATTTTTTCAAAAAACTTAAATTTAACCGACTAGCAAGTTTATTCCAACTGGCTTGTTCTCACACTGTAGTCATATTGCATAGCGTTTTTTAATGCACTTGACAGTAAGTACTTATTATGTACTTTGAAATGTAAATAAAGAAAAATAATGTTTTTATATTTTATATTTATTTTTGGCCAACATAGAAAAAGTCAGAAAAAATAGTGGAACTGGTAAAAGTATAAGATTAGGTTTACTATTTACATGCAGGGGATGTTCCTACTTGAAGCAGTTGGGCTCTTTTATTATCCAAAAATTAAGCAAAATAAGATAAGCCGTTGTACCCAGGGGGGAATCAAGAGGTATCAATGCCCCACAAAATAGTTGATAAAGTGTGTTAAAAGAGACACAAATAAGACAAAAAAAATGCACAATACTCAAATTTTTATTGAAACTTTTTAATCCCCTCGTCCCTCCCGAAAACGCTCCTTTTATATATTTTTTCTTGAAAATGTGTTACAAAGTTGTAATTTTTAAATTATTTTTAGAGCTGTTCATTCATAAATTATTAACGCAAAAATTTAGGATTTTTTACTCTCCCCCCCCCAGTCATAAGGCATTTCCAAGAAAAAAGAAATTAAAAATTAAAAAAAACTGAGTGTCACAAAAGGCCACCTCTTTGCGTCTTCAAGCCCTTTTATTGCCAAATCGCGTCTTTTTTCAGAAGACCTCCCAGTTTTTTTTTAAATAAAGAAAAATTAAGCAAACACCAAAACATATATTAAAGTAAACAAAAATGTTAGGTTAGATCACTCAGATTCGTATACGGAAATTGAGATTCGAGTGGACTTTACCACTCGACTCTATTTCCGAACGAAAAACTCGTATACGAGCTTTCAAGAATTCGAATGGTGAATATCCGTATAGGTTTCGCCGAATCCGTATACGGATTTATTTCAAGAATTGGGTCCCTGGATGTTTATTCTCTACTTTCTGTGAGGTGAGGTGAGTGAAAAGTTCACTTTCACGGGTGAACTTGAAATGATTTCACCACCTTATTACACGGGAAAATGAATCCACAAGGTGAGCGCTCACCTTACGGTACAGACAATCAAGAATAAACACCCTGATCCAAACTTGATCTAAATTAACCTAAAATGTGGTTTGAACTGAAATATCCTACCTGATAACTTTTAACATGCTTTGTCAAAAACGACCTATAAATGTAGAACAGGTTGTTTTAAAAAATGTTCAATGAACACACCAAGAAAGTTCTCATAGGTACATAAAACTCCCATGCAAAATAATTGAGACACTTTTTATTGACAAACATTAACATTTAAATGTCGGACTCATCAAACTCTCAGTAAATTTTGTCTCAATTTTTTTGAACTGGAGTTTACATCTACCCATTATATTTTTAGTTGGAAAGACAGGACATTTTAAAACTCTAAAAATTTTGACAACTGTTATTGTTATAGTTATTTTTAAGGTTTCACAACCTGACTAATTTGGCTTTGTTTTCCTGGCCATTTTCACACTTACTATTGGTAGAATCCTCCTCAAATAAAAAATACTCTGCCAATATATGGGCCCCTAAGCTCACACTAGGTACTATAGTTATAGAGTACGTGCGAGCTAATAAAACTAAAACCTGAAATATATCTTATTCAACTTCAGACTAAATTACCTCTTGTTTGATACCACACAAGTCATGTTTTGACTTAAACTCAAATTTTTGAAATCTACCCCCACCCTTAAAAACACAAAAACTAAACTGTATTATGTTAAACTCCGGACTCAATTACCTTTCGTTTGATATCACACACGCCATATTTTCACGTAAACTCTAATTTTTGAAATCTACCCCCACCCTTTTAAAAAAAATACTCTGCCAATATATGGGCCCCTAAGCTCACACTAGGTACTATAGTTATAGTGTACGTGTGAGCTAATATAACTAAAAACTGAAATATATTTTATTCAACTCCACACTAAATTACCTTTTGTTTGATACCACACAAGCCATGTTTTGACTTAAACTCAAATTTTTGAAATCCACCTCCACCCTTAAAAAAACAAAAACTAAAATGTATTTTGTCAAACTCCGGACTCAATTACCTTTCGTTTGATATCACACACGCCATATTTTCACTTAAACTCTAATTTTTGAAATATACCCCCACCATTTTTTTAAAATAAATTTAAATGTATTTTGTTTAACTCCAGACCCAATTACCTTTCGTTTGATATCACACACGCCATATTTTCACATAAACTCTAATTTTTGAAATCTATCCCCACCCTTTTTTTGGTTTGTGTTCGGTGGATTTTGTTCATTTTTAAGTGGGACCATCTCGACCCAAGACCCAGCCTAGGTACCAAATTTCATTGAAATCGGCTAAGCCGTTTTTGAGTTATGCGCGTTGGTCGTTACAGACAGACATACAGACAGACAGACATACAGACAGACAGACAGACAGACAGACGGCGCAACAAAAAAGTTTCAAAATCATCTGAAACGCAAAGATATATAAAAATTTTTGAAATCGGAGCAACTTTTTTTTTCTCGAAAAAATTAGGATCACCATAGCTCACACTACTATAGTATAGTATATGTGTGAGCTAAAAAAACTAAAATGTATTTTTTTTAACTCCATACTCAATTACCTTTCGTTTGATCACACGCCTTATTTTCACATAAACTCTAATTTTTGAAATCCACCCCCACCCTTTTTGAAGAAAAAAAAAATTTAATATATTTTTTTTTAACTCCATACTCAAATACCTTTCGTTTGATATCACACACGCCATATTTTCACATAAACTCTAATTTTTCAAATCTTCCCCCACCCTTTTATTTGGCTTGTGTTCGGTGGATTTTGTTCATTTTTAAATGGGACCATCTCGACCAAAGATCCAGCCTAGGTACCAAATTTCACTAAAATCGGCCAAGCGGTTTTTGAGTTATGCGCGTTGGTCGGTACAGACAGACATACAGACAGACAGACAGACAGACATACAGACAGACAGACAGACAGACAGACAGACAGACAGACAGACAGACGGCGCGACAAAAAAGTTTCGAAATCATCTGAAACGCAAAGAAATATAAAAAAATTTGAAATCGGAGCAACTTTTTTCTTCTCGAAAAAATTAGGATCACCATAGCTCACACTACTATAGTATAGTATATGTGTGAGCTAATAATACTTTTAAGCTTATTTTTATTAAAAAAACTACCAAACTTTACACATTTTGAGGTCAGTTGTTAAACGTAAATGTGACGAAAAAGTAAATAACTACTAGGTAACAATAAAATCCCAATAATTATAATGAAGTGCTTATTAACCACAGTCAACTTCTAAGTTTGTGCATTTTGGTATTTTTTTAAAGAAAAATTAGCTTAAAAGTATTATTCTTTAATTAAAGAAGATTCTACTAAAGGTAAGTGCAAAAATAGTCAGGCAAATAAAGTAATTCAACGTAAGTTGTGATACCTAGACAACAACTATAACGATAACAATTGTCAAAGTGTTTCAAAATGTCCCTAATAGGTATAGTAGAATTTTTATGAATATAGAGTTACATCATTTCGTGGTATCTTTGTTTATTATATGGGGGCATTGTTTATTGATCTAAGAGCTGGCTATCGAGGGATAGGGGTCACTGGGTAAAGTAGATTTTTTTTATACAGGTTTTAAGTTATAGTTTTTTTTATTTTATTTCTTATATGTTGTCTCCAATAATAGCATAAAAAAGAAGATTATTTTTGTTGAAAATGAAATTTTCAATTTATTTGTGAAAACAACTAGCTGCTGTCGCTTTTGAGGTATATGTACTATGTTATTTTCTCAAAAATTGTGACAAACTTTGATACTACTTCGGGAATGTACTTTCTCAATCTAAATTTGAAAACCGCGTTTTGCCAGCTATAATATTGTGGTTCGTAGAATTTTTTATTCACAGGTACCAGTATTTGCGTTTGTAAAAAAGAAAGCAGCCTGTACTTTTCGTTTAAATCAATTTTTATTTAGTGTTTTATTTTTCTTGAGTTAGAAATATTTGTTTTTACTGGAAAAGTCAAAAACAGCTGTCCTAGTGTAACAGCGCCGCTGTGTAATTGAAGTCAAAACTAAATTAAGAATTAAGAAAAAATTACAGATTTCTATCAGAAAGTACTGCTGGCGTGCAAAGCAAAAACCTAGTAACTCGACTTACTCGAAAATGAGATTTTTATATCATTGAAATAACCGTAAAAAACGGCACCAGAGAGTTTTTCTAGAATGTGGCTATCTTAAAAAACAAGGAAGTTGAATGTAGTTACTATGTAGTTAAATAAACTATGGTTAGTATCTAGTTAAATAAACTTCAAACTCTATTTCCCAAAACACTAGTTTTTGACTCACTAGGTTTCTGCTTTGCACGACAGACCACGTCTGTCTCTCTCATCTTCCTTTTTCGCAGTCCGTGAATCGACGATCACGTGATCAAAATAAATTTACAAAAAAACCCATGCAATTTCAAAATTTGGGCGATCAAGCCATATGATAGAAACCAATTATAACTTACTTTTTTGTTGTGTTAGATAAACAAAAGAATTTCGGGGTGCTGACTTTTTTCCGATTTTGAAAATATGGTCTAAAACGATGGCAAAATGCGAAAAACCCATAGAAAAATGTGCATATTTTAAAATAAAGCTGTGGAGGAGAAAATAGGGGAGTACAAACACGCATCGTTGCCAAATTTCAAAAAAATTAATTTCTAAAATGTTTCATAAAACCCAAAATAAGGCAAACTTCAAAAAAAAGAAAAGAAATCAGCACCCCCAAATTCGATGAAGAATTTACTAGAAAAAACAAAAATTCCTCTAATGCTACCAGTTTCTCCCTGGATGACCTGGTTGAAAAAGCATCATATGGATAATTTCCAACACTGCAATTGTGTAATTTATCTCAAAAATAGGGATGAGACGGGCACCTTAAGAACCTGATATAAACAATTTTGTTTCCCTCCACCCAACTCATGATGTCTCGTCTGGAGTTTTCTACAGAAGTTGCATTTGAGTGAACCGTTAATTTAATTAACTCCTGTTCAGCAACACCTGGCTTGAACAAGGCTGATACAGGTGACGATCGATAAGAATGGTTTGTTATTGAAGTGTAAACTTCTTTATGCGCGTTTAGCAGTTTTTGTGGGTAATGAATTCAACTGAGCCGTCAGGCTCGGCTATGTAACGCTCATTCATTCAGCGAGCGATATGATGATGCAGATGAAGGCCAGTACACAGAAGAGTTCGGTTCGGTCCGCTTTGCAGAATATGTTATGGGCCAGTATTATTAATTTCGTCTTGTTGAAGTTTACACTTCTCCCGTGTGGTCTTAAGCACACACAATTTTTTTTTTGTTTTTTTGTATTTATTCCAATTTTTTACAGATTACATATTTGTACACTTAGATACTGTGTATATTCCAAGTGGACAGTTTTTAAACCAAGATCCATTTTTCCCGTTGGGGTTTACGGTATGTAAAAATCAGAAATCAACATAGTCGGCGTTATCCGGAAAAAAATTTTTGTCGAAAATAATACCTTTTATAGCCTATTGAAATTAAATACGATTAAAAAAAAACCTTGCGCGGTAGTATTTTTAGTGTGCCAAACCTTTTAATGACAGTTTAAATAAAAAGTTATGGCTCCTATAAAACAATCGCATGCAGTCACTCCATTAAAACTATAGTCAAAGTAATAGTCAAGACAAGATTTCTGAAAAACAAGTTTCTAGAAGCTATTTATATTACTTTTGGGCAAATGGGCAATTCCCCGTAATTGGACCCCGCTTAATCCGTATATCCCGGTTGCTCCCCCCTTGAAATATTGGCAGGGGGTGAGATAGTTAATATTGCGGCCGACATGGCCCCGAAGGTTCAAATTGACGCTGTAAAGCCCTATTTGACATGTATGCCTTTAAAATATGTAATTGTCTAACCAAAAATTAATATACAGTGAAACCTCCTGTAAGCGGACACTCATGGTTCGGTCGATTTTGTCCGCTTATTGGAGGTGTCCGCTTATGAGAGGGAACTGGGAAATTTTAATATATATTTATTAACAATTTCCGCTGCTTGAGTCTTTACGATATTAAATTTTTCAGCGATCTTTCGTGCTGATAGCTGTCAACAACTTTCATTTTTTCACATAAACTAAGAAGTTTTTACCAGGCGCCACAGCACAGAGATCTATTACTACCCAACTGAACAATAAAGATAAAACACAGCAGTCCCGCCGAATAAAATATGTTGTAAATACGAGAGAAGTCCGCATTAAAACGGAAAGCGGTAATTCCCTGGCTGCAGAGTGCGTTGTTGCCAACATATTACATAATATTTGTGCCCATGTCGTGCAGCGCTCCGTCCCATTGTCAGAGGTTCGCGTACGGTTAAGGGAGGTTTCAGAATTTTTTTTAGAGTGTCCGGTTATAGGAGTGAATTTTACAGGTAATGAAATAGGGAAAAGCTTGGTTCCAACAAATTTGTCCGCTTAAAGGGAGTGTCCGCTTATTTGAGGTGTCCGCAAGGAGAGGTTTCACTGTATTAGTTTTTTTTAATTAGCCTTCAAAAATCTAACCTCAAACTTTCTCAATGCTTACAGTGAAAATACTCTGCCAATATATGGGCCCCTAAGCTCACACTAGGTAGTATGGTTATAGTGTACGTGTGAGCTAATATGACTAAAAACTGAAATATATTTTATTTAATCCCAGATTAAATTACCTTTCGTTTGATACCACACAAGCTATGTTTTGACTTAAACTCAAATTTTTTAAATATACCCCCACCTTTAAAAAAAAAAACTAAAATGTATTTTGTTTAACTCCAGACTCAATTACCTTTCATTTGATATCACACACGGCATTTTTTCACTTAAACTCTAATTTTTGAAGTCTACCCCCACCCTTTAATTTGGCTTGTGTTTGGTGGATTTTGTCCATTTTTAAATGGGACCATCTCGAGCCAAGACCCAGCATAGGTACCAAATTTCATTGAAATCGGGCGAGCGATTTTTGAGTTATGCGCGTTGGTCGTTACAGAAATACAGACAGACAGACAGACAGACGGATTTATTGTTGCCCTAACATTATTTTTTTAATATTGAATATTTTACAAAAAAACACGTGCCTCAGAACATTTTTTGCGAATAACTAACCGCTAGTACATAATGTGTACCACAATCTGGTCAAAATTTAGAATTTTAACCTCATTGTAGTCGCACAAAAATGCCAATTTAGGATCCATTTTATTATTATTACTTGTGACTACTACAAGTGGTAGAAAATTATCATTTTTACGATTTTTCATAAATGTACATGAGCAGATTTAGTTTGTGTGACAATTTCGGCAGCAATTTTAGACATCTAAATTTTTGACTCCTACTTGACTCAACACAGTACATTCTTCAACTTTACATAGGTTGTGTGTAACTACAAATGGTATAAAATTGATTTTTTGCGTTTTTATTATTTCTTCAACCATTCAGAACCATGCAGCGCTTATTTAGCGTCAGAAAATTAAATGTGCTAAATGGAAAAATAGTGAACAAAATCGTGCCTAATAACTTTATATATGTTTATAGACATAGATATATACTTAAATCCAGCTTTTTCGCCTTTAAGAAGAAAGGAGGCGTCCGAAGAATACAGAAAATATCTTAGCTATATAATTGAAATGTATAGAAATTGAATAAATAAATTAAAACCAGTACCTTCTGTCAAAAACATTATCCTGTCGTTAAAACGTCAAAAAATTTCCGGTTTAATTCGCTGTTGGGTAACCACGAGGAAAAAATTTCCATTAAAATACGTGCGTTGCTGTTTTGAAATGTGAAAAAAACATATTTTGATTGGTTAAAAAATATTGGTATAGAATTTTCATTGGGTTGGCTCGTTGGGGTAGATTTATAACAAACCAAGATCTTTATTAAAAACTGTGTACTACACTTCGTCATAGACAGTAATATTTCCTGTTAAACCCGGTACAACGTAGTAAAAGCTATTTTATATATAGGTATAATTAATACCCATTTTTGAAAACTACCAAACAAATGAATTTTGTTACATGTTTTATAAAATATTACATTTTTGACTTTAAGGTGTAATATGTTGCTATATATGCTCTCCAGGTGCGCCGGTAAATTGGGGTCACTTTCAAAATATATTAAAAAAATAATTTTTTCAGTTTTTTTTAAACTTGGGTTAGTAGGATCCAAAAAGATAAAAAGACTATTCTTTTTTCGAAGAATTTCAGTTTTTTAAAAAAGCAAATAAAACATGTAGTAACAGAAGTTATTATATAGTGGTTATTTTTAAAACCTTATTTATATAAGTACGTCCTTGGAGTCTTAAATATGAGATAAATACTATGTTGTAATACAGCATTTAAAAAGAAAATGTAATTTTCTTCAATAATGTATACCATACTTTACTTTCCAGGAAGTGTAGTTTTAAAATAAAATATAACACATGTTTTTCCAAATAATCCTAATTTACGGACGCCACTGAATAGTTGGAAATCTCCTAACCGTATCGGCCAATATATCAAATTTTGTTTTCCATACAAAGTGTTTTTTGTTTTTTTCCTAAAAAACTTGGTTTTTGATAAAATCGAATAAAACCTAGAAAAATCCAGATTTTTGGGATTTTCTCAGTCTGTGTCGATATTTCGGGGAGGGGGGGATGGTCAGCCGAGATAATCGAATTCAGCGGGGTCAAAATTGGGGGAAAAGATTATGTGCCCAAAAGTAATAACAAAATTCTTCTAATCCGAAAACGGAGATCCTTTTTAGATTTTGTGCCTTGACTATAACCTAGCAAAAAGTAAAATTAAAACAGTCGCCCTTTATTATTTTTGCTGCAATTTAAGTGAGCAAACAAATTTAAACAGCGCCAACCTCGACCCGTATAACAATAAAAACATACGTTTCTCTGTTTTATTTGTGCGCGTTTTTAAAGCTCACAGTCGTTACCTGACGCATCTAGCAAATGATTTTATTTGGAAAATTAATTGCTTGCTTTGTACTGGTATGGATATTAAACAGGGTAAAAAGAGCCAGATCAGTCAGGCTTCCAACATTTTTTATTTACACAATTTAAAATTAAATAAAAAAAATGTCCATTTGCAGATATCGCTCACCGGCGACAAAAGTGGCACAACTCAAAATTAAACTTTATGGAGAAAACTGCATTTAAAGTTGTTTAAATTTTTCATGTTGTAATGTTATTTGAAAATCATTAGTGGACTTGACAGTGATTATTGGTGGGTTTTTATGTGCTAATTAATTGGGGACTGTTAACTAATTTCTTGCTTTAAAAAAAGTTGATGATTTGTAAGATGTGCCACTATTGATACAGCCAAGTGACACAATGTTGACGGAAACTTGAAAAAAGTTTTGGCACATTTAACTAAAATGGCCAAAAACACAAAGTTATAGTGGCACAACTCAAAATGTGCCACTATTGCTGAAACAAATCGTCACTACTAGTCACGATTGCTTAAACGTAACGAAGCGCCCTGAGCATAGCAGCGGCGTAGCGTGCCTGAAGGGGCGGGGGGGGGGGAGCCGACAGCTAACAAGGGCGCCCATCAAAAATCTTGCGACCAAAAAAAAAAGGTCATCATGTCTTTCGTTTCCTGTGCCGCCCTCTCAATTTGCCGTTGGCAGCCCTGGTACCTGGTACTTAATCCAGCATAGGGCGCTTCGGCCACCCATGGGGCGCCAGTACCCTCGGGGCGGGGGGGGGGGGGCGACGAACCCCCCGCGCCCCCACCACGCTACGCCACTGGAGCATAGTCAAGGGCACATTAACAATAGGGACCTATTGCAATAGTGCCGGGCACTAATTATGCCTGGCACTATATTGACAGTTTCGCACTATAAGAACAGCTGTCTTCTTTCAAAATTAGGCCATTGTGTAGTATAAGAGCCGGAATTAATAGTGACGCCACTATTATTGGAAAATAAACGACGGGATTTATAAATTCGACTTTGGTATGTCAATTTTGAAAGATCAACTGTCAGATTGTAATGTGAAATTGTCAATATAGTGCCCGGCACAATTTGTGCCTGGCACTATTGCAATAGGTCCCTTATAATAAGATGCTGGTATTGATGCAACTTACGGGGTTTGGCACGCGGTGGCCCGTAGTAGGGTCACTGCATCACGAAGACGTAATGTCTTTAGGCTTCCAGAATGCAGTGACCCTAGCCCATAGTGGCAGAAGTGCCATCTCGAGTAGACTATCTGAACTAATTTTATGGCATTATTGGTGCTTTAAACTTCATTCAATTTTAAATTGTTTTGCGTGTTTTAAGCGGTTTTGAATATTTTTGAGATGTGCCACTATTAGGGACTTATTGCAATAAAGCCAGGCAGTATCTGCCGGGCACTATTCTGACAGTTTTGCATTATAAAAACAGCTGTCTTTTTTCAAAACTAGGCCTTTGTGTATTATAAGAGCCGGAATTAATACTGACGCCACTATTAATGGAAAATAAATGGCATTTATGAATTCGACATTGGTATGTCAAGTTTGAAAGACCAACTGTCAGTTTTCAATGGAAAACTCTCCGATTAGTACCCAGCACTATTATCGTCTGGCTTTATTGCAATAAATCCCTATTGTCACCGGTAAGCGACAATTATATTAATAATATTAAACCAACATTTTTGGAGAACATCAGCGCGTATTTTGATTCTCTAAAATATCGGGCTTGAAAAAATTATCTTTAAATAGCTGTTTTGCAAAAAAAAACAATAAAATTTTATTTTATTATGCAAATAAATATGCTAGTACGAGTATAAATAAAAATAAATAAAAAAACTTTATGGTAATTTACATTTTTGAATTAATAAATTCGCTGCTTTGTGAATCGTCAATGATTACACAACTTCGAGATATGCAACCCAACATATTTAAAAACAGCAGCGGACAGGTGGCTCTGTCGTGTCTTCATTGAAACTACATGTATATAGGGCTGTCTACCAAGACATATGATCCAATCCAAGATGTCTTCCGGAGGACAAACAAACCGATTTCTCATTAAGCCGTAATGTTAACAAAAACGTAAATTTTACAAAAACGACAAGAGATTTAGTCTTAAAAACGATTCAGTCTTAAGAACGGATCCTTTATGCATATGGAAAAAATGCGTTTTTCTTAAAAATATTAATCTAAAGCGAGTAAATCTGACCATGTTTTCTGCAAAAAAGTTGGTTATGTTTTTGTTTATTTTTGTTTTTTAAAACTTTGTTTCTAGTTTTTTTTACTTATTTTGAATTATTACATGGGTACACCAAGGGAGTGGGGGGAGGGGGAGTGGGGGGAGGGGGAGTACATATTTTTTTAAAAAAAATTCCATATATTTCATGAATAAACAGACAAAAAAGCATAAAGTATGACATCATGAGACCTCTGGGGGCCCCTCAATGGTATCGGGCCCCCAAAGGTTTCGGGTCCCCCCAAGACATATTTCTCGGTGCACCACTGATTATTATATGCCAAGTTTTTTGCTGTTGTGAACTGTGGCAGCGGAGGAGGTCATGAGATTGTTAGTTTTCATTGAATATGAAGTTTTTTGACCAATGAATCAATGAACTATCAGCCCAAGGTAGGAGAAAGTGGATAAGTAGTTCTATTCGAAGAGCTCACTTCAAGGCTCACTTAACAGAGAAGAAATTGAAATAGACTAAACTTTTCTCTAAACATTTCTCATCAGATTCAGGTTTTCTATTAGGACCTTTTGTTGTACTTGACTAAACCTTTTCCTAATAGGCCTTCTATAGCGTTAAACTGCGAAAAACATTTCACTATGATTTTTAGGTTCAGACAAACTTTAATTGTGTTAACCCTCCAGTGGTGACATGAAAAAGAGGCACAACTTGTAGGTAGGTCGGTCCAACAGGTCAATATGCACATATGAGTTCCAACCGAGGTTGGTCAAGCAAACTTCTAATAAGTACTTTACAAAATATGTTTATTTAAAAAAAATATAAGTATATATAAAACATTATATAAAAAAAACTTGCAAAATCAAAATACAGTTTTTTCTTGTCATTGGCCTCACACACCGTACTTTTATTTACTGTTTTTTTTGTAACAATATTTGCTAAATTATGTATCTAAACGTTTATGCAAATAAATATGTACTCTACAATTGGGCATAACAGAATATGACAGGACCCATCAGGACTCAAGTTTTTTTGAGAGAAATTGAAAAAAAAATCTGAGAGATCTTTTTTGTTTTTCTTGTGGTCATCAAAGTCAACAATGTTGATTTTTTTGTCATCTATTTTTGTTGCCATATAACATTTTTTTTAGTAATAGGCTCAGAACAGTACTGTAGAAATTTCACAACAGGACTTGTAATAGGTCCGGTCAAATGCTCTACAAATTTTACGGTGTACAAGTTATAAAAAAAATCCAGTTTCAGATTTTAAAAAGCAAGGAAATAAAGGAAAATTTGCACCAAAATAGTTTAAGATAAAAAGAGGTTTGAGTTAGGGAGATTGTCAAACCCACCAGTTGATTCTAAACTGTTTGAGGTCTGTAAAATAAATATTTATTAAAGAAAAAGAAACTTTTACGATACAGGACTCCACTGGACACTATACAGGACACTACACTACCATGAATTTATTAGAGTTCTGTAGGATGGTATCCAAATTTGGTTTAGCTTGTTACCCACATTTTAACCTCATATCGTTTTCCTCTTCTTTCTTCTCTAAACGTTTTTTCGACCATCATTTTTAAACTGTTTTTAAACAATCCATTCAGAAGGGACCCAATCAGGATCAGTGCTATATTCTAATTTTGAAAGTTGCTTGCCTAGAATAGTAAAAAAATCATAGTGAAATATTTCTTATAGTTTAACAGAATTCTATGTTACACTTCTGCAAAAGGTCCACTCGAGCACAAAAAAAGATCCCAATAGAAAACGTTGCAAAATGGCAGTTACATATTTATCCAAAACAAACCTGACAAAAAACTTTCGAATACAGTGAAACCTCGTATAAGCGGACACTCATTGTTCCGTCGATTTTGTCCGCTTATTGAAGGTGTCCGCTTATGAGAGGGAACTGCGAAATTGTAATATATATTTATTCACAATTTCCGCTGCTTGAGTTTTTCCGATATTAAATTTTTCAGCGATCTTTCGTGCTAATAGATGTTCCTTCTCCGAAACGTTAACAACTTCCATTTTTTCACGTAAACTAAGAAGTTTTTTACTAGTCTTAATTTCAAAGAGATCTATTAGTACCTAACTGAACAGTAAAAATGAACCCCCCGCCGTACATACGACAGAAGTATTTAGTCTCCGCATTAAAATGGAAAGAGGTAATTCCCCGGTTGCAGAGTGCGTTGTTGCCAACATACTACATAATGTTTATGCCCATGTCGTGCAGCACTCCGTCCAGTTGTCAGAGGTTCGCGTCCGGTTAAGGGAGGTTTTAAAAATTTTTTACCAAAAAAAATTGTCCGCGTCCGAGAGAGAGTGTCCGGTTATAGGAGTGAATTTTACATGTAAAGAAATAGTGAAAAGCTTGGTTCCAAAAAATGTGTCCTCTTAAAGGGAGTGTCCGCTTAATAGAGGTGTCCGCAGGAAGAGGTTTCACTGTATTTCAATTATGCTCTGTTATAAATCAGCTCTTAGAGCACTTATCCACTTTCTTTTCCCTTCTTTGAGCTGATACCTAGTTTATTTAAATCAGGATGATTTTTTAAGGTCAAAATAGTTGGCATTCCATTAAAACTAACATTATGAAGATCTCCACAGCTGCCACAGTTCATAACAGTACAAAAACTAATAATAATGATTCAAACTGAGTAAAAAACTGGAAAAAAAGTTTCAAAAAACAAAAGTAAATAAAAACATAACCTGACTTTTTGAACAAAACAGGGTCCCTTTTATTTCAAATTTATTGGCTTTAATTGATTTTTTTTTAAAGAAAAACGCATTTTTCCCATGTGCACAAAGGGTCAATACTTAGAACAGCATCTTTGTTGTAAATTAAATCGTTTCACTTTTTTTAAAATTTACGTTTATGTTAGCATTGCGCCTTATGGGAAAACGCTTTGCTTGTCCTCCCACAACTATCTAACAGCTGATCGTGACAGTTCGTTAGACAAGCTTATACGGTTGAGCCATCTGTCCTCTGCTGTTACTAAGTTTGTTGGGTTGCATATCTAGGAGTTGTGTAATCATTGGTATCGTTTAGGATACACCAAGTAGTGGTGACGACAGGCCGGGTGGAATTTTTATATCTAACATACTTGATCGCAAATCAAGCGCTACTTTAGGTTTGGTGAGGTCATTTTGGTTTGGTCATGTCTTATATTATGTAACTAAGCGAAAGTTTCACCACGGATCACCTAACAAACAGATAAATAAGCCGGCTGGCGGTCTTTGATCTCGGAGAATTCAACGATGGCTGAGCATTGGGAATCAAACTCAGAGCCGGACTAAAATAAATTTATCATAAAATATGAATGTTTCAGATTGTTGTGTGATGATGCGAAAAAAAGATTTTTAATGCCAGAAATAATAAAAACATTAAAATAGTTTTGTACTACTAAAAATGGGAGCTTCGTTCGGCCGCGTAAAAAAATTATATGTTGTCCTCTGTAGGGGACCATGGAAATAATGTGTTTTATTGAATGAGAGATAGGGGAAGCACAAAAAGAGGTCTTCCTCATACAGCCAAACGCAAAAAGAAAAAAATTGATTGCTTTTTTTGTTTTATTGGGATAACATTTATTAAGTTTCAAGAGGAGTAAAATTGTGAAATTTAGATATTAGAGTTGGACATTATAGAGTCATTTCTTAATTTACTGGAATCAGATACTATTTATTAGTTTTCTCAAAAAATTGTAAGTTTAAGAAGATACAGGGTGACCAAATAATCTTTACAATTAGAACAAAATTGCTTCACGTTAAATTAATATTTTAAAATTTAGTAAAATCTAATATTAAAAAAAAATAGTTGGTTTATATGTATTCTTAAAAGTGTGAATAGTAACATAATAAAAAATTATAACAAATTTGTGTCAAAAACTCTTGATCAAATGTTATATAATAGTTTATTATACAGGGTGTAATTTAAATGATGGATGAAAGTTTAAGGGGTTGTGGAAATGGTCAAAACAAAGATTTTTTTCGCATTACATTTTGTTAGACCTCTTTATTTTTACAGTGTGTTAAACTTAGCATTTTTTTTTTGATTTTTTGTTTGTTTCTTAAAAATTATAACAGATCATTAAAATTTTGTGGAATTATGCATTACCAAAACGGTAATAATTAAGTTTTTTTAAATAATTTGCTGCAAGCAACCCACAATTTTTGATATTTGTTTTGTTATTTTAAAAATATTCACAGCATTTTGAGATAAAATGCATTAATAACATAAATAATGATTTTATCAGAGCATCGACGCGTTAAATATTTTTAAAATCAGTAAGGAACGAGGATCTTATATAAATCTTATATGATGTTCTAAAAGCTTCCATTAAAATTAGACATTTTCTAAAGAATGTTGGATCTTTAACCTACAAATTTTTGAGGTGCATAAAAACATCAAATTGTATTATTTATATTGTAATACCTACTAAACTCAAACAAACTCTTGTGATAATATTTTTAAAAAACCGAAAAAAAATCACTTCTTGAAATCAAGTTCCTTTGATTTCAAGAAGTGTTTAACACTTCAGCAGTGAAATTTATATTAGTTGCAGTTTTAAGCTTTTGAGAACACACATCATAACCAAAAATATTAAAAATGTGTTGGAGTTTTTGAATACCTAATAAAGAAAAATGACGCGGGACAATTTGCTGCTGGCCGATACGCCGCGGGGACAATTCGCCACTAGATTTTTCGTTTCATGCCAGTGGCAATTGTTTAAACAGTTTTATTTAGCTTGACTTCATATAATATATTTGTTTGTTCGATTATCACTTTTTTTAAACTTTGTCTCAAATTTTAAACTTTGCAGTGATTAAGGTCACTCAATACAGCTTTTTACTCAAATAGTAGATCCAAAATGGTCGATTTTCAAATTTATTAAACGATATTCATCAAATTCGGAACTTTAAGGTGTTTCAGGTCTGTTCCCATTTTGATTTTTTTTAGTTTAAGTTAAAAATAATTTAAAATTTAATAAAGTTTCTAGTTTATGCATCAAACTCAAAATCGGTTCATAAATAGCAAAAACCGCTATTCTACATTCGCCATATTATTTATTTTTTCCAATTAAAAAAATGCTGGATTGTATAGTTACCATGAAATACCTGGTTCGAAAGTTTGAAAACATTATTTTATAAAAAAATATATGAAGTCAAGGTAAATAAAACAATGGTAATATCATGAAACAAAAATCTCGCGGCGAATTGTTTCCGCGGCAAATCGTCCCCGCGGCGTTTCAATTGGCGGCAAATTGTCCCCGCGGCAAAACGGGCCGCGGCCAATCAGCCGCGGTGAATCGGCTGCGGCGAATTGTCCCCTACCCTTTCAATTTGTGAACCTGTGCTTAATTTAAGGATCAAAATACCAATCTACAAATTTCCCTTTTCTACAACTGAGCTTACGCCGCTGTTTGATACAAAACATCAAAAACTTTCTAAACAAAGCATAGTTTATATGTTGTTTTTTAGGATCTAAATGAAGGCGCATTTTCAAATTTGAGATAAATATAACAAATCCTGCAAAAGCATAAAAAAAATAAAATAACAAAATCAAAGGTGTTGCAGATATATCCTTAAGAACTCTTTGTACTTAAATCATTTACAGATTCATCCCATAGGACATTTAATTATTGAACACCCTGTATAGGGTATAGCAAAAGTTTTTAAAAAATCGAAAGATAAAATAATGTATAAGCTTATCTTAAAGGAGCCTGCGGAAATGGAAAATAACTTCGATTAAGGGTATACTGTCGCGTGGATTTACAGTCTCTTACGGCACAAACCGTTCCCATTGTTTAAAATCAAAAATCACATATTATATCAAACACAAAAATGTCATCTACACACCACTAACGCGCAACACGTACTAAAAGTTTAAAAAATATTAAAATACAGAATGCGCCTCTGGAGTGGTTGACCCCAACATGGCAGGCTGCGTGAAAGATGCGCGTAGCACCCCCACCACCTGAGTTCCCTATCTGTTTGTTAGGTGATCCGTGGTTTCGGTTTGGTTCGGTTGCTGATAACTTGTATAATAATAACGTTCAGCATGAGTCGATTTGCGATCTCGTATACTAGATACAAAATGAAAAATGTGGCCGGTTTGTGGAGGTATGCTTTTAAATACACCGCTTCACTCGGCCTGGAGTAATAAAACTATACTACTCTTTATCATTTACGATACACCAAAAAAATCCAAATACAGTTAAATCTCTCCTTGCGGACACCTCTATTAAGCGGACACTCCCTTTAGGCGGACAAATTTTATGGAACCACGCTTTTCCCTATTTCTTTACATGCAAAATTCACTCCTATGACCGGACGCTCTAATAACCGGATGCGGACAATTTTTTTTTTTTGGTTAAAAAGTTTTGAAACCTCCCTTAACCGGACGCGAAACCCTTGACAACGGGACGGAGCGCTGCACAACATGAGCACAAATATTGTGTAGTAGGTTGGCAACAATGCACTCTGCAGCCGTGGAGTTACCTCTTTCCGTTTTAATGCGAAGACTAAATACTTCTGTCGTATTTACAACATATTTTATGCATCGGGGGCAGGAGTGCTGTCTTTTATTTATATTGTTCAATTGGGTAGTAATAGATTTCTTTGAAATAGTGCCTAGTATAAAACTTCTTAGTGTAACAAAATGGGATTTGAATATAAATGGTATTTTTGCCATTTATAAGTTTTCAAAGATTTTTAAATAAATATTGTTTTGACCTCAACAAGCATTAATGCACATATGCAAGACTAGGTTAAGATTAAGTAAATTTTATGGCAACTCCGGCGACTTGTTTTTAGGCATATTTTCAGGTTTGCTGTATTTTAATAAAAGTTGTATTCGGCTAATATGTCCTTTGAGGCACTAACATCAAAATAATTCATATTTTGTAACTGGAAACAAATTAGCTAAACTATTTTCAACTTTTAAGAAACACACTGTATGCTTTTAACTTTATAGATTTTCTGAGTCCACGCATCTGTAAATTGCGGTGGTATTTTGTCTCTTTGTCTTTCTCGCCAATGCGAGAGAGCTTAAGTTTCAAACCACGACAACGGCAGGCCAGGAATGTCTTGGACGAGAGAACTGTTAAAGAAAGCTTAGATTTAGACCAATCAGCTAGCGGCAAGCTAAGAATGCCTAGAGAGCAGGGTACTGAAACATTCGAGTCGGAAGGGAGCTCACTCTTTAGTTACGCTTCGCTTGGTACGTTACGCTTTCATTCACACTTCTTATGGGGGGGTTTTATTTCAACTGGGGAAATTTATCAATTATTTTAACTTTGTATAAGCTATTATCTTTATTATTCATAATTATTTTAGTCTTTTCTTTTGGAGTTTATTAATTTTAAAGCTATTATGTAATTATTACTGTTTCCAGTGTTTTGAAATGATGTGTTTAACTTTTTATGGTTTTTTAACATCAAAATACAAACCATTCATTGCCCTAAAATCGGCATTTTTCTTCAACAATATATCCCAAACCTAAACTGTAATATTAAGTAAATTAAACAGTTGATTGAATGGTTTCATCCATTCAATCAACGTTTAAAATGTTGATAAATATATATATTTACAACAAATATACGAAAGGTTTATAAAACCTAAAAGTTTAAGAAGTGTAAATATTTAAATACAAAAGCTTAATAGTAGTAAAAAGTTCATATTCAATTAATAAATATAAGAAGTGAAAGTGTGAAGCTACAAGAAGAAAATTGAAAAGGTATGTATGATTATCCTACATAGGTTATACATTTGAGAAAAACGTTTATAGCACTTATTTCCTCCAAGAACCGTCAAATTCCCTTTTGAGATCGTGTAAATTTAATAACATATCGTAACATTTAATCCTTTTATAATTTATATAAGTTGTAGCCTAAGTTGGTAGCTTACAACATTTAAGCCTTGGCCACTTGGTGACAGTACGACTGTCACACTGGCCGCCTGTTACATTAGTTTACGTGAAAAAATGGAAGTTGTTAACGTTTCGGAGAAGGAACACCTATCAGCACGAAAGATCACTGAAAAATTTAATATCGGAAATACTCAAGCAGCGGAAATTGTTAATAAATATATATTGAAATTTCGCAGTTCCCCCTCTTAAGCGGAAAAAATCGACGGAACCGCGAGTGTCCGCTTATGTGAGGTTTCACTGTACTTTTAATATACAGGGTGGGCCATTTAAAATAGTTCACCCTGATTTTTTCAAAAGCTGTGAGGAATTGAAAAAAACGCTGTCGATTTTGTTTGTGAGGGGGACATTTTTTGCCGCCCTCAGTAAAACTACCCCATTAATCCCTGAAGCGTGGTGGCTCCAACTCCTTGATTTTGAATAGGGAAGCTGGGTCATGTGGCACACCATTGAAAAGGTAATTTTTTTCTCTTTATAACGGTGTATTCTTTTTCGAATTTGGATTTTTAGTTTTTGAGATAAATAATTTTTTTTTGTAAAAACCAAGGTTTGAGAAAAGCTTTACATTTGTCTTCTAGCATTTAAAACAAGTAGTCCACAGCTTTTAAATAATTTAATCAACCCCCAAATTTTTGTTTGATACAGAAGGTTGATGAACGTCTGTCTGGATGGTTTTGATTAAAAATAATTGCTGTTGTTCTAGCAGAACTATTATTTTGAAAATAAATCGATACCATTTGGACTCTTTCCGGAGTAGAATAAACCATGTTTGAAGAAAACTTTCGAAAACAGGGAATGCCACTGGTCAAAATAAATCACAAAAATCATTATTTGCAGTGTTTTAGTCATTTAAAGGTTGATAGTGACTTCTTCTCTCTTTCTAAAAAACTTTAAGATAGTTTATGCACAAAAAATTATCACAATTTAAAATAAATGTTTATTTATTAGATTACCAACATTTCTTTTAACGAAATTCAAAAAAATGTTGCCATACTAAAGCAATACCAATAATTTTAATCAAAACCGTCCACACAGACATCTTCATCCACCTTATGTCTCAATATGAAATATGAAAGAAGAAGGACGATGAAACGGGCCGAGTGTGTAATAGCTTCTTCGCTAAGGAGCTATGGAGCTACCACTCAATCGGACACCTACTGTAAACAATAGGGAGCGCGAGAACAACAGAGCGTAATTTCAGCTGACGCAGTGAGGTGGGGGAACCACCCTTAATGGGTACAAAAAGGAGAGAAAAGGAGCTAAAAAAGAGTTATTTTTGAAAAAAAAATGACTTACCTCGATGGTGTTTTCTTTAAAAGGAAGGGTACCATGGAAATGGAGTAATCCGATGATGATGTCTTCTTTCGGCGTTGTTAACTCTTTTTTAGTTTTTAGAGGGTTTTATGGTTTTAACCGCACTAATATATCTTTAATGCACTGTTATGTTTTTGAGCGCGCGCGGCTTAACGATTTTGAATTTTCGTTTAATTATGTTTAGTTTAACACTAATTAATTCGGCAAGGGCCGTAGATTAATGCCACAGGGCGGCTATGATCAACTCTTTTTTCAGTATGCGTTTGGCAGGGACAAACGATTAAAGCACACTGTGCTATCATTTTTCGTTGTTTTCCTCTCTCGCTTCTTGACTCCACGAATATAGGTAGGCACACTCGTATTTTCAAATGGGTTTAAAGGAAATAGGAAAACGGAATATCAGGTGTGATAAACAAGGACACATCGAGATTGGTTTTAATTTTAATATTTTAAAATTAAATAAGCAAAAAACATATCTGGTTTTCTTATCCCAAGGTACCGAGTGTTATTTATTTTTAACACCGGGTTGAAATCAAATTTCAAAAAATAAATAAATAAAATAAAATAAAAATGTTTTGTAGTTCAAAAACTTAACTAAGGGCGTGGAAACGAACCATTTCTCCCCGACCCTGAGAACAGCCAGCGTGCTGTTCTAAGAGGCAATAGGCAATGGGCAAAGCTTTACCAATGGCCGTTTGAGTACGCCAGTGGCTGTTTGCACATTTGCTACCCTCGGAACATTATCCTTCCCAGGAAATAATTCTATAATACGGCCTAGCAACCAATCTAGTGGGCGGCGATTCTCGTCCCGAATGAGAACTAAAGTTCCTATCTCCACAGGGGAGGTCATGGAATCCGTCCATTTCGACCTTTGTTGTAGGGTGTGTAAATATTCACTAGCCCACCTTTTCCAAAAGTGATCATGCATTTGCAATAACAAATTCTAACGCGAAAGCCGATTTATAGTGACATCCGAGTAGTCAGGATCGGGCAAACACTTCGGGGGTTGCAAGTTTAGGAAATGTCCTGGTGTAAGCGCCGCAAAATCCGTAGGATCTGAAGAAATAGCTCCTCCTTAACACCGCTTCGATTTGAATTAGGAAAGTATTAAGTTCTTCATAAGTAAGAGTCTGATTTCCCACGACTCGAGTCAAATGGGTTTTTCTAGACTTTATGTTGGATTCATAAATTCCACCGAAATGTGGACTGGCACTTGGCATAAAGTGCCAACGAATACCTTGCGCTGTCGCTGCGTCAGTGAAGATTTGCGTTAAGTAGTTCCAACCCCCCTGGAAATTTCCACCATTGTCAGAAAATATGTCGCTCACGTGACCTCTACGTGCGATCAGACGCCGCAGCGCGGCCAGAAACGCTTCCGTCGTGAGTTCAAATACGAGCTCCAGGTGAACCGCGTGAACCACCACGTCACGACAAGCATAATGTAAGCTTTATAACAGCGCGCCTTACGAAGGCGCCCTAAGGTCACTGAGAAAGGACCGCAAAAATCTATCCCAATTTTTGAAAAAACCGGCGCTTGGCGCACCCGATAAGCGGGTAGATCCGCCATTGGAGGCTGATAAGCAACGGGCTTTGTTTTCCAACATGGCAAGCATTTTGTGAGTATATTTCGAATAACTTTTCGTGCGGATAATATCCAAAAGTTCTGCGCGATTACGCAATGCGTGGTGTGTATACCACAATGTAAATTTACCGTGTGAACATGAAAAATCAAGAGTTCTGTCAATCGGCATTTACTCGGCAAAAGTAAAGGAAATTTTTTATCATATTCCAATTCCGAGTGGCAGAGCCTGCCTCCGATTCGCAAATAACCGTGAGGGTCTATGAAAGGTTTGAGTTTTTTAAACCACTTCGGCAACTCTTCTTGATTCGTCAATTTTAAAATTTCCATTTCAAAATAGACCGACTGTACATGTTTGGTAATAAAAAGTAACGCGGTTCGATATTCTACCAAAGTGATATATTTATATCGAGAAATTTCAATTTTTTGTATCTCGAATTCGTAAAAGATAAGCGACAATCCTTTGTAATTTTAACAATGAACTATATTTTTCTAACAGGTCATTTATCAAAGGAGATTTAAAATTTTGAATCGCAAAAAATATTTGGTTTTTTGCTTCTACCAAAACAAGGTCTGATTCATCCAGTGGGGATGAAATTGAAAAATCCCATTGTTCTTGGGGTGAACAAAGAAAGGAAGGGCCCTGCCACCATAGGGTGTAACTCAGAAGATCGGAGGCGAACATCCCTCTGGTAACACAGTCCGCAGGGTTGTTGGTACCGCTAATGTGAAACCAGTTTTGCGGTGGGACCTTTTCCTGTACAAATGAGACCCTATTGGCCACGTAACTTTTCCAGGAGTGGGGGGATTTTTGTAACCATTGTAAAGCTACCGCACTATCGGTAAAACAAAAGATGTCGCTAAATTAAAATTTCCGTGATAAATTGTTAACTGTAAAATCTATCAATTTGGCAAGTAAAACCATAGAACAAAGTTCTAAACGCGGGATGCTTACAGTTTTAAGCGGCGCAACTTTTCTTTTGCTGCATAATAAATAATTTTTTATTGTATTGTCTTGATACGAGACTCGTACGTATATAACAGCGCAATAAGCTTTTTCAGAGCTATCGCAAAATCCGATCAACTGAACCGATGTTGATTCGCGAATATCAATATGACGTAATATTTTAAGGTCCCGTAGCAAATTTAATTCAGATTGAAACTTTCTCCATTTTGCGGCTATTTCTTCGGGAACCTTTTGATCCCAAGAAAGTTTTAAAAGCCACAAATGTTGGATAAGTATTTTTGCGCAAATCGTAAGCGGAGTTAAAAAACCAATGGGGTCGAAACATCGCGCTAGATTTGAAAGCATTATTCGCTTGGTGCAACTTTGATCTTTGATATGATCAAACTGATAAAAAAATGCATCAGAGGGAGGGTTCCAACGTAAGCCAAGAATTTTTAACGTATTCCGGCTATCCTCATCGAAGCAAAGGGCGTCGGTTTGGATATGAGACTCGGGTAAGTCTGAAAGTATGTCGGGGTGATTGCTGGCCCATTTTCTTACTTCAAACCCAGCTCGAGAAAGTAAAGAAATTATTTGATTTTTCATCAAAATTAGGGTGTCCAGTGAATCACTAGTTCCCAAGATATCATCTATATAAGAGGAATGAAGAATGAGCTCGGTTGCCAGGGGCAGATCCGAGTGATCGGTTGCTAACTGCTGCATGGTGCGCAACGCAAGGTAGGGCGAACAAGTGACGCCAAAAACCACAACATTTATTTCATAGTCTGAAATAGGATCTGAGTGATTAAAGCGCCAAAGAATCCTTTGAAATTTTCTATCTTCTGGGCGCACTTCTATCATCCTTTACATAGCCCGTATGTCTGTAACAAAGATGTATTTTGCAAAGCGAAAATCGAGAAGCAATTTTACAATATCATTTTGTAATTTGGGCCCAGTGTAGAGCGCATTATTTAAACTGACATGTCTCGGTGAGGCGCATGCGCTAGCGTCGTAAACAATTCGTGCGGGAATTGTCGTGGACTCTTTTTTGCAGATTGCAAAATGAGGGATGTAGTAATAATTATTTATTTCTTTAAGTAGGGGGGGAGCCACAGCGGTCATATGTTTATTTTCCAAATAATCGCGCATAATATCAGAATAAGCCGTGTATGAATTTTGGTTTTGTATTAGTCGTCGCTCCAAGGAATAAAATCTCTTTAATGCCATAGATCTAGAATCGCCAAAATCAGGGGAATTGATTTTAAATGGTAAGCCAACCATAAAACGCCCTTGGGGCGTAATTTTAGTAGTTTCTGAGAAAAACTTATCACAGTATTTTTCTGCGGGGCTCAGACACTGCACCTCCGGCACCTTCTCGACCTCCCAAAATTTTTGAACAGTAATATCTAATTCCAGGTTAGCGGAATTGGTAAAAAATGTTTTGATTTGGCTATTTAAACCCGAACATGACAAAGTCTTCCCCAAAACCGTGTAGCCGAAATAAGTATTGACAAAAACAGGTTGATTCTGACCGAAAGAAATTGTACCATCCCTTAAAATGTAGGGTATAATATCGTTACCCAAAAGCAACTGTACGAACCCAGGCTTTATAAAATTAGGGTCCGAAAGTTGAATATTTTTTATTTGCGATATCTCTTTTAAGCCTAAATTGCATGGGGGTAATTTGTCGCATATTTTATCAATAATTATTGCATTGGAGCTAAAAGTTTCGGAAGAATCGTAACCGAACCGAACCGAACCGAACCGAACCGAACCGAACCAATAGTAAGTTGTATCCCCGATTTTGCAGATGTGGTCATCTTGTCTAGACCATGCAAAGATATGGCAACATTGTATTTATGCAATCCTAATTTATTAGCACAAGATTTAGTAATAAATGTATTTTGCGCCCCTGTGTCAAGAATGGCGCGAAAAGTTTACCAATTGTGAAAGGCGTCTTTTATTTTATCAAAACTGTTCCCAACATTGTTTCCTGGTCATTCAACATCATTCCTACCTGAGTTTTCTGACCTCCAGAAGGTCCCGCAGTTACAGTGAGAGGCCCACAGGAAGACTGAGAGTCAACGTGATCAGGCAAGGGGGAAGCCCCTGAGGAGGGGAAATGAAGAAGACTGTGATGCGCTGTAGGCTGTGGGCAATATTGGCAACGTTTCGATGAAGGGCACGCATAAACCCCGTGTCCTGAGTTTAGGCAGTTGATGCACGCATGTTTTGACTTAATGAAAGCGAATCTTTCAGAGGGCGATTTATTTAAAAACTCATGACAGCGATATATTATGTGTTTTTGATTGCAAAAAATACAATGGGATTGTCCGTGGGGACGTTTTTGCTGGTGAAACACCTTTTTAGGCTTACCAACGAAGCTGTTGCCGCCCCTAGGGGGGTCCGGTGGCGCTTTTTCTTGCGGTTTAATGCTAGAATCGATGGCGATTCCGGTAGCACATTCGAGCGCCGTACAACGTTTTAAAAGGAAACCCCTAACATCCTTATATTTCGGTATGTCGGTATTTCCTTGTGTTTGCTCATAGGCGAGGCGTGTGGTAGGGGGTAACCTAACTAATATCATGTAACCAAGTATAAAATTCCAGTTGTCTGGATTTAGCTTCATAACTCTTAAAGCCGCGGTATGCTTAGTAAAAGTGTCCACTAAATTTCGTAGCGCTTGCGCATTTTCACTTTTGATCTGTAGCAAACTCTCGATAGCTCTCCAGTGATTGAAAGCACGCAAACGGGGATTATGAAAACGTTCGACGAGCGTAGTATAAGCCATTAAATAATTTTCGTTTAAAATAGGGATATCCACGATTAGCTCTTTGGGAGAGCCATCTAGGCAAGACAGCAACAAATTAAATTTTTGCAAATTGCAAATCGAGCGATTATTATGAACCGACGTATTAAAACTTTGTAAAAAAGTCGGAAATGTGGCAATATCGCCAGAAAAGACCGGTAGCTTGAATTTCGGCAAAAAGGCATCGCTCTGAATAGCTCCAGCACCCGCTAATGTGCCTTGGGACATAAAAGTACTATTAAAAACGTTAGCCGGGTCTTCCAAAGGAGCCTCAAATAAATCATAAAAGATTGTCTCAATTTTCTGTACCTTTTCAAAAGTAGAGGTTTGCAATTGGTTTTCGACATCCAAGCAAGTGTGATCCTCCACTATTAGAGCTAAGAGAGTGTTGTGATGCTTTTCAAAATCTTTGAGGACTTTTCTCAAGTTTCTGAAACTAACTTTGAAAGAGTTTTTACCTACCGAGGCCCAATTTTGAAAAAGAATTTAATTGATTTATTGCTATCTGCCTAAGAGCTTTTGCTCTGGCGATTTTGGTATCCGTATTTACGGTCGGCATGATTTCTTCTGGCAAATGCAAGACTTCCCTCGTGAAAAAATAATTAAACTTCCTTACTCAAAGTAACTTTTTGAGCAAAAAATGTTACAATGGTGTAACAGACCGAAGCTTTTTTTTTTTTACAAAATAATTTTTGAGGAGAGGAGATTTGAAGTACAAGGTGTACTCAAAATATTTTTACACCTAAAATAGTCTATTTGTAAGTGCAAAATCCAATTTGATACTCCGACAATAATTAAAACAAAAAATTGTTGTCAAGCCAACTTCTTTTTTTTGTATTTAAAAAAGTCGTGGCAAGGACAATGTTCGCGCGATAAACGAATTTATATTCAATGCAAAGAGGCAAACTAGCCGATTTATTTTGAAGGTCATTTATTTAAATATAATTTAATCTTAATATTTAATTAACCCCACAAATTAAAATACCACCAAAGCTATGTTTTACCCTTAAGGAAAGGTTATGCTTGGCGCAGAAAAGGAGCTATAGGTAGTATTTTAGTATTAGGGTACCATGGAAATGGAGTAATCCGATGATGATGTCTTCTTTCGGCGTTGTTAACTCTTTTTTAGTTTTTAGAGGGTTTATGGTTTTAACCGCACTAATATATCTTTAATGCACTGTTATGTCTTTGAGCGCGCGCGGCTTAACGATTTTGAATTTTCGTTTAATTATGTTTAGTTTAACACTAATTAATTCGGCAAGGGCCGTAGATTGATGCCACAGGGCGGCTATGATCAACCCTTTTTTCAGTATGCGTTTGGCAGGGACAAACGATTAAAGCACACTGTGCTATCATTTTTCGTTGTTTTCCTCTCTCGCTTCTTGACTCCACGAATATAGGTAGGCACACTCGTATTTTCAAATGGGTCAGTTTAAAGGAAATAGGAAAACGGAATATCAGGTGTGATAAACAAGGACACATCGATATTGGTGTGTACTAGAATAGCTCCAGTTTTAATTTTAATATTTTAAAATCAAATAAGCAAAAAACATATCTGGTTTTCTTATCCCAAGGTACCGAGTGTTATTTATTTTTAACACCGGGTTGAAATCAAATTTCAAAAAATAAATAAATAAAATAAAATAAAAATGTTTTGTAGTTCAAAAACTTAACTAAGGGCGTGGAAACGAACCAAGGACGATAAGAACTGAAGTGTGGAGAGCTATTCTTGGGCATGTAGAGTTAAATAATACGCATAGTACTAGGTAATCCTAATTTATTGCTCAATATTTCTTTTTCCGATGAAAATAGTTTTTTTTAGTGGTCTCCAATCCCACGCAACCAAACCAAAATTAAAAATAAATAGCAACAATGGGGAGATAATAAAATTGCCTATCCACCGATGTCTCACATGACCTGTTTTTGCTAATTTAAGTTTAAGGGTTGAAGCTCTCCTTAATATGGGGGTTGATTCAATTTTTTAAAAGCTGTGCACTACTTGTTTTAAATGCTAGAAGACAAATAATGTAAAGCTTTTGTCAAAGCTTGGTTTTCACAAAAAAAAATTCTTTATCTCAAAAACTAAAAATTCAAATTCGAAAAAAAACTACAGCGTTATAAAGAGAAAAAAATTACCTTTCCAATGGTGTGCCACATGACCTACCTTCCCTATTCAAAATCAAGGGGTTGGAGCCACCACGCTTCAGGGGTTGATGGGGTGGTTTCTCCGATGGCGGCAAAAAATGTCCCCCTCTCAAACAAAATCGTTTCAGCGTTTTTGTCAATTCCTCACAGTTTTTGAAAAAATCAGGGTGAACTGTTCTAAATGTCCAACCCTGTATGTATATCTCCCTGCTAAAAATTATTTTGACCCCTGAGGCCAGATTTCAAAGTTTTGTGTGTCTGAATCCAGGAATATCATTTTTTTTTCATTGTCTTTGTCAAATGATATTCGCTTTTTTTAAAAAACAACAACTTTTTTTAATAACTTTTAGCACTAACCTAAAAACCCGCCGTCTGAGCAAAGGAGCAGACTTTTCTGGGTTGAACTCTTTAGGGCTAAGCACGCAGGTTCCTAAATACTGCCTTATTGCGTTTGAAAAAAGCTGCATTTTTTAAATTTGCAGTTTTTGCTCCATATCTCGAGATAGAGACGTGAGAGAGAAAAAGTAGTAAAACCTAACTAATTTGATAAACCTTATTAAGCTACCAAGTGCAAAAGAATTAAGACCTTGGCAAAAAGTGGTGCTAATTAATAAAGTTACATTTTGTAAAATCGTTATGGTATTAAAGTGCGTAACACTCGCACGTATGCTTCAATTGATTAGCTGACAAATGCCAAAACTTTTTAGGTCGCGTATAGATTGCATCTTTAAGTTGTCAAAAACCTCCGATATGTTTCACAAATAATAAAAAACCTCCATTGAAAAATTTCAAATATTTCCAAAATTTAAAATATTGCAAAACTGTTTTACTGTGTACAGCGTGTCCCATTTTCGATGGGATTAAATGGGAAACTCGGTTATTATTAAAGATATCTATTTTCTGATTGCACCTTTTTTTAAGCCCTTAAAAATGGTGTAATCAGATTTTTGCTATACCCCGTAGTTTTTGAAAAAAATGCATTTTTAATAATCCCTTAAATCTCGCTCATTTTGCGAGATATTTTTATTCTGTAAAAACCTTTTCATGGCAACTTTTTTAGGAGAAAATAATGGTGTTGTCAATTTTTTAAATTATTGTTTATTTTTTAAGATATGGTATTTATCATAAAAAAATGAAATACGGACCTGGATTTTTTTGTGCTATTATATCACAAAATAATAAAAAAATAATATTTCTTGTGTTAAGGTTAAAAAAAATTTAATATTTAAAAAAAAAATTTCATCCGAACCTGGAAATTTCCAACATAAAAATAAATTAAAAATTGCTAGTTGAACGTTAATTTAACGACTTTTTTGCAACAAGGTCTACGACAAATTCAAAAACATAACGAATTACGAAAAGTAATAACTCATTTTTCTTTAAAGATATGAATGTTCAAACTAATTGCTACACTGAAAAAAAAAACGATTTTATTATTAACAAATATTTGGTAAACCTGATTTTTGTTGTGATCATTAACAAATATTAAAAGCAAATATTATTAATTATTGGTAACAAACCTTTTTTAAAGTGTTTAGTTATAAATAATATATCATTTGTTTCTTTAATAATTTGATGTTTTTGTAAATATTAATTGCCTTATATTAACCATAACCAAAATACTCTTTCTTTTAAGGTAACAGAACGTCTTTGTTATTAATACTTAAAATTTTCTAAATATACTCTTAATATTGGCAAATATTTCTTTGTGTTTATTACAACAAACATTTTTTTGTATAATGTTATGGCGTGATTTTGTTATTATAACAGTCTGAATTGGTTTCCATTAATTACTTCGTAAAGTTGAAACAAATTTGGTTATTATTAACAAGCGATATTATCGAGCAATATAACTTAGTACCGTCTCGTCCACAGAACACCAGTCTCGGCTCGGGCATTGTCGCGCGAGATCGTGGCGTTTCGGTTGATATTTTGTCGGGGAGAGCGGGGCTAGTTAAGCCACTTTTTACATAAATGCAAATAAAAGCATTGCTATATTACACTGAAAAAAAAAACCGATTTTATTAATAACAAATATTTGGTAAACCTGATTTTTGTTGTAAATAAAAGCATTGCTATATTACTTACAGTTTTACAATTATAATATGTTTAAGGCAAATATTGGTTTTTAAAACTATGCATTCAAACTTAAAAAACACTTTTTTCTAGCACCCTTGCAAGCGGCCCAACTAACCCCACCCACGGAGTAAGTTGGGCCATACGATGGGGCAAGTTGGGCATGGTTGAATAATTAGGAACTGTATATATATGCAACATAAAATAACAGGAAATTCTTAGATTATTTTTATTGATAATAATAAAATACTAAACTTTAAATTTCTTAAAAAACAAACAATATAAAGTAACATAATTCTTGCTCTAGTCTGATTCGGAATTACGGTTTTAGCAAACATAAGTAAACCCTGCATCAGCACATGTTTCATGGGCCCAAAACTTGTAAGTTAAACATTGTACCCATTTTTCTTTTGGTTTGCTGTTTGAGAATGGTTCCATGCAGACTAGACAAAATGTTTCCTCTTCATCATCGCTGTCATCTTTCAGTGTCCTTTTCTGAGTAGTTTTTCTATGCTTCTTTTCCTTAAAGACATTTTTGGTTACAGATTTTTCTTTTTTTAAACTTTTTTCACGTTCCAACTCTTCTTTCACCGGAGTTTCAGTTAGTATAGCTGTTGACCATTTTCTTCGGTTGATATTCTTGGTCTTTCTTTCGCCAGCTTTCGGAAAAGCACGAATTTTTAAAATTTTCCTAGATCGATTGGTAATAATAGATCACACAATTTTAAGTCACCGGGTATTTGCCTCAAATTTGAGTTGAAGGGTCTGTGTGATGTCATAAATAAATAAATGGCGGCTTTTTTACTGTTTTTTCACAATTTTTGGCTTATAACTTCTGCCAATAACTTAGTTTTACAGAAAAACTAATAGTTTTTTGTTTGCAAGAGAACACCAATCAAGATACCGCGTGAATAAGTCCACATCTAGGGGGCCTAATTTCCATAAGAGGGTAAAAAACAGATAGAATATAGCATATATTAATAAGAGACCGCAATATGCCCGATTCCAGTCGAAAGCGTTTCAGCGTTGCCAAAGGTAACTTTGATAAATAACTACAGGCGCAAGTCGTCGCAGTCTTCAAGAGGCGGACAATCTAAAACATTTGTTTAGGGCGAGAATTATTACATGACGTGATTTTTAGTCCATCATACGTACGCATGCTGATTTTAACCTTAAAATAAAAAAAAAATGTTTTTAGAAAATGTATGGGGTTAGCTGGGCCGGCACACCTACATACAAAATTGAGAGAGTCGGCAATCATGTTTGCGTAAATATTAGCATCGTTATAATTTCATTAAACTATCTCTAAATATGTAAAGTTAACTATAAAAAACCGAATGGGGGCATGCAGGTGTTATAAAACAATCTGGAAAATGGTGGGTGTGCTTTCGGGCTGTTCGGCCATCGTCGTTGGAAATTCGTTCTCGACGTTTCGCCATCTCGAGTGGATGGCATCTTCAGGGGATGTTGACTGTTTGTCGGCTTCCAGTCTTCGAGAAGCCGACAAACAGTCAACATCTCCTGAAGATGCCATCCACTCGAGATGGCGAAACGTCGAGAACGAATTTCCAACGACGACGGCCGAACAGCCCGAAAGCACACCCACCATTGGACGATGGCCGCGAAAGCCTTTCACAATTTGTAATCTGGAAAATGTTTTCCGAAATTACAAAAAGTTAGTTAAGAGGTCCAAAAAAAAATGCCTCTGTAGTGAAATAGCGCGTATCAAAATAGCGCGTATCAAAATAGCGCGTATCAAAATAGCGCGCTCATTTGAGCGCGTGATCAAAATAGCGCGTATCACAACGGCGCGTTATCAAAATAGCGCGTATCATAATGGCGCGTGTTCAAAATAACGCGTATCAAAATAGCGCGTATCAAAAGAGCGCGTATCAAAATGGCGCGTATTCAAAATAGCGCGTATCAAAATAGTGCGTATTGAAAATAGCGCGTATCAATATAGCGCGTGTTTAAAATACCGTGTCTTCAAAATAGCGCGCCTTAAAATAGTGCGTCTAAAAATACCGCGTTTTGAAAGATCGCCATTACAAACGTCGCTGTTACAAAATAGTTCGAGTAAGGGGTCTCTTTCTAACATATTTAAAAAAAAATACTTTCCTGACTTTTTTCCCGGGATACTATAGGGTGTAACCAAACCGAACCGAACCGAACCGATTCAAACCGCACCGAACTGAAATGAACCGAACCAAACCGAAACATTTTTAGTATAGCAAGCCATCGGTTTATTTAACGGTTAAGTAAGTATAACTTATCTGACCTTGCGCAAACTGTTTAGGTGAATATACCTAAGCAGACCTGATACGCGCTATTTTTAATACGCGCTATTTTGATCCGCGCTATTCTGATTACGCGCTATTTTGATACGCGCTATTTTAAACACGCGCTATTTTGATACGCGCTATTTTGAACACGCGCTATTCTGAAAACGCGCTATTTTGATACGCGCTATTTTGATACGCGCTATTTTGATACGCGCTATCTCGTTACAGAGCAAAAAAAATAGGTCAAAATCTGTTTCTTGGAGATACACACATCACAGATTCTCACTGCGGACTAAAGCATGAGCAAAGGCGACTTTGTCACGTGGGTGGCGCTGGCAGCTGACGTCTAATTGTCGAGTTAATAGGGGTTTCTCAACGTGTCCCTATGCCCAACGAGCCCCGCTCTCCCCTACGTATGAGCCGCGGTCTAGACCGAACCGACCCGACGCCCTACGTAGCATTGTATTACAGACCGTCGCAGACACTCATAGAGAAATGTCTCTGCAGCAGTACACTGTGCCCAAAAATCAAGGGGACGCCATGTTTTGGGAAGAACATTGACCAAACAAAGTATAGTTTGTGTGATTTTGTGCTAATACAGACCTAAATACGCGGGTATTTTTATGGGATCATAATGGTGTTTTGGTTGCAAGAGTCGACGTGAACAAAAAGTCATCAGGAATAACGCTTTAAAGGTAGCTTCAAGAATAAAAACGTATTCATTGTATAAACTTTTTGTTCTGTGGAAACTGATTGCTTTATAAACAAACAGTAAATAGGATTGATTTTTAATTAACTGATTTATGTGCTAATTGTCGACAAGTATCCACAGGCGTAGGCTTTATTTGTTTTTAATATAAAATTCATACTCTTTTTTTTTGTTTCAGATATCCGCTTAAAGATGGAAACAATCTGGCTTTGGTCGTCCACAATAACATAGTAAGTGTTATTTATTATTTTTTTTAGAATGCTTTATATTTGTATTTTGTGATTTTAATCATTTTAAATTTGATGTCATTTGAATCATGGCTTCAATTCTTTGAATTAATTATTAAAGATTTTTAAGCAAAGAGCCTTTAGTATGAAAATGTGAAGTTTAAACCTTTTAACTTAAAGCAAACATTTAATTCTCTGCACAGTGGCGTATATAGAAAAAAATTCGGGGGAGGGGGGCGAGACGGTTTCGGGGGGGGGGCGAGACCTCATGAGGCAGTATTTTAGGCTATTTTATGTTTATATTCATAAAATATGTGGAAAATATCTAAAAAAACTTAACTTTAAAGGGGGGGCCCAGGCCCCCCCTTATATACGCCACTGGTTCTGTATTAAATTTACAAATATATAAAATTTATTTTCTTTTTCAGGTCAGCACTGACTTGAAGGTGGAGGAAGTAATTGAACAAAGGAGAAACATTTTAAAAAAACACGGGCTACCCATGCGGCCTTTCATAATGGTGGAGCCCCCGAACTTATAGTGATGTAAAATCAGTTTATGTCAGATTTGACAAAATTTTGTGTGCATCTCACATGGAACAAACGTGTGTATATTTTATTAACCAACCTTTCCAAAAAAAACAAAGATTACCAGCCACCATAAAAAAATTTGACCCCACTTTTATAATAAAATACAAATAAATATTTTTCATCAAAACAACTTGCTTTTTATTATTATTAAAATTCTCTTATTATTCTATACCTTATTCATTTCTATAGGGTTAATGGGAAAAAAGACACCAATTTTGATCACACAACTTTATTTCTTTTCGACGATCCATTTTCGTCTTCCTAAGGCTAAGGTGTAGCCTGAGGAAGACGAAGAAATACAGGTGTGTGATCAAAAGTGGTGTCCTTATTTCCATTAACCCTATAGAAATATACAGGGTGTTCATTTTAAAACTTCCCAACCAAGATTTCTCGAAAATTATTTTTTTTTGAGAAAAAGTAAAAACATGTCAATTAATTTATTAAGGAGGACACAATTTGGCTATCTTATAGTTTTTGTAGTACACACCCCCTTTGAAAAAATAAGTGAATATGTCAAAAACAAATTGATAGATTTTTAAAATTTGTACACCTTTGTAAAGATATTTAAGAAACCTTAAAAAAAAAGTGTCAATTGACCCACTTTCCATATTCAAAATATAGGGGTAAAATGTACCCCTCAAAGGGGGTGTGTACTACAAAAATTTTAAGATAGCCAGAATGTGTCCTCCTTAATAAATTAATTGACGTGTTTTGGCATTTTTAATAAAAATCATTTTCGAGAAATCTGGGGTGGGAAGTTTTAAAATGAACACCCTGTATTTTAAACAGAACGTGAAACCTACAAATACCTTATTAATGCAAAATAACTAAATATAATCACAGCTACTAATTATAAAATAACCCATAATTAATTAATTTAATATTAAATAAGAATGATCCTTATAATAAATATACAGTATATTAATAATTAAACTCACATATATTTTTAAATACCAACAATATATTAGTGCTTGATGTAGCTTTTTTTAAATATTACCAGACGATTTTGTTTTTATTAACAAATATTTGTTTCAATTGTTGAAATTTCTGAATTGTTACCTGCAAACAAATATCTAATAAGCCAAATATGGGCAACGCATTTGGTAACAGTTACAAAATGTTTGTTATTGTTACAAAACTCTTCTCTCAGTGTATTATGTGTAACATTGTTGGCATTTCAAGTAATTTTTCTTAAAACATTTTGCATAAAAATATTTCTGTCGTTAAAATATTGGGATTCAGTGGCTTGAATAAAGCAGTCAAACATATCACATTTTTCAAAATCTGGATATAGTCGATTTCTAGCCATTTTAGAATAATTTTCAGTGAGTCATTCACAAAAACGACAAGTAAAATGACAATGTCAATTCCACGCTTTTCTTTTTCCATGTTGATGTAAATTTCATGAGTTGCTGTGCTACCATCAAATAATTACTATAATTTTAATTTTGTAACTTTTTAACGTTTTTTACTTTATTTATAATATAACAGATAAACTAAAAATCGTCCAACTAGTGTGTCTTGCAATTTTTCATTTATATTTACGTTGGAAATTTTCAGTTTTGGACTAAAATTTTTTTTAAGATATTAAATATTTTTTTAAATCTTAAATCAAAAAAATATTAAAGTTTTAACATTTTAGGATAATAATAGCATGAAACCAATTAAAATAGTAACAAAAAAAATCCAGGTCCGTATTTAATTTTTTTATGATAAATACCATATCTCAAAAACTAAACAATATTTTCAAAAATTGACAACGTCATTATTTTGCCCTAAAAAAGTTGCCATAAAAAGGTTTTTACAGAATAAAAATATCTTGCAAAATAAGCAAGATACAAGGAAATAATAAGAATGCAATTTTTTTTAAAAACTCCCTGTATTAGCTAAACCCCGGGTTATAGCAAAAATCTGATTACACCATTTTTAAGGGCTCAAAAAAAGAGCACGGTAAGGTGCAATCAGAAAATTGATATCTTTAATAATAACCAAGTTTCCCATTTAATCCCATCGAAAATGGGACACGCTGTAAGTTTTTTTTTTGTGCACTTTTCTCTATGTGGGCTTTTTTCTGTACGCTTATTTACCGTCACGATTTCACCACCCACCCCGGACTTTTGTTCCAGAACCGCCGTTGCCTGGAGGGCTTATTTTAAACAAACAACCGGTAAGATAAGATTGTTTAAAGATTCTTTGGGCAAAAAACATGTAAAAAATTAACCAAGTATTTTTCATTATCTTCGCTTTCTTAAATTCGTCCACCCTTTTTTTATTTATCTTTTTCTATTTTGCTACCAATTCTTTTAATAATACGAAATAAATAATTATTTTTTGAGATATTACGTATCAAAATAAGGTGATAGATGAAAATAAGGTGAATCCAAAGTATTTGAGGCGGCCACAGGATGGCTTTAATAATTGGCCGCCCCAAAATCGGCGGCCTGGAGCGGCTGCTCCTCCGCTCTACCCAGTACGACGGCCCTGGCCCTGATGTCCTTGAACTCAGAAGAGATCAACCTTGTTGCCTACCCTGCCAGGGCGTACCTACCATCTTACACTCAGCTATAAGGGCAAAGGTTACTCTGGCCAGTGTGATGACACACATATGCAGCGCTGTTTGAGCCCCAAACTTATATTTTGCGTGACTTTTGAAATGATAACACTTGTAATGATTACAATATACCTAAGTACTATAAATTATGCTTTTATATCCTAAATAAAAAAATACAAATTATTTGTCTTTCGACCTTTTATATCCCTATTCACAAATTTTAATAGATTAGATGCGCATAGAAACCACCAAATTAAATAATAATCAAACTTAGGTGTCTCGTATAGAAAACCAAACCAGACAAGAATTTTTATCAGTGACAATTATCATTGATAGAATCATTTGTTAAAACTGTAGCCCGGTCTATAATACTCCTGGCAATAAATTAAATTGGTTTTCCAAAATCTTTTAGCGCGGAAGAAAGAAGAGGTGCAAGAGGTAAGGACTAACGAGAAATTACCTAAGGTAAGGTGGGGCAAGTGCGAACGAAATTTCCATATTTTACTTTTAATGAACTATGCAAATTGTATATTTTAAATGTATGATTTTTTGTGTATTTGTCATATTATTACCATTATTCACCTACCTATCAGTAGTAGTTCAACACTTACAAACTCTGCATACAAATTTGTTTTTGGAAGTACATGTTACGCATTTGTCTCACTGGTCCGGGGCAAGAGCATAACCATTATTTTTGTTAAAAATGCGTTGTTTTTTATGTATGGTTAGCGCAAATTTCCTTTATGTATGTCATTTTTTTTTGTATTTTCATTTTTGAGTAGTTATAGAAAACAAAAAGTAAAAAATATAATTTAGGGGAAGTCAAGACAAGCTAAAATAGTTTGACTTCAAAAATATTTATTTGACTTTATTGCCGACAACGCAGTTTAAAGACTCTCTGCGGTATATTCCTTGCCTCTGTTACTTTTGCGAATGCTGTTACTTTTGCGAATGTAATTTTGCACTATGGACCTGAAAAAAAAAAGTGTCACACACACTTTGGGGCAAGTACGTAATATATGCCACTCTTACCCCACGACTTTGTCCGCACTAGCCCCGGGCTGAAAAATGAAAGGGGCAAGAGCGGAATAATGAAAAAACTGTAGAAAACTATAATTGAAAACATATATATAATGTAAACTACTGTAGCTAACTAGTGTACTCACCAAAAATCTAAAAATAATCTTTAACACTCAAATGCACCGTAAGCACTTAAGCGCGATCATGGGTTTAATCAAGATAAAGTCCTTGTTACTCACATACAAAACAACAAAGAGGGAAAATGGATTAGCAAACCCTTGTTACGGTGCATGTGAGGGTAACACCTGGACTTGCTCCAAGATAAAAAACAGATGTGATATTCTCAGCCCTGCAGAGTCAATGAAAACAAATAACTAAACTCTGTATTAATTTATATTGATGGCAGAAGTGTTAAGGACACCAAATAATAGATGAAAGCACTTATTTCAAACATAGTATACTTTAACAGCCATGTTACGCACTAGCCCTGGAACCGCACTTGCCCCACCTTACCTTATACCTATTAACATAATAAATGTTTTAAGTACTGGGGGACGTTCATGATTAATGCCGGACGCGCCCGGCGTTACTTTTTGCCTGTTCACGATTGAGGCCGCGCGCGTCCGGTTGGATGAATTTTCCGTTCATGATTCGGTTGCTGGCTTTGGTGCGCACACCGGAAGGCGAAATGACGTTCACGATTAACACACGGCGAGCATCCATTTATCTACCTCGATTAGTTGGGTAAAATTTACCTTATCGCGCATGCGCATAGCGAAGATGAAACATATGAGAGCAAACTCTAACCCAACTTTATTTCTTTTTTTGTCAAAATAATTTTTTTCTAAATTTCTACCAAAGTGTTTGGGCACTTAAAGCCTAGTTTCCACCTATGCATGTTCACCCTGATTCAAAAAACACATCATCAAGGATTTTCACCGGTTTTAAATGCAACGTCACCTGATGCGTTTTTTAAATCAAGGTGGCCCCGCACAGGTGGAAACCGGCTATAAAAACAATACAAAATTCTAGTACAATTTTTGGTGCCTTCAAAGAATAACATAAATTGGGTTCATCTTTTTAATCTGTGTTATTGGCGGGAAAATCATATCGATTCAAATCCGCCAATAAAAAAATAAAAAAATTGACAAATGACAGACAGAAGACGTCCGGTGAACGCCTGGCGCGTCTTGTTAAAATTCACACGGTATATTTTAACCCGAATCGTGAACGCAACCCTCGTCGGGTCGGGTAGCTTAAAGAGACTGCAGCAATAACACTGGTTACAATACGAGTAGATAACAAACATTAAGAATCTCGCTTTTAAGATATGAATAAGCCCGTAACAGGCCTACTTAAGTTTCTATTGCCAGCGGAAAGATTTCACGCAAAATTTTCAAGTATCCTTTTGTTTTTAGAAATTGTTTCTCATTTGCGCCGCTTATTTTAACGATATTTTTGACTTATAAGGGGGCACAAGAAAGCGGTTTTGTGAGGCTTATATATAAATTAATTTGCTAAATTTAAACAAAAAAAACCAAAGAAATTCAAGGAACCCTAGAAGACGCATCCCCATTATTTAATAGGCAAATTCATTCATCAGCATGAAATCTCAGAAAATTTCGCCGAATCCTCGCAGGCAACACTGTAATAGGTATAAAAGAGAAATCGATAAAAAAAACCATGGGCGTGCAGATTTTGTTGAAAATAAAATACATATATTATAGACATTTTCGTATAAAATTTTTGCACCCATAATTATAAAATTTAAATTAGTGTAAAATATTACCGGTACAGCTTTGACAGCCATTCTATTTAAATGACTCTTTTTACAGAATTAATTCTATTATCGATTTATAATATTAGAAATCAATAACTTATTTACAGCTGGTAACATCCGTAGTTTTGATTTTTATTAATTTTCCCTAAAGATAAGAAATCTAATTTATATTATTTTTTTCTGGATATAGAAAAGTGTTACTTTAATCCCTAAAATTTAAAACACAGGTAAAAGGGTTTATTTTTATTTCAAATTGTCAAAGGTGTTTTTTTAGCTTTTTACTCTTTCACCTTGGTAATACATTGCTCTTAGTAAATTTTTTACAGTAAGTAGATTTGTTCTGTTAAAAAAAGTCAAAATCTCCGAATTATATACTCAGACCTTGAGATATTTATCAAAATTTTTGCGTCAGGATTTAAAGAGTCTATTTGATCCCCTAGTGTACAGGGTGCATTTTCGACACTTTTGGGTGTTTTCGGTTTCTATGTTTATAATATTGATATGCGATGTTTACCATCATTATTCTCTTCAAATTAAAGCACACTAAGGTGTAGTCGTTTTTTCTTCAATCTTCTCTAGAAGTTCCTGAAACCACCCAAATGATAAAAATGGGAAAGCCTATACTTATAATATAGATTTTTTTGTTATATTTTATCAGCAAAACTCTTGCCTCGAAATAAAAAGCACTCATTGGTTTATGTTTTTTTATTAAAATTATTTTAATATAACTTTTTAAAGCAATGAACTTTTCATTGTTTTTAGTATTTAAAAATAATAGGTACATAAAGTTTAATAAAGACTTAACTTATTAATACATAAAAGTAATCAATATCCAACTACCTAGGATCTAGATTAACTTATTTCACATCCATCAGCACATAAGAAACCTGACCTTCCCTTTATATTTATTTATATTTTGTAGTGAGCTTTAAGACTTTCTCTTTTATTGGTCCATATTTTTCTCCTTGCTTTTATTTTACCTTTCACATAATAGTTACCAACAAACAGTACTGACCAAAAGTAGAGAAACCCCCTAAAATTGTATATAAAACTGATCCTGTACCAACTATCAAAGCACAAGTAATGTATTTGAAAACTTCAATCAATCCAGTTCCAGTGTTTTGGGTATTTTCCGCACAAAATCATGTAGTCTGCTTTTGTCATATTAAAAAAAGCAACGTTTTTTTATGTAATTTTAAGCAAAAATAGCAAGTTCTATTTAAAATAGACATAAAAGTTATGTATCTCCCAAAAATGTCCCGAGAATTGTAGAAAGAATAGTCTATAAATAAAAAATTTTAAAAATACCATGTTTCAAAACTTTTGCCCATATTAATCACTTTTATGACATATACCATAACTTTTACACCTCCTGCTGTATGCTAATGTTAAACTTACCAAGTTTGCATTGTATTATCTTTTAAGCTGTTAGGGAATTCAATCAAATCATCAAATTGGATATCAGGCCGGATATTTGCAGATTTGGGAGTGTCAACGGCTGACGATAATGAAGTGGAACTAAATAAATAATTTAGACAAAAATTTTAAATAATCAAGATGATTAATTGCATTTACTAAAAAAAGTCAAATGTACCTGTAAAGATTTTTTGTAGATATTAAAATTAATTTTAGAAAAAAAAACTAAATAACGCAAATTATCCACAAATCCCGAAATTCAGAGCATTTTACCAAAATCCATTCATTAGTTTATTAAACTCTAGCAATTAGTTTTTTTAGAAAATATTTGGTATGAGTCTGTGTTTTTTACATTTGCAAATGTTAAAAAATATGACTTATTCAGTTTTATCAACAAAATACTTTTGATTTCCATAAAAAATCTATTTAAATTTTATTTACCAAATAAAATAAAAATAAAAAAATATTATTTATAATTAAGTGATTATTATACAGGGTGTCCCATAACTAAGGGGCCATAGTGCAGCAGGTGATAGAGGTTTTAAAAAAGTTTATATAACATGGGGTCAACATACATCTGTTTTTAAGATATAGGATTTTTAAAGAAGAGTGGGTGAAAACGGGTTATACAAAAAAAATCTGTCACAGCCAGCTGAATACTCAGCTAATTGTGATTAAAAAATGTGGTATTCCTTTTTTTGATAATATTACAAGTGAAGGCGGTACAGGCTGCCAAAATAACCTCGAAAATGTATAAAAAATAATAGTTTTTTTTTAAAATTAATTTTTGCTTTCTCTTTTAAAAAATATCAATAATATTTCATTATTATGTCTCGCTAGAGACTTGTTTTTATTAACAAAAAATATTTAAAAAACATTGCATTTAATATGGCATGCATAAAAGTGTATACCAAAAAAAGAGTATTTTCTAAAAAAATTGACTAACTTTATTCAAATTAATTTTTTTAAATTAATTTCAATTTATTGCTTTTGTTCTAATACAAGACTACCCAATTTCATATTTTTACTGCGTTTTTTTAAAAAGTTATTATCACAAAAGTTAAAAAAATTGCCAACTTTGATGCTCTGTATCTCGACAAAGAAAGTTTTGACATGACCTCCTCTATCACTTGTTGGCCTATGGCCCCTAAGTTATGGGACACCCTGTATATACAAACATTATTAAATTTGGCAAATATAAGAATTAAGAACAATATTTTAATCCATTTGACTCAAGGCTCCCTTTTAATTAATCACCAGGGACTATGCAGTAAGTAAGTGAAAAGGAAGTTAAAAAAAAATTTCTGTGTAAAAGTAGGTACTACCTTTTTTCTTCTTATAGTTATATTTGTTAATTCTAACTACTTTTTTACATCATTACATGATGATCAAACATCAAAAACAACCAGTGAAAATATATTATGTATACTTTATCATATAAAGAGATAGTTGAATATTTAACTACTAACCACTAGTAGTAAGTAGTTTTCTTAATTTGAACTAGTCTTTAACACCTGACCTTCCTTACCTAGAAGACAAAAACTCAAAGTTTTCACTCTTGGGCAAGGCATTTGGTACAAGATAGTGCCTACCAGTAGGTGCTAAACGAACATACTGAGGATCAAAGTGGTCAGAACAAAGACATGCCCATTTTGACAGAATTTTTTCCTTATTAAGGTCAATAATCTCCCTCCAAAGCTCTCTTTTGTTTGGCTCAGTGGGGAACCTAGAAAACTCATAAATTTGAATATTTTTAAAATGTTTAATAACTGTACAGTAGCATGACATAACATAACATTACATATTGAAAATGGTTGTTTACATAAGAAATATATTTTTTAGAGTTATATATTATTGCCAAAATAAATTAAGAAACTTTTCCAAAAAAACCCAAACACTAGAGGTGGGAAATTAAGGGAATTTGTAACAATAAATAATGTATCTTTTCACTTCTTTGTAAAATAAATCACTAATATTTTGTAAAAAAAGTTATAAACCACACCACTGTCTTACCAAATCCTAAACAATATGACGGTTTCTGGAAGAAATTTAAACTTACCGGTGAAATGGTAAATCCAGCCACTTCTCGTCACTTTTATCACACAGAATGCACTTCTGAGGCATTTTTAAAGTTATTTAATAAAAAAAAATCTTTGTTTTGTGATAAATATCGCAAAAAAACAACAAAAACACACGTTTATTCGGATCACCTCTCAAAGGCAACGATAAATGATGCAAGGGTGACGTTTGGTCTACATGGTTGCCGCTATTAATTTTTTTTCTGAATAATAGCGAACCGAACAAAAATCAGTTTTTTGCATTTTACGCGAGAACGTAAGGCGTAGTGCAAAATTTAATGTATAAGAAACATTACCCATAGGATTCCCTACAATCGGTCTCTATAGTCTATAGGTCTACAACCACACGTTTAGAAGAAAATTTCCAAAAATTATGTTTTTTGCAATTTACGCAAAAACGGTAAGTCATAAAAAAAACTTTATTGATATAAAATGATCAAGACACAATTCTCTACAATGCGACAATGACAATTTACAGCTCTACAACCACATGTGTTGAAGACAGAGGGTGCCGAAAATGCCCATCATATACTTTTTTGCGTTTTACGCAAAAACCATAAATCATAGAGCTGTAACTCACATAGGTGAATTGTAGAGAATGGCGTCCTGGAGATTTCTTGTCGATAATGTTTTTTTTCTAGGACCTACCGTTATTGCATAAAATAAAAAAATAATTTTTGCAAATTTGGCGCCCTATATGTTCTACACGTAGTTGTAAACCTGTGACCCAAAAGGAAAGAATGTAGAAAATTGTGTCCTTTAACATTTTATGTTTATAAAGTTTCTTTCTACGACTTACCGTTTTTGCGTAAAATAAAAAAAACACAATTTTTGACAACTTAGCCGCCAACTCCCTTCTAAACATGTCGTTGTAGACCTATAGACTATGGAGATTAATTGTAAAGACTCGTATGGGTAATATTTCTCTTAAATAAAATTCTTCCCTACGACTTACCGTTTTTGCGTAAAATGCAAAAAACTGATTTTTGTCAATTTTGGTGCCCTCTATTTTGTATACATGTAAGTCTAGAGCTATAACCTTTAAACAAAAATTGTAAAGGAATTTTTGAAGTGTAAACTTCTTTAGGCGCGTTTAAGAGTTTTTGTGGGTACTTAATTGAACTGAGCCGTTAGGCTCGGCTATGCAACGCTCATTCGGGTGAAGTCGGCTCGAGTCGACTAACTGTGAGAGGAATATTCAGCGAGCAATATGATGATGCAGATGAAGGCCAGTATTATTAATTTCGCCTTGTTAAAGTTTACAGTTCTGCCATGTGGTCTTAAGCACACACAATTTTTTTTTGTCAACAAAGATTTTCTCTGCGACGTTCCAGTTTCGCGTAAAATCAAATCAAAAAGCTTTTTGAGTTTTCCAGAGTTGCCCAGGGGAGGGTTGTAGACTAATTTTTTTAAGCTATTATATATTATATAAAAAAAAGGCTTTTTTAACTTTCGTGATCAAAACATTTAACTTAAATTTATTTGGACTAAAAGCAAGAGTTATTTTTATACCGAAAACATTTGTAGTGAGAACAATAATTAATAGTTAAAAGTGCAGTTTAGTATCTGGTTTTAATAACTTTTTAAATACCACCTAGGAAGACAAAACTAATAAACTATTTATGAACTCTAACCTCACACGAAAGAAATTTAATTAAACTTACTTTTAGTTGAATGTTTTTCACACTTACATGGAGTCCCGTTTTTTTAGAAAACCGAAAACCAAATCAATATTTTAAACTGCGCATTCGCTACCGTACTTTTTCTTTTCACATAAAATTATCTCCCTCTCAGCTGTGGTCGAGCATGTGTCAAGTTAGTAAGAGGAAGATAATTTTATGTGATAATAAAGAGAGAGGTGCGCATGTGCAGTTAAAAAAAATGGTTTGCATTACAGGATATAGCCGCTAGTTATTTTGTGTTCCTGCAAAAAACAAACTCAAATTGGTTGACTGCACAAAAATTGCAAATTTGTGCTAATCTTTGTATGTTCTATAAAAATCGACAATCAACAATCTTCGAAAAAAAACAACTTTAGCTGATTATTTCTAATTTATACTTTCCTTTTAATTCCAAATAGGTAAGGATTTAAACCGCCACGTAGATCTATACAAACAGGGACTTAAAAAGCAAATGTTTTATGATTTTTATTAAGTGTACGTACCTATGTAAACAAAAATTTACCGATTGATTATTGGATAACATATTCTAACTTTAAAAAAAACTTTTTTTCAAACATTTATATACATATGTGCATATAGGCAAACAGACAGACATGCATACATACATATCTAAAGGTTATACTTACAACCTAGAATCAAATTGTATAGAAAAACATTATTAATGATAAAATCTCAAAAAAGAAATTAATGAAAACAATACCTTTTCTCACATAGGATGGTAAACATATTCTATTACAGGTACATGTATAGCAATCCAAAACGTAAGCCGAACTCAAAAACAAAATATCCTTTTGATTTTTATTAGTTACCATTTTACTTATGTACCTACTTCAAAATTACAAGTTATAAAAGTACTGGCAACATTGTTGCGAATTTGAAAGAAACCCCCAGTATAATACTTTTTATGTCTGATGAAGTTTAGGATTTCTATACGGGGTCTACCTTTAGTTGAATGTTTTAAAAAAAAACCAATTTAACACGACCTCTGAGGTGAATTCTTGAATATCGTATGAACAGAACACACAGAACAGAACATTCCTTCGATCAATAGCAGCAAAAAATACTGTCACGAGGACAGGCGGGCATACCCGAATTTCAGGGACACTAAGCTCCAGCTCCCGCTTTATGCAGCGATCCGTTGATGAGCATTCTCCTGCTTTAGAGCAGGTGTATGCTCCCCAAGGAAACTTTGAAAAAATTGAAAGGTTTTTGCCGAGTTCGCCGTAAATTTGGGTGCGCCCGTCGTACAGTGGTTTCTGGAGACTGCGACTGATTAAGCGGCCAATACTCAAACCTTAAGAGCTGTACGTCAAAATTTGGTAAAATGGTTTTTAAACAACTAAAAATATTTAAGAATAGGTACTATGTAGTTTAGGAGGTAAAAATGGTGGTAAAACAGGGATTAAACACTTTTAGTACCTAATTATTAGTAAAAAAATTCTTAGAAAAAATAATATTTAGTTATTATTTATCTATATTATCTATATCGTCCGTTTTATATGCGACCGATGATATAGAGGGACCTTCGTTTATATTTTGTTTTCACACGTTCGCATATAATCCTATCCCCGTTAGTTAGCCGTCTTTTAACTTTAATATACCTATATGGACCAGGCCGATCTTCCGTCGCAAATCATCGATCCCATGTGAAATGGATCTTTAGAGATGAGACCGATGAACGGTCCGGTTTATTTTTAAAATAATATCGGTCAACCTATGATACGCGAACATGTGAAGACAAGATTTAAATCAAGTACCGTCGTTCGTTGTAAGATAAAGAACGCCAATACTTTCTCTTTCCAAACACTGTTAGAGTATAGCCTTGATTATACATAAATAATTAAAGAGTATAGAGATCCATGAACCGATGTTTTGTGTTTTTTTTTAAAGATTGATGGGCTTGTCGCGATATACCTACGTATGATCTGCTTTGATGACAATCGAGTTTTTACAGGTGCAATTCCGGTGGATGGTTTCAAAATTTTATTTGTAGAAATAACAGAATTTCTGGTTAAAAGTTGAAATACTGTATAGCCCGCCACGTTACCTAGAAGGTGCTGTAACATTAATTTTAGTGAATTCCTTCAGATGAGACGTTAGGAGGTTGATACAATTGAACATTATATGGAACGTGACTTTATGTCTTTCTCCTACAAAGATTGCAAGTGCGAAAAATCAGACTTATTAAGGGAACGTGATATAATGTATCAGTCGCGGGAATCATCACGTCCCTTATGCTACGTTTTTACTAATGCAACATTGAGCAACTTGTAAATACGTTTTGTTTCTTCTTGTTGCCGTAAACATGAAACTTTTGAAAACTTTTTGACTTCATTGAAGAAACCAAAATTGATAGTCTTTTACTCATGTTTTCTGTTATATATACTCGTAAATACAACATTTGTTTCTACTTCTTGTTGAAAACATGAATCACATAGAAACAATTATAAACTTTTTGTTTCCACCGCAACTGCACCACATGTCAACTTAACAAAGCATAAAAGGCAATATCAAAGGGGTAAAGTCAACCACGGATACCGGTGTTTCGGAAAACAGCATTTCCATCCTTAACGTGGCTTGCATGACTACAGTAAATCAAATTGGCCAAAAAATACAAGGTAAATCAAAAACGAATAAAAAAATAGCTGAATCCTATTTATTTGTTCAACGAGTGAAACGACAGCGAACCAAGGAAACTAAGACCATGGCGGGATGAAAACGTCCACCGGTCTATAAGAAGTCTATTTCGTCACAGTTCAACAAACAGATTTTTTTTTCGAAACACATGTGTCCGTGGTTTACTTTACCCCTTTTATCCTTTTATACTTTCTTAACTCACCGTGATGGCTGAACTGTGACAAATGGTCTTTGTTTTTTAAAGACCGGTGGACGTTTTCGTCCCGCCATGGACTTAAAGTAGTAGGTAGGTTTTACCTATTTTTTCATACTTTTTAATTTAACATGTCAACTTTACTGTTTTTTCGAGTTGCCGAATTTCCTTTAAAGTTGGAATTTCCTTTAAAACCGGTCACAAAAAGCAACCACAGGCATTTGTTTCCGAAACAAAGAGGAACATACAACAACTTTGAGGAAGATTTTTGGAAAATGGTTACATAAACATAAACAAACGTTGTTCAGTGTTGCTTAAGTTAAAACGTCGCTTTACCAGAACTTTTATTTTGCCACAATTCAATTTATTATCTTTTTAAAATTTTGCTACGAGGTACAGTTCTGGTAAAACACAAAATAATAATAATTCGACATACATTTATTCTTTGGGGCATAAAGTTTTATTGGCACACATAAAATAAATCCAATATCGTCCGCCTAATAGACAGTGGCGTGTATACAATGTAAGCGGAAGGGTAACACTTTTTTTTCATATAATCACATTTTAAATAACTTACCGTATGACATGTTTAACAAAAATCGCAATAATCATTTTTCGTTAATTTTTATTCTTAATATTGCGTAATACATATTTTGATGAACTCCTGAACATACAGGAAACTAAAATAGGGGATTTTGGATATGGCGAAAGGAATGACAGGGGCACTACCTTAATGAACTATCTAGAGGAAAGACACTGTATGCAATGAATTCTTTCTATAGGAAGAAACCGCAACACAACTGACTACTAAAAAAACATCGTTAGAGATGTAACAGTCTTAAATAGCTTTACAACAGGCAGTGATCACAGGATGGTCAGAACAAAAATCTACATTGATAGCAATTATAAATAGCAAAAATAAAAGAAGATATCAATGAAAAGAACAAGCATGCTTCAAAAAATGTTTCAGTATAGTTGACCACGTACTAACCATGAAAATCCTAATAGAGCGACCCAACGAATACAACATTCCACTTTATATTGTGTTTATAGACTTTAAAAAAGCTTTCGATAGCTTTGAGCACTGGGCAGTAAAATCATATTTAATTAATATCCGAATAGATCACAGATACAGAGATTTAAAAGCCAATATATATAGCGAAGCAACAACATCAATCAAAATCCACGAAGGAACCAATCCAATCTGCATAAGAAGAGGTGTCAGACAGGGTGACACAATATCCACTAAACTATTTAACCAGACCTTAGAAAATGTTTTTAAAAACTTAGATTGGGAAGAAATAGGCATTAAAGTAAGCGGAGAATACTTGAACCACCTAAGATATGCTGACGATATCGCCTTAATAACAGATAAGAAATAAGAAAAATGCTGGAAGACACACAGACATATACTACCACAAAATTTGGTAATTAGTTTTGTTTTGCATGAAAAACTAAAAATTCTATATTTTTTCGTGTGCGTACTGAGGTCCTCCTAAAAATATTTGATGAATTTATGTAAGCAAGGTTAATTAGTACAATGAAAGTTAGTTGTATTTGTTATAGATTGTTTTTAAAATCCATTTTATCATATGACGGAATTCAGGTTAACAGTATGTCGGAGTTCAGATTCATTTAGAAATTAGAAATTTCAGATCTCTAACTTTTTTTATTTACTAAAAAAATACAGTTAGATTTTAATTCTTAAAATGGAATACAATATTTAATCAAACGTCCAAAGTTTCAGTACAAGTAAAAATAATTTAATATATCAACACATAGAACATTGTATATCATCACAAAATTTAGTCCATGAATACTAAGAGGCTTAAGGTGACGGGATTCGGATCGACTACGGTACCGGTTTTTAAAAACAAGGTTGGTTTTGTAGTATTTACGTAAGATAGCGGATAACAGCTTTAGGTTTTTTCAAAAGAAATGGGTCTGAACCAACTCTGTCAAAGTTTTAAGGCTAAACGCTGATATCTCAAAACGCACTAAACAGGTTTTCGTTTGTAATTAGATGGGCTTTACTATGACTCTCGTAAAAAAGGTGATGGAATTTATTCTAAAAACTCGATTAAAAAAAAAGTTGACTTTTTTAGGCTGACATTAATCTTTTTATAATTTTACTTTGTTTTTGTATCACTTTTTTGGGCTCACTCGCTGGGACCATTTACGTAATACAGATAACACAAAAACGCGGATCACCCAACAAACAGATCGGAAACTCAGGAGGTGAAGGGGTGCTATGCGCACCTTTCACGCAGCCTGCGATTTTAGGGTCAAACAATCCAGCATTCTGTATTTCAATTTTTTTTAGCTTTTAGTACGTGTTGAGCATTATTGGTGTATAGAAGTAAATTTTGTGTTATATATTTTTGATTTTATATTTTAAACAATGGTAACTGTTTGTGATGTAACCGACTGTAAATCCAGGCGACGGTATACCCTTAATCGAAGTTATTTCCGATTTCCGAAGAATCCAATTAGGTAAGCTACACTACACACTATTTTATCTTTCGATTTTTTTTTACTTTTGCTCTATTCTGTACAGAGTGTTCAATAATTAAATGTCTTAGGAGATGAATCTGTAAATGATTAAAGTACATAGTTCTGCAAACTCTATCATTTTTTAGGTATTACAATATAACTAATACAAGAATTTGATATTTTTTGTGCACCTTAAAAATTTTTAGGTTAAATTCCAACATTCTTTAGAAAATGTCAAATGTTGAAATAAGCTTATAGAACATATATATTATATAACAATTATACAAGATTCCTTGTTCCTTACTATACTACAACTTCTATGCTCTGATAAAATCTTTATTTATGTTATTAATGAATACTTTTAAACTAAGAAGGCAACAAAAAATCTAAAAATAAAGGCTGTTTATGAAAAAGATCCCTCCTGTCAAAAGTTGACATATAGTAGTAGATAAAACTCTTATGTCAGCACTTCGATAGGACTTAAGAGCAGGTAGAAATGCCTTACAGGAGTGAAAATTATATTTACTGGAAAACCCAATTTCGCTCTTACTTGGAAATTAAATAACTATAATTGTATAATAATAAAATTAAGTATAAGTTAAAAGCCGAGACCGTAACTTACTAACTGCAAACAAATAGTTCTATGTAAGCAAAAGAAAATTTTGCTAAACGTGTTTAAATCCAGAATGTTATTTTGTGATTATTATTGTCATCATGATTAAAAAATACAAGAAAGTCTCATCCGATCTAAGTCGACACAGCTGTAAGGATCAATTTAAATGAATATTTTACATTACATTAATCTAAAGCAAAAAAACACACAGGATTTTCATAGTCCCCTACAGAGACACCATATAATTTTTTACGCGATCGAAATTTAAATTTCATTTTAGCACCCATTTTTAAGAGCAATAAAAAACTATTTTAAAGTTTTTATTTTTTTTGACAGTACAGGTCTTTTTCGTAAAAACAATGTGAAACATTCTTATTTTCTAGTAAATTAATTTTAATCCGGCCCCGTGATTAACTCCGAATGATCAAAGACCGCCAACCGGCCAACCTGTTTGTTGGGTAACCTGTGACAAAAACTTGCAGTGATGAGCAAGGGGGAGAGCGGCATATTTCCCGTCTTGTTTTAGGCCGCCACTAGTCTAGCGACGGCCCTGTTGTCGCTAATGGGATATTAAAGGCTGTAAAGTTTTTGCAAAGTCAGTTGAACAGGTTAAAGCCGACCATCGGCATATCCTTTAAAGAAAGTGACATGGGCGACGGTAGATATACTCATGAAAATTATTTCATTTAATTATGGCGTAAACTAAAGAAATAAAAATAGATAATAAAACTTTCTATTCTTACACCTACAGAAACGAAACTGATTTATTTTCTAACTCTACATACTGCCAACTAAAGGGGTCCCGAAACGAACACCTGAAAGCAATTAAAAGCGTATCTCAAAAAAATCTGCCAATCAGGTGCCGTCTACCCACCTGTGCTGGGTCGGTCAGAAAACAAATACTTTGTGCTCAGACCGCCAAGAGCCACGCCTTTTCTCTGTCGGTACGGTTGAAATTGTGCCGTCTATCCACCTGTGCTGGGTCGGTCAGAAAACAATAAAGAATTTGTAAATTTCTAACATACATATATTTTTTTAAAACATACTCTCCTGACCTCTTTCCCGGGATCCTAGAGAATGGTTTCACATTCTCTAGGATCACCGTTGTCAATCGATCGCCAACGTAACCGAACCGTGTCAATGTAGAATAGGGCTTGATTGACACGGTTACGGCAGCGTTCGGGCTACAACCGAATCGCAATCATGGACGTCGTTTACAAATATGCGAGCCGCGCCTTTTCTCTGTCGGTAGGGTTGAAATTATACCAGGAAGATTTTATATGAATTTGGATAACTTTTGAAGGGCAGATTGAAGCAAAATTTCATGAAATCGATAGAACCCCAGTAGATGTATAACATAGGTTCTGGCTCACTTTTTCCATGTAAATCCCCATAAGACGAAAACGTGGTCATTTTTTGCGACTTATCCCAGAATATTATATTAGAGGCAGTAATTATCACATCACTCCTTTTTTTTCTGCTTTGCTATCCAGTCAAATATCTTAAATGTTTTTGAATTGTCATTTAACCATTTTCTAGTTACTGGACACCTTATATAAATACTGTGCTGACCTGTCACTACAGGATTTTATTTAATCGACCTAAACAGTGAATACTTAAATTTCAAATATTTTCGGATTTACCTTTTTCAGTAAATATTATATTATATTCTATAGGTTTTAACTCTTAAAGACTAGATTAATAATACCACAAGATTCATTTAATTGTTTATTATAATAAAGTTTTACATAAAAACACAATTAATCAGATGATCCTAATTCTAAATGCTATAGCTAAGTAGACTTACAGGTTTTATTCAACTTATTTTGGTTGAAATATTATAAGATTACAGGTATTATAAATATTATTATATAGGTTTATATATTTATTTTAATATTAAAGTACATAAGGCTTTACCCTACACCTACCTATGCTTACCACATACGTTGTATAATATATTCTATAGGCAAAAAGAAAATTAAATAATTAAGGTTAAGGATTAAAATTAGCTACTTATAATTTAAGGCTAAAAATATTTAACCAAACACAATATAAACAGACACAACATTATTAAAATTGCATTAAAACTAAGTTCTTACTTAATACTATAGTGTCCCCACGGTAAAGTTTCATAAGACTCCTTTGAAATGCATCTTTTGTCATCCTGAGGGCTCAGTCCAATTTTTGTCTGTTTTACAGAGTATGTGCTTTTCGGTTCTTATAAGATTTTGCGTAACCACTTTTTCTGTAAAATTGTTTAGGCAGTCGACATAGTCCTCAAATGATATTTTTGATTTTACAACAGTTTGCTTTACACCCTTGGCCTTCTTAATCACTTTTGTTGCTTTACTCTTGGTATCAGCTACTTTCGTGGCGTACATTTTAGCTCTAAGGCCAATAAAATGCGTCATTATTTCTCCATTGTTTTCATCTTTCATCATACCTAGGACCTTTTTATTTATCCTCGGGATGTTATATATGTTGTCAATAGGATAATCCGACGTATCAAAGTACTTGTCACAGTTGTGCTGTATTGATTCATAAATGTCATGATTTTTTATGTTATACACTAAACTATCAGTATCTGTGTATACCACAGTACAATCCTTTCCAAAAGCCGGTACCATATAGTTATAGTGAAAATCATATATCGTTGTTTTGGCAATATCCAAAATACACATTCCCACATATATCGGTTTATTGAAATATATTTCTGTTTTTTCAAGTTCTACGGCAATCAGGTTTTCATTAAATATTGTAACGCTTTTGAACTCTGGTCGAGAAATCAGAGCTTCAGCTCCATATCGTCCATCCCATTTCTTGATTAATTTAACAATACTATGATTTCTAATATTTTCCATGGTTTTACCAAACACGGCATTGTTCATTAATTTAAAAAGGTTTTTCTCAAAGTCATTTTTAGCATTTTGTCTTAATTGAGTATTCAAATCAATATAGGGTTTTAGCCATGCGGATTGGTTAAAGCATAAAATTCTATGAATTTTGTTAAGTTTTATGCCAAGTTTCAATACTTGCTTTAGATTTCTATAATGAATTACATACTCCTTTTTATCATACAGTGTAGCCATAAGTTTCTTATTTTTGGGGTTTTTTTCACCAGGTGGGCAGTTATGTTCAGGACATAGAGGCAAGTCTGAGAAGTAGTCATGTAATTCCACAGGAATGCACAAGTCGACTTCTAGGATGTATCCATTATTCGAGTCATTTTCAATTTTATTAACATCAAAATGAAGCATTTCTTCACTTTCTAACCAATTAAAATTTCCATAAGGCAGAGACTGGCTCATGCTATATCCATATTGGTTATTAATGTCAAAATACATAAGAAATGATGTTTCTTTGGTTGAATCATAGTTGGACATGTACTTGTTGTTTGCCTCCACATATCTTTTAGAACATTGGCTTAACCCTCCTCTAATACCGCGTTCTATAAAGGTTACCATATTATAGTCAGTCAAAAGCTCTAATTTTTGTTGCGTGCAATACAGCATACAATCCCATGTATAACCAGGAAGAGTAAAATAATTAGCAGGGTCTAAACCATACGTTTCATGACAGCTCTCTCTAAACTGTTGAAATCTTTGCATCAAAAGAATTATGTCAACTTTCATGTAGAGTTCCATGTAATCTTGTAGGGTCTTACAGCCAAAGCTTATCCATACATTAGCTGCGTGCTCGTATTCAGCTAACGAAATTTCTTTACTTTCTAGCGTATTAAAGAAATTAATTTTTTTCGGCAGTGATGTTTCTTTTAATTTTTCCCAACTATTCATATAGTCATAGCAAAATACTCCTTTTTTAAAAATAAGTTTTTGTTGTTCGTCAGTCAAGTTAGAAAATTCTTTTTTAACCAAAGGATATTCCTCAAGATACGAAGCTAGCTTTTCCAAGCTACTGGCCATGAATCGATACGAATCAATAAATCTAAATTCAATTAAATTTTCGTTAATTTTTTTGGTAAATGCAATATATTTTTCTTTGTTAATTGGTAGCAAATTTACTGATCCATCCAAATTGGCAATATTTTCAATTATCAAATGTCCATCATAGGAGCTAAGATTGTGGAATACTACAGGGACAGTATGACTATCCTGAAAGTTCAGATTACAGCTTTCATGAGCTGGACCCCGATACTCAGATGTAAGGTGACTATGATCACGTATTTTCTTTTCACCAGCTAAAAAGTTCTGTTCACAAATATGACATTTTTTAGCATTCTTAAAGTCAATTTTTTGTTTCTTACTTAAAGGTTCCATGGGTAAGTTACAGAGAAATACAGTTTCCAGGTTTTCAGCGAAATCTAGTAACTGTTTACTGAACCATTCCATACAGTCAGGCCCCGTGTAAGATTTATAAAATGATAAAGAATCATCGTAGGCACATTTCACGTAATATCCTACTGAACAAGGCACATGACGTTGATAATTTTGGGTTCTTTTGCTACTATTCTGTGCAACAGGAAGCAGCAAGCATTCAGTATCTGCGTATATAATAAAGCTTGCAAATTCTTTATTTTTAAAGTTTTTAAATTCAACAATTTTTTTATCTTCAGATGGTAGTTTTGGCACCACAACACTGCCAATAATCAGGCAGTCTTTTATATGCTGGTCGAGGCTATCTTTAGAATAGAAATAGTGCAGACATCTATCGCATATGTATTTTACTTTTGCGAATTTGCTAAGTTGACTACTTACTAGTCTTGAAAGATTTTTTATCCATACAAAGTGGTAAGTGGGCGGAGAAAGGTCTGTAATCTCTTCTTTCTCCAAATAATAATTATTTTGGACTAATAATACGTTTACGTGTTTTTTAAGTTTTTTATCAGATATGTACGCAGGTAGTACTTTAAAACTGTTTTTATTAGGTTTTTGCAGGCGATACACATTTACGGATACATTATTTTGCTTTTCAAAACGAGCAACTTGACTTAAAGTCATTGGAAACTTTATACCTTTCAAATTTAACACTTCCTTGGGATGCGGATAAGATTTTGTTCTATTTGCATTTTTCTCAACAGGATATAATGCCGATACAACTGCCCAACCAAAACATAAATCGTCATTGTTTTTCACATTAACACAACCTTTTTTATTTAAAATAAACTTGGGTATTTTTAAATGACATCCGGCTCTCATGCAGTTATATTTATTAACAGCAACAATAAGATTATTAATTTTTGTAAGAGACCATCCAGATTGATTTTGTTCAAATTCTTCCAAGTCAGTCAAAAGCAAAGTTTTTACATTTTTCTCAAACCAGTTTTTTAAATTTGTATTACGGTCAATAACCGCATTAGCGGTATTAAAGTGTTTTGTCTCACTTCCATGTTGTCCTTGTTTAATTATTTGAAAATCTCCACTTAAAATAGTGTTAACTTTTAACATATCCTCTTTTTTTAATGTATTTTCTATTCTTCGTTTAAATAAACTAAAACAATCCTCTAAAAACTTTTTGTGATCCTTTTGACGTAAATTTGTAATGACAGCACTTCTTACTCGGCTTTCAAAGGCTGATTTTATGTCTTCCCATTGTACGCGATGTTTGGCTGTTTCCTTGGTGCCAATCGCACCACCAAACTTGAGGCTTTTTTGTTTTAAAATGTGCTTGCACTGTTTAACTTGTCCCTGGCACGCCGTCAAATGAGATTTTTCAGCAACTGAAGAAGCTATTTTTAAAGCAATGCTTATTTGTCTACTGGCCAAAGCACAATCTTTTAGAATTTTTAAAATTGAAACATTTTTATCCATATCTTCTACCATACCAAGCTGACACATAATTTTATAAACCAATTTCGTTGCAAAACTCATTTTATTTTTTTGAATAGCACCAACTTCACTAAAACACTGTGTTGATAGAACTCAATAATGCACTTTCCTTGAAAAGTTATACCTAACTGACTGCAGTTCAACACGCTCCGCCCTTTTATAAGTGCTTTTCAGATTTACGTTAAGACTTGTCGAAAACAGGTTTATACTTGTTAGAAATGGGTTGCAGCTGTTTTAGCCCAATACATTTACCGCAAAGTTTTTAGTAAATCATGCAAACTTTAGTACCAACAATCATAAAATATATGTTTTTTTGTTAATTAGCAGGCATAGTACAAGTTTCCGTCAATTTTTATTTGTTTTGTTTGCTTCCTTTAGATATTTTCTACAGCCCACCTTGAGTAGTAATACTTTTACCTTCGGGTACATACTTTTAGCCCTTTGAGTACCATCTTTCCCCCTTTGAGTCTCAACTTTCCACCCATCGAGTATCAACTTTATTCTCTTTGAGTACCAACCAATCGAACCGAACCCCCTTCGAGACTCTACTTTGCCCCCTTCGGATACCAACTTTTTCCCCTTTGAGTAGCAACGTTTATTCCTTCGAGTACCCACTTTACCCCCTTTGAGTACCAACTTCGTCTTCTTCGGATACCAACTTTCCCCCCTTCGCGTCTCAACTTTCCCCCCTTCGAGTCTCAACTTTTCACCAATCGTGTGTCAAGTTTCTTCTCTTCGAGGCACAACTTTTCCTTCTTCGAGAATCGACTTTCCCTTTTTTAGTACAAACTTCATCTTCTTCGGATATCAACTTTCCTCCCTTCGCGTCTCAACTTTCGCCCCTTCGAGTCTCAACTTTTCACCAATCGTATGTCTAGTTTCTTCTCTTCGAGGCACAACTTTCCCCCTTTTGAGTATCAACTTTCCCTTTTTAGTACCAACTTCGTCTTCTTCGGGTATCAACTTTCCCCCCTTCCAGTCTCAACTTTTCACCAATCGTGTGTCAAGTTTCTCCTCTTCGAGGCACAACTTTTCCTTCTTCGAGAATCGACTTTTCATTTTTTGAGTACCCAACAACTTTCTTGCCTTCAAGTATTAACTTCCCACTTCGAGTCTTAAGTTTCGCCCTTCGTGTCTTAACTTTCCCCCCTTTGAGTTCCTACTTTTTCTTCTTCGAGTATCAACTTTCCCCCCTTCGAGTCATAACTTTCATGCCTTCGAGTGCTAACTCTCTCTGTTTCTTTCTATCATATATATTTTTTATTTTTCGCATGTAAACATCTTTTACTAATGTTTATTATATTTACTATTGGGGTCTTGGCAAGGACAATCATACAATTTTGAGAATATATTTTGTTAGCCAAACTTTACTTGATTATATTGTTTACTATTAAGTCCTCTAACTTAAACTGCTTACGCAATTTTCTATTTTTAAAATTTAGAGGAATAAAACTTGTACTAGGCAAAAGATTAAAATTATTCTTGTGACCTATTTTTATTTAATTTTTGCATATCTTTTAAGCACATCATAAAGAATGTGCTGATTTTTCTTTACGCATAGCTATCAAGTTTGTGTATTACTTTACAGTTTGTTTAACTTTTGAGGATTTTAAACAGTACTAGGCGAATAAATCGGTAGGTGGTGTAATAATAAATAATCAATGGCTAAGATCAATCGACGAGTGACATAATGAGCAGCGACCAGTGTCGTTTTTAACAATTTTGTGTTATTACTATTTAGGTTTAATCATTCTACTTTAAAATTTTTTGCGATTTAAATGTTTTTTAGTAACAGACGATAGATTAGTACTCAACCAGTAACAGATGACGAAACAACCAGTGATTTTTAAGTTAAAACACCCTGATTAATTTTTCACTAGTTTTGAAACATTTTTAGTAACTAACAAGTAATAACGTCATACGAGGAGGCCTTGGAGAAGGGACATATTTGTTAGATGTTTCTTTTAAAAATCTTTATTATAATGCGTTTTACGATTGATTTAATTTTTAGTATTTTGTCGATAATTTAATACTTTTTTCATTATACATTTTTTTTAAAGAGATATAACTTTTAAGATTTTTTTGCTTTGCGTACTATATTTTAATAATTGACTAAGCAATAGTTGCCTTTTTACGGTATTTTGAGAGGTATATAAGATACCAAACTTGGTACTGCAACTTATTCAATATTAATTTAGAATTTATCCATTAGTGTAAAAAACTTAAAAAGATTAAAACATTTTTTAGTTAACAGCTTCATAGTCCTTAGCGTAGCCTTCTAATTTTTCTTTATCAAATCACCTAAAACTTAAAAACTAAAATATTTTTGTTTTATATTTCATTAAGTTATTTAATATCTTTGGTAGTATGTAAGTACGTTATGGGCTATCTAACCAGTAATATATTATGGTTTTGCCTGCGCCTGCGCACTCACTAGTATTTTTTTAAGTCACGATCGTTATAAGTATTTTTTGTATGTATTTTTCGTGGATTCCCAAGTATATAAAATATACATACAATCATGATGATTACTGATAGAAACGAGAGCGAGAATGATCAATGAGTTGCATGTTTGATGTTTCCGCGATCTAGAATTTTTTTTATCTTTTGTTATCTTTGACACGTGTTTTTGCGTTTTATCAAAGTAACTGCCAATTCTACAAAAAGTTCACAAGATACAAAAGATATGTAATAACAAGTTGAGCATCCATCTATATGTAGATCGATCACAGTTTTACCACAAGTTGTATGATATTTACAAGAAAGTAGAGGTAGCACATTCGGTAACGCAATTTTGCCATGACAAAGGAATGCTGGCACAAGTTGGAGGAGTGATAGTTTTGGCACCATAATAATTTAAACTGGTCCTTTTTGTCAGTCCATTCATTAAAGAAATCGGATTTAAATAACATGGATATTTATTAATACCATTATAATTAGCATTTATGTCACAAAAAAAAATATTTAATACTAAGCATACCTACGTAATGTATGTTTATAATTTTAAATACACATAAATCATGCCAAAAATGAGAAATCGTTTGTATTTTAGGCAATGATGTGTTTGTGAAGGATTAGTTTACTTTTTTAAATAAGTCTTACACCTAATTTTAATTAGTTTTTAGATAATTTATGAGGAGTTTCTGCGTCTAAACCCGAAATAATTAGACAGATCGACCGACAGAATGACCAACACAACAACTATAACACAGGCGAGGAAGCGATTCAGACAAGTTTCAACAAGTCGTCAGCCTTCAACACCTGTAAAGTTAACAGTTAAAAATAATACATGTTTGATAAAATTTCATTTTTCGCACAACAAAGCCCAAAGCTTTTTTTAAATTTTTTTAACATGCACTAGTTTAATCTGTAAACGTATTTTTTATGAATTTCGTGGATTTGAGGATTAGAGAAGCCTTAAATTAAATTGCCTTAAGTAACCTTAGCTGAACCATATACGTGAACAGGCAAACGCATTTTTCATTATTTTCATCAATTTGATGTTAAAGAAAAGCCCTATGTATCTTAAAGTAACCTTATACAGGTAATTAGTAAGTACCTACATACTTTTAGAGGGGTTTTTTTTTGCCAAATGTGCTTCAACTAGTAAAATTTAATTATTTCTACACCAATAATAATCAATTTCAATAACTATGGAACAAGGTTTGACTCCCCAGCCAAGAAAATAAAAGTGATTAGCGCAAAATAATCTCTAAATGCTTTTACACTATCGTTGTTATTCAAAACTTATATAACAAACTTACAAAAATAACAATGATTTAATAAAAGCTCAATACGCAATTTGGTATCCTATAAATAATGCCCTTCCTAAGCGTTTTAATATGCTTCCAACTGTTAAAAATAGTTAATAATACTGAATAATATATTTCTTCGAATTATGTTTATTTTATACCTCATTTCGTAACAACTATGTCCACCTATTATACCACATCAAAAATAAGATTTCCTTTTAAAGTGTAACTCGAGTTAAAACCCAATTCTACCTACCCAGTAATCGATACCTACCCGCATTCCATTCTTCGTAAATGGCCAGAAACGCGTCAAGATATAGCGTCTCTACGAACCTTTTGTGCGATCAGTAATTCACGCTGCAAAACACCTATGTAGGTAACAAAGAGGAAGATAGAGCAAGGGGAATGTAAAAGTAAAGGACGGACGAAAATACCATGTAGTTTATACGGCCTCTTCAGAACAGCCCCACTCCTGCCACCCTAAGCCCCGCCCACTTCCCCCCTCCCCCCGCAGGGGGCGTGGCCACGCCCACTTCCCCCTCCCCTCCCTCCTCTCACCCCCCGGAGGCGTGGTCTTCCCCTCCCCTCCCCCCGAAGGGGGGTAAAAAAAGATGACGGCCAGCCAATGATAGGCGAAGTGGGGGACCCTTATTTTAAGGGTCGACCAATAGGAAGCGACATCCCCCCGAAGGGGGGAGGAGCCAAAATGGCGGCTGGCCAATCAGAAGAGAGCTTGCCTCTCATTGGCTGGCCAATGATAGGCGAAGTGGGGGACCCTTATTTTAAGGGTCGACCAATAGGAAGCGACTTCCCCCGAAGGGGGGAGGAGCCAAAATGGCGGCAGCAGGAAAAAAAATGATGGCGGCCAGCCAATCAGAAGAAAGCTTGTCTCTCATTGGTCAGCCGATGATCGACGAAGTGGTGGACCCTTATTTTAAGGGTCGACCAATAGAAAAGCAAGCTCCCCTCGAAGGGGGTGGGGGGAAGAGGGGGGTCAACATGGCCGTCTCTCATTGGTTGGGTGGTTTTGAAGAGGCCGTATAAACTACATGGTATTTTCGTCCGTCCTTTACTTTTACATTCCCCTTGCTCTATCTTCCTCTTTGTTACCTACATAGGTGTTTTGCAGCGTGAATTACTGATCGCACAAAAGGTTCGTAGAGACGCTATATCTTGACGCGTTTCTGGCCATTTACGAAGAATGGAATGCGGGTAGGTATCGATTACTGGGTAGGTAGAATTGGGTTTTAACTCGAGTTACACTTTAAAAGGAAATCTTATTTTTGATGTGGTATAATAGGTGGACATAGTTGTTACGAAATGAGGTATAAAATAAACATAATTCGAAGAAATATATTATTTAGTATTATTAACTATTTTTAACAGTTGGAAGCATATTAAAACGCTTAGGAAGGGCATTATTTATAGGATACCAAATTATTGTAAGTTTGTTATATAAGTTTTGAATAACAACGATAGTGTAAAAGCATTTAGAGATTATTTTGCGCTAATCACTTTTATTTTCTTGGCTGGGGAGTCAAACCTTGTTCCATAGTTATTGAAATTGATTATTATTGGTGTAGAAATAATTAAATTTTACTAGTTGAAGCACATTTGGCAAAAAAAAACCCCTCTAAAAGTATGTAGGTACTTACTAATTACCTGTATAAGGTTACTTTAAGATACATAGGGCTTTTCTTTAACATCAAATTGATGAAAATAATGAAAAATGCGTTTGCCTGTTCACGTATATGGTTCAGCTAAGGTTACTTAAGGCAATTTAATTTAAGGCTTCTCTAATCCTCAAATCCACGAAATTCATAAAAAATACGTTTACAGATTAAACTAGTGCATGTTAAAAAAATTTAAAAAAAGCTTTGGGCTTTGTTGTGCGAAAAATGAAATTTTATCAAACATGTATTATTTTTAACTGTTAACTTTACAGGTGTTGAAGGCTGACGACTTGTTGAAACTTGTCTGAATCGCTTCCTCGCCTGTGTTATAGTTGTTGTGTTGGTCATTCTGTCGGTCGATCTGTCTAATTATTTCGGGTTTAGACGCAGAAACTCCTCATAAATTATCTAAAAACTAATTAAAATTAGGTGTAAGACTTATTTAAAAAAGTAAACTAATCCTTCACAAACACATCATTGCCTAAAATACAAACGATTTCTCATTTTTGGCATGATTTATGTGTATTTAAAATTATAAACATACATTACGTAGGTATGCTTAGTATTAAATATTTTTTTTTGTGACATAAATGCTAATTATAATGGTATTAATAAATATCCATGTTATTTAAATCCGATTTCTTTAATGAATGGACTGACAAAAAGGACCAGTTTAAATTATTATGGTGCCAAAACTATCACTCCTCCAACTTGTGCCAGCATTCCTTTGTCATGGCAAAATTGCGTTACCGAATGTGCTACCTCTACTTTCTTGTAAATATCATACAACTTGTGGTAAAACTGTGATCGATCTACATATAGATGGATGCTCAACTTGTTATTACATATCTTTTGTATCTTGTGAACTTTTTGTAGAATTGGCAGTTACTTTGATAAAACGCAAAAACACGTGTCAAAGATAACAAAAGATAAAAAAAATTCTAGATCGCGGAAACATCAAACATGCAACTCATTGATCATTCTCGCTCTCGTTTCTATCAGTAATCATCATGATTGTATGTATATTTTATATACTTGGGAATCCACGAAAAATACATACAAAAAATACTTATAACGATCGTGACTTAAAAAAATACTAGTGAGTGCGCAGGCGCAGGCAAAACCATAATATATTACTGGTTAGATAGCCCATAACGTACTTACATACTACCAAAGATATTAAATAACTTAATGAAATATAAAACAAAAATATTTTAGTTTTTAAGTTTTAGGTGATTTGATAAAGAAAAATTAGAAGGCTACGCTAAGGACTATGAAGCTGTTAACTAAAAAATGTTTTAATCTTTTTAAGTTTTTTACACTAATGGATAAATTCTAAATTAATATTGAATAAGTTGCAGTACCAAGTTTGGTATCTTATATACCTCTCAAAATACCGTAAAAAGGCAACTATTGCTTAGTCAATTATTAAAATATAGTACGCAAAGCAAAAAAATCTTAAAAGTTATATCTCTTTAAAAAAAATGTATAATGAAAAAAGTATTAAATTATCGACAAAATACTAAAAATTAAATCAATCGTAAAACGCATTATAATAAAGATTTTTAAAAGAAACATCTAACAAATATGTCCCTTCTCCAAGGCCTCCTCGTATGACGTTATTACTTGTTAGTTACTAAAAATGTTTCAAAACTAGTGAAAAATTAATCAGGGTGTTTTAACTTAAAAATCACTGGTTGTTTCGTCATCTGTTACTGGTTGAGTACTAATCTATCGTCTGTTACTAAAAAACATTTAAAAATCGCAAAAAATTTTAAAGTAGAATGATTAAACCTAAATAGTAATAACACAAAATTGTTAAAAACGACACTGGTCGCTGCTCATTATGTCACTCGTCGATTGATCTTAGCCATTGATTATTTATTATTACACCACCTACCGATTTATTCGCCTAGTACTGTTTAAAATCCTCAAAAGTTAAACAAACTGTAAAGTAATACACAAACTTGATAGCTATGCGTAAAGAAAAATCAGCACATTCTTTATGATGTGCTTAAAAGATATGCAAAAATTAAATAAAAATAGGTCACAAGAATAATTTTAATCTTTTGCCTAGTACAAGTTTTATTCCTCTAAATTTTAAAAATAGAAAATTGCGTAAGCAGTTTAAGTTAGAGGACTTAATAGTAAACAATATAATCAAGTAAAGTTTGGCTAACAAAATATATTCTCAAAATTGTATGATTGTCCTTGCCAAGACCCCAATAGTAAATATAATAAACATTAGTAAAAGATGTTTACATGCGAAAAATAAAAAATATATATGATAGAAAGAAACAGAGAGAGTTAGCACTCGAAGGCATGAAAGTTATGACTCGAAGGGGGGAAAGTTGATACTCGAAGAAGAAAAAGTAGGAACTCAAAGGGGGGAAAGTTAAGACACGAAGGGCGAAACTTAAGACTCGAAGTGGGAAGTTAATACTTGAAGGCAAGAAAGTTGTTGGGTACTCAAAAAATGAAAAGTCGATTCTCGAAGAAGGAAAAGTTGTGCCTCGAAGAGGAGAAACTTGACACACGATTGGTGAAAAGTTGAGACTGGAAGGGGGGAAAGTTGATACCCGAAGAAGACGAAGTTGGTACTAAAAAGGGAAAGTTGATACTCAAAAGGGGGAAAGTTGTGCCTCGAAGAGAAGAAACTAGACACACGATTGGTGAAAAGTTGAGACTCGAAGGGGCGAAAGTTGAGACGCGAAGGGAGGAAAGTTGATATCCGAAGAAGATGAAGTTTGTACTAAAAAAGGGAAAGTCGATTCTCGAAGAAGGAAAAGTTGTGCCTCGAAGAGAAGAAACTTGACACACGATTGGTGAAAAGTTGAGACTCGAAGGGGGGAAAGTTGAGACGCGAAGGGGGGAAAGTTGGTATCCGAAGAAGACGAAGTTGGTACTCAAAGGGGGTAAAGTGGGTACTCGAAGGAATAAACGTTGCTACTCAAAGGGGAAAAAGTTGGTATCCGAAGGGGGCAAAGTAGAGTCTCGAAGGGGGTTCGGTTCGATTGGTTGGTACTCAAAGAGAATAAAGTTGATACTCGATGGGTGGAAAGTTGAGACTCAAAGGGGGAAAGATGGTACTCAAAGGGCTAAAAGTATGTACCCGAAGGTAAAAGTATTACTACTCAAGGTGGGCTGTAGAAAATATCTAAAGGAAGCAAACAAAACAAATAAAAATTGACGGAAACTTGTACTATGCCTGCTAATTAACAAAAAAACATATATTTTATGATTGTTGGTACTAAAGTTTGCATGATTTACTAAAAACTTTGCGGTAAATGTATTGGGCTAAAACAGCTGCAACCCATTTCTAACAAGTATAAACCTGTTTTCGACAAGTCTTAACGTAAATCTGAAAAGCACTTATAAAAGGGCGGAGCGTGTTGAACTGCAGTCAGTTAGGTATAACTTTTCAAGGAAAGTGCATTATTGAGTTCTATCAACACAGTGTTTTAGTGAAGTTGGTGCTATTCAAAAAAATAAAATGAGTTTTGCAACGAAATTGGTTTATAAAATTATGTGTCAGCTTGGTATGGTAGAAGATATGGATAAAAATGTTTCAATTTTAAAAATTCTAAAAGATTGTGCTTTGGCCAGTAGACAAATAAGCATTGCTTTAAAAATAGCTTCTTCAGTTGCTGAAAAATCTCATTTGACGGCGTGCCAGGGACAAGTTAAACAGTGCAAGCACATTTTAAAACAAAAAAGCCTCAAGTTTGGTGGTGCGATTGGCACCAAGGAAACAGCCAAACATCGCGTACAATGGGAAGACATAAAATCAGCCTTTGAAAGCCGAGTAAGAAGTGCTGTCATTACAAATTTACGTCAAAAGGATCACAAAAAGTTTTTAGAGGATTGTTTTAGTTTATTTAAACGAAGAATAGAAAATACATTAAAAAAAGAGGATATGTTAAAAGTTAACACTATTTTAAGTGGAGATTTTCAAATAATTAAACAAGGACAACATGGAAGTGAGACAAAACACTTTAATACCGCTAATGCGGTTATTGACCGTAATACAAATTTAAAAAACTGGTTTGAGAAAAATGTAAAAACTTTGCTTTTGACTGACTTGGAAGAATTTGAACAAAATCAATCTGGATGGTCTCTTACAAAAATTAATAATCTTATTGTTGCTGTTAATAAATATAACTGCATGAGAGCCGGATGTCATTTAAAAATACCCAAGTTTATTTTAAATAAAAAAGGTTGTGTTAATGTGAAAAACAATGACGATTTATGTTTTGGTTGGGCAGTTGTATCGGCATTATATCCTGTTGAGAAAAATGCAAATAGAACAAAATCTTATCCGCATCCCAAGGAAGTGTTAAATTTGAAAGGTATAAAGTTTCCAATGACTTTAAGTCAAGTTGCTCGTTTTGAAAAGCAAAATAATGTATCCGTAAATGTGTATCGCCTGCAAAAACCTAATAAAAACAGTTTTAAAGTACTACCTGCGTACATATCTGATAAAAAACTTAAAAAACACGTAAACGTATTATTAGTCCAAAATAATTATTATTTGGAGAAAGAAGAGATTACAGACCTTTCTCCGCCCACTTACCACTTTGTATGGATAAAAAATCTTTCAAGACTAGTAAGTAGTCAACTTAGCAAATTCGCAAAAGTAAAATACATATGCGATAGATGTCTGCACTATTTCTATTCTAAAGATAGCCTCGACCAGCATATAAAAGACTGCCTGATTATTGGCAGTGTTGTGGTGCCAAAACTACCATCTGAAGATAAAAAAATTGTTGAATTTAAAAACTTTAAAAATAAAGAATTTACAAGCTTTATTATATACGCAGATACTGAATGCTTGCTGCTTCCTGTTGCACAGAATAGTAGCAAAAGAACCCAAAATTATCAACGTCATGTGCCTTGTTCAGTAGGATATTACGTGAAATGTGCCTACGATGATTCTTTATCATTTTATAAATCTTACACGGGGCCTGACTGTACGGAATGGTTCAGTAAACAGTTACTAGATTTCGCTGAAAACCTGGAAACTGTATTTCTCTGTAACTTACCCATGGAACCTTTAAGTAAGAAACAAAAAATTGACTTTAAGAATGCTAAAAAATGTCATATTTGTGAACAGAACTTTTTAGCTGGTGAAAAGAAAATACGTGATCATAGTCACCTTACATCTGAGTATCGTGGTCCAGCTCATGAAAGCTGTAATCTGAACTTTCAGGATAGTCATACTGTCCCTGTAGTATTCCACAATCTTAGCTCCTATGATGGACATTTGATAATTGAAAATATTGCCAATTTGGATGGATCAGTAAATTTGCTACCAATTAACAAAGAAAAATATATTGCATTTACCAAAAAAATTAACGAAAATTTAATTGAATTTAGATTTATTGATTCGTATCGATTCATGGCCAGTAGCTTGGAAAAGCTAGCTTCGTATCTTGAGGAATATCCTTTGGTTAAAAAAGAATTTTCTAACTTGACTGACGAACAACAAAAACTTATTTTTAAAAAAGGAGTATTTTGCTATGACTATATGAATAGTTGGGAAAAATTAAAAGAAACATCACTGCCGAAAAAAATTAATTTCTTTAATACGCTAGAAAGTAAAGAAATTTCGTTAGCTGAATACGAGCACGCAGCTAATGTATGGATAAGCTTTGGCTGTAAGACCCTACAAGATTACATGGAACTCTACATGAAAGTTGACATAATTCTTTTGATGCAAAGATTTCAACAGTTTAGAGAGAGCTGTCATGAAACGTATGGTTTAGACCCTGCTAATTATTTTACTCTTCCTGGTTATACATGGGATTGTATGCTGTATTGCACGCAACAAAAATTAGAGCTTTTGACTGACTATAATATGGTAACCTTTATAGAACGCGGTATTAGAGGAGGGTTAAGCCAATGTTCTAAAAGATATGTGGATGCAAACAACAAGTACATGTCCAACTATGATTCAACCAAAGAAACATCATTTCTTATGTATTTTGACATTAATAACCAATATGGATATAGCATGAGCCAGTCTCTGCCTTATGGAAATTTTAATTGGTTAGAAAGTGAAGAAATGCTTCATTTTGATGTTAATAAAATTGAAAATGACTCGAATAATGGATACATCCTAGAAGTCGACTTGTGCATTCCTGTGGAATTACATGACTACTTCTCAGACTTGCCTCTATGTCCTGAACATAACTGCCCACCTGGTGAAAAAAACCCCAAAAATAAGAAACTTATGGCTACACTGTATGATAAAAAGGAGTATGTAATTCATTATAGAAATCTAAAGCAAGTATTGAAACTTGGCATAAAACTTAACAAAATTCATAGAATTTTATGCTTTAACCAATCCGCATGGCTAAAACCCTATATTGATTTGAATACTCAATTAAGACAAAATGCTAAAAATGACTTTGAGAAAAACCTTTTTAAATTAATGAACAATGCCGTGTTTGGTAAAACCATGGAAAATATTAGAAATCATAGTATTGTTAAATTAATCAAGAAATGGGATGGACGATATGGAGCTGAAGCTCTGATTTCTCGACCAGAGTTCAAAAGCGTTACAATATTTAATGAAAACCTGATTGCCGTAGAACTTGAAAAAACAGAAATATATTTCAATAAACCGATATATGTGGGAATGTGTATTTTGGATATTGCCAAAACAACGATATATGATTTTCACTATAACTATATGGTACCGGCTTTTGGAAAGGATTGTACTGTGGTATACACAGATACTGATAGTTTAGTGTATAACATAAAAAATCATGACATTTATGAATCAATACAGCACAACTGTGACAAGTACTTTGATACGTCGGATTATCCTATTGACAACATATATAACATCCCGAGGATAAATAAAAAGGTCCTAGGTATGATGAAAGATGAAAACAATGGAGAAATAATGACGCATTTTATTGGCCTTAGAGCTAAAATGTACGCCACGAAAGTAGCTGATACCAAGAGTAAAGCAACAAAAGTGATTAAGAAGGCCAAGGGTGTAAAGCAAACTGTTGTAAAATCAAAAATATCATTTGAGGACTATGTCGACTGCCTAAACAATTTTACAGAAAAAGTGGTTACGCAAAATCTTATAAGAACCGAAAAGCACAGACTATACTCTGTAAAACAGACAAAAATTGGACTGAGCCCTCAGGATGACAAAAGATGCATTTCAAAGGAGTCTTATGAAACTTTACCGTGGGGACACTATAGTATTAAGTAAGAACTTAGTTTTAATGCAATTTTAATAATGTTGTGTCTGTTTATATTGTGTTTGGTTAAATATTTTTAGCCTTAAATTATAAGTAGCTAATTTTAATCCTTAACCTTAATTATTTAATTTTCTTTTTGCCTATAGAATATATTATACAACGTATGTGGTAAGCATAGGTAGGTGTAGGGTAAAGCCTTATGTACTTTAATATTAAAATAAATATATAAACCTATATAATAATATTTATAATACCTGTAATCTTATAATATTTCAACCAAAATAAGTTGAATAAAACCTGTAAGTCTACTTAGCTATAGCATTTAGAATTAGGATCATCTGATTAATTGTGTTTTTATGTAAAACTTTATTATAATAAACAATTAAATGAATCTTGTGGTATTATTAATCTAGTCTTTAAGAGTTAAAACCTATAGAATATAATATAATATTTACTGAAAAAGGTAAATCCGAAAATATTTGAAATTTAAGTATTCACTGTTTAGGTCGATTAAATAAAATCCTGTAGTGACAGGTCAGCACAGTATTTATATAAGGTGTCCAGTAACTAGAAAATGGTTAAATGACAATTCAAAAACATTTAAGATATTTGACTGGATAGCAAAGCAGAAAAAAAAGGAGTGATGTGATAATTACTGCCTCTAATATAATATTCTGGGATAAGTCGCAAAAAATGACCACGTTTTCGTCTTATGGGGATTTACATGGAAAAAGTGAGCCAGAACCTATGTTATACATCTACTAACTCCGTATTAGGAGCATTTCAGGTGACTGCAAAAACTATACCTTTTTCGATTCTTGAAAGAAGTTGTATTCTGCAGACCGCTGGCGCTGTAAGAATGAGAGAGACAGAACAAGGAGGTATCGTGTGCTTTTTTCGTATTTCTTGCCGCCCACTATAGAGAAAGGTGGAATCTGCAAATTAGCAAATTTATGAAAAATCGACTTTAACTAGAAAAAATTAGGTTTTTACAGAGAGTGGTGTATGTTTTATCGAATATTTACAAAAAATAAAGTAAAAAACTTTTTTTACGTTGAATTTGGGTACAAAATATAAAATATTTCAAGATTAATTGCTATCAAAAAGAGCATTTCGGATTTTTTGCTAGCTACCGCCTTTTTACATATTTGAGCAAAATTATCCCGATTTCGTAATTACCTATAATTATTTTGTTAGTTTTGTTTTAAAGGCTTGATGTTTTTCTTTGGCTCATTATGATTTAAAGTTATTGAGGGACCATTTTTTGGATCTTTTGGACTTTTATTAGTTTTATCGAAGTGGCAAAGTAGTAAAAGACAAAAATACATTTGAAGTAAAATTGTCGAATTGAACTAATAAAAAATACGTTTTATTTTAAAGTTACTAATACGTTTTTTAATATAATAAATCTTAAGTTTTATTAAAATAATACATTTTTTAATAAGAGCTCAGAAATTTTTTGTATTTCCGTTAATTACTATAAGCTTGGTAGGAAAGTAAGTACATTTTCAAGACTTATTTTAAATTTGCGAATTTTTGCCTACCCTGCTTTGATTAGCATTGCACGCCTCTGCTAATAGATAATAGAAAATATAAACGAATATATTTTTATACTTTTATTATTATTTATTTCTCGTTTGTAATTTGATAAAACTTTTTGCTAAGTTACGCAATGGTAATCAAATTTTGTTGGATTTCCTTTAAAAGCAGTAACGAAAATAACGGAGAAAAACTAACAAAGATCTTATTTATAGTTTAAAAATAATATCAAAACCAATTGCTCTTTAGGTACTGTTGCACACAGGCGGATTTTACGAAAAAGCTGGTCAAAACCTAAGATCCATTTAGAGCCCCCTAAAATTGCATATAGTAATAAAAAAATATATGATTTATTGTTTAAAAAAGATAAAGAAGAAAAATTCTTTAAGGACGCCGCACAAAAAAATAAAATTTGGAACTTTACTAATTAATTAAAATGCTTCCTAAAAAATCGTTGAAACCAGAATTTTGAATGTATAAACTTTTACAAGATATTGAAATATTTGATTTTAATAATTGCAGAGCTCCATGAAAAAATGTTTTAACCAGCATGTAGGAATGTATAATTCGCAATTGCATAAAACAATGTGATACTTTTGCAAAAAAAAATAATTGAAGTATATCTGTTTTTTCCGACTTTCGTCATCAATAAAGTATATTGTCTAGCAAGAAAAACACTTTGCCAATATATGGGCACCTAAGCTCACACTAGGTACTATAGTTATAGTGTAAGTGTAAGCCAATATAACTAAAAAATTAAATATACTTTATTCAACTCCAGACTCAATTACCTTTCGTTTGATACCAAGCCATATTTTGACTTAAACTCTAATTTTTGAAATCTACCCCCACCCTTTTAAAAAAAGCTAAAATGTATTTTGTTTAACTCCAGACTCAATTACCTTTCGTTTGATATCACACACGCCATATTTTCACATATACTCTCATTTTTGAAATCTACCCCCACCCTTTTATTTGGCTTGCGCCGAGCAAATATCTATACACACACCTAAATACAGACAGACATACACAGACAGACTTCACGATAAAATTGCTAAGATACAATACACCAAAATAACACATTTTCAGTGTTATCTCAATTTTTTTTGTTGTCGAAAATAATACCGTCTCTAGCCATTGCTGCGCGGGCTAGGAAGGTAAAAATGAAATCAGAATACATGTGACATAATAAGTATACTTTTGGTTTACAAAAACCATTATTATTAAAGCTAAGAAAACTTATTTATTAATTTCTGCATATTATGTACGTATTTTTTACTGGACAATTTTTATATACACAAAAATAAATTTTAACTTTTTGACTCGATCCGCATAACTCCACAGCTGAAACTGACTTTGTTACTTAGAAAACATATGCATGCACTTAATAGGACCAAAAATGTCAATAAAGTTGGATGAAGTTGAAACATTTAGTCAAGTTCTATTTCAGAAAATGAAAATTTAAAAAGTTTTCTGCAACGTTTCCTTTAAACCGGTTTAAAATATTACCAATAAAATAAAAAATAATGTTAGATACGTACAATAAATAGCTAGAGACCTCCAGATTCAAAATCCATGTTCCAAAAAAATTATTTTTGATAATAGGCGCAAGTTTTAAAAGGGCTTTTTAATCATCAACTTTTTTAAATTTAAGTAACGCAAATAACATAAAAAATTAAATGGACATTTCATCTGTCATTACTATGGCATTTTTTTTTCAAATTAGGCGTGTAATGTGTCACGGCCTAGTATGATCATCAGTGATTGCACTAATATATACTTTCGCGATGAAAGACCAACATTTAACTTAAAATTACTGTAAAGTCCGCAAAAAACATTAAATTTATCGAAATTTATAAAAACATAGATCAGTGTGTGTAACAATTCATCAAGATGTATGAAACTCGACCGTGACATGTCAAAAGTTTGGTTCGAAAAAACAAAAACAACTGGATAAAAATCGGTATGTATGAATTTAAAAAGAAATCATTTTTAAGAAAATCAAATACTTTTTGTTAATTTTCATGCAATGCAAAAAAAAGTGCGGGGAAGTGACACTTTCTGAATCAAAATGTGTGAGGGTAAAATCGCACGGTCGCAGAAAAAACTATCTATCGTGACGCTACTGAACTTTCTCGTGTTTTAGGAAAAACTATCCGTCAAGACGACTTACCCATGAAATGTTGTTTTTTTATGGATTTTTTTTTCTTTTGCACAAAAAACAATTTTGGACCATGTTTAAACTCAAATAGTTACTTCTAAACTTGTTTTTAAACGTTTTAAGATTTCTTTTTGTAATATTCCCGCACAAAATTCAAAAAAAATCATTTCCGTACTTAGACAACATTGTCTATCAGTTTTCCCTGTATACACGGACTAACAGGTAGAATCACTCAAAATACGGCAGGTGGATTAAAGGTAGCCAGCTGCTTTTCTGTCGCACTTATGCCGTCAGTGTGAAAGGGATAAAAGTACCCTTATATTATCTAGGGTATTATTAGCATGCAAAATCACCCTATCTTTGTCCGTTTCACATGTTCAATAATGTCTATCTCTGTTTTTATTGTAAAAGAAATACCCGACCATTGGAACCAAATTGGATAGGGTCAATAAAAAATGCCTTGTCTTTCCGTCTCTAACGCCCTTTTAGGGCGTTATACAACTCAATGGTGCTGTGCGTTTCGCTTAGCGTTTTCAAAACGTTACGTTTTGAAGCCAATTTATGAGAATACCAGTCCTGAACACAAATGTGACTACCGACTCTATTAGGTTTTGATTGGATAAAAGCTAAAACTAAGTAATTAATAATCCACTCTTTGAAGAGCTAGGAGGAAACCAGTCAATGGCGTTCCTGATAATTGTAAAGTTTACTTTACATTCTAGCTAATGAGCTAAATAATAAAACAAAAACATAGATAAAATGCAGTTGTGAGAAAGTAGTACCATCGGTAGATCGTTGTTTGTTTAAAATTTCACAATTAGGAATTGCCCTCTTTGTAGTCACTTAATGCTTCAATTAAGACTGTTTCACAATTAAAAAGAAGTGACGAATGCTTTTTAGTATTTTTATTTATCTAGGTCTGTCTGATGCATCTATGTTCCCGACTGAGTGTTAAACCTGATCAAATACTTTCTTAAAGTCAATGAAACAAACATCATATAAGTCTTGGTTCATATCAAAACATCTTTATGACAAATAAGTTTTATTTTGCAAAAATGTTGTTGGGAATAATTTTAAAATACCTAATTAATATAATCAGCGAAAAATCAGTTATATGTTCGCTGATATATTGTTAATAAAGTACTTAAATTCATGTGCCACGCTTTACATTCATTATTTTAATTTAACCACGCGAACTCCGGTTATCCTTGCACCTTCACTTTAATAACATGTGAAGTTTTCATGTAACAGAAAATTTCAAGTAAGGTGCATGTTCATGCATAAAAGTTGCATAATATTAAATCCGAGGGCGGGAATAAAAATGCTTCTAAAATATCATGAACTTGATTTTGACTATCTATTAAAACAGAATGACCAGTACAAATACCTTTTGCAAGGGAACTGCTTCCAGAACTTCTTGAAAATATCTGCATTGGTCTATTATCTTTTGGCTAACTGTTAAAATTGCTGTTATCAAAGCATATCTGGCTCTTTATAATATATTCATTTCGGAAAACGCTGCCGTGAGTTTTTACAAAACTTAGGGTTTAATCCATAGTTTGCCCCGCTTTAATTTAACAGTAAATCACAATTTTGTTATTTGGTGTATTTAAAGCATTATATTGCACCGTTTTTAGTCTTTAAACCAGCTCGATGATATCCAGAAGCCCAATCGCATCCACATATATACGACGATCTTCATGGCATTTTGCGTACTTTCTTATAGACTTTGTTATAGTTGTAATTTTGGTTAATATACTGGCACTAGTACAACTCCAAAGTTAAATACCAAAAGTCCCTACTGGTTTTAGTATTACCAAGTAACTTGTGTTAAATGGTTAAATTGGGTGGTCAGATCTGTTTTAGGTCAAAACGGGACTGAAGTGCAAAAATGAAGCAAGCAGAAAAAAACGGGACATGTTTTAAAAATACATATATTTAAACTGTTTAAATGAGATATACAGGATGTAAACGATCCTAATGTAGAGCTGTTAATAGGTGATAGGGAAGGTCAAAATAAGAGAAAAGTTCATATAATATAGGGGTCAAAAATCAATAGTTTTTTGTCTAAATGACTTTGAATCTAGAAACTTTGAATTGAATTTGCGGCAAAACCATTTCACTCAGAGAAAAACTGGCCACGATAAGTTGCAATCAGTTCAATTTTCAATAAATCTAAAGAAAATTCAGACCGCAAAATTACAAACTAACAAAATAAAAAAATCACTAAAAAAAATGAACTGGCATTTTGATAATCGAAATAAACTTGGCAACGTATCTTACCCCAGGGTCACTGGCTCACGTTGCTCACCTTAAAGATGAACGTGTGAAACGAAACGCACTGTGTGATTCCCCTTGACCGTACGCGACGGCTTCGGTTCGGTTCATCACCCGATCACCTTTTTCTCTCTTTTGAATAAGGTGCATAGAAGCGAGATAGAGATCATGTACCGCGCTGTTCAGTCATTTATCGAACTCACTGTCAAAACAGGGGTATCGTCAAGACCTTGCCTCAACGAGATGGACATTCATGTAAACACTTATTTTCGCGGAAATATTTTAGGAAAGACGGGGAAATTATCCCTCCTACTAGCAAATTCGGCAATGGGCAAGAGACATTAGTTTTTGTTTTATCGTGCGCGAATAAGTGTGACTTTACTCTTAGCTTTCAGTGCGCATGTTCATATTTTATAAAAAAATTCAAAATGTTCACTAACGGAGAATACGTAGATATGTTGCTAGTGTATGGGGAAGCGCGTAGAAATTCGAACTTAGCAAGTCGCGTTTATCGAGAAAGATTTCCTCAACGGAGACATCCCGATGCGAGAACAATAGTGCAAGTATGTCAAAGACTCATTGACACAGGACAAGTTCAACCGCGGATTCATGGAAGAGACAGAGAGATACCAGTGCAAGAAGAAGAACGAGTTTTAGGAATTGTAGAGGCTAATCCTGCTATTAGTACGCGAGTTCTAGCCCGGCAAGTTGGCCTATCTCATACATCCGTACACAGGATTTTACGTAGTAATCTGCTCTATCCTTACCATGTTCAACGAGTCCAGGCATTGACACCTGCGGATTATCCAAAAAGGTTGGCATTTTGCCGATGGTTTTTGCACAAAATCGAGGAAAATCCAATTTTCCTCCGCAGTATTTTGGCAACAGACGAGTGAACGTTTACCCGTGATGATGGAATTTTAAATTTTCACAACACCCATACATGGGCTGAGGAGAACCCCCACACAATCCAAGAGGGAAAGTTTCAGCACAGATTTAAAATAAACATATGGGCGGGTATTCTCGACGATCACATAATTGGACCCTTTGAATTACCACAGAATCTCAATGGCCAGGCATACCACAATTTTTTACTAAATGATCTCCCAATGATTATGGAGGAAGCACTCGATGAAATGCCCATAGTACAAAGACAAAATCTGTGGTACCTGCATGATGGGGCGCCTCCCCACATTTTTGGAGACGTCATCCAATATTTAAACGAGCATTTCCCAAATCGCTGGATAGGACGCAATGCCCCTGGACTCAGAAAATGGCCACCAAGATCGCCAGATACAAACCCATTAGATTTTTGGTACTGGGGTGAATTAAAGCAGTTGGTTTATGGAGATGGCGAAATGGCAACGGAAGAACAACTTAGATAAAAGATATTTGATAGTGCCGCGATTATTCAGCAGAGAAGACTAGAAAGAGTTCCAAGGGTTCGAAGAAATTGGCAGCGACGTGCAGAGGCTTGTATTGAAAGTGGTGGTAGACATTTTGAACAACTTCTGTGAAAAAACTGTATGGTGCGGTGTGATGTGATAGTGTGTCGTTGCTTTTGGTGCGCTTGTTGCAGGCACTGTTAAGACTGGTAAGTAATTTTATAGCTCTGGCTTCAGTTTTTGTCTGCTTTGAAAATAAAGTAAACTGAAAGTAGTTATTCGATAATCCGAAATTAAAAAAAAAAAAAAACGATGTACCTTCTTAACCTGGCCTGACTTAGCGGTAGCATCATAGTCATCAAATCAGTCGGGGAATCAACTATCGGTGAGCGTAATTCCCACCCAACTCCCACCGCAGTCCAACCGACAACCAAGTTGCTTGCATCGGACTAATTGTTCTGCTTTAATCTTGAATTAAGAAAAGGCACTGGGCTATTTGGCTAAATGTATTTACAATGTTGCCGATATCAAAAAACTTCAAAGGGCTATATCTCGAAAAAAACTGATTTTTTACCCTCATATCATATGAACTTTTTTTCTTATTTTGACCTCCTCTATCACCTATTAACATCTCTACAATAGGATCGTTTACACCCTGTATATCATAGTAATAATTAATCGAACATACGTAATTTTTACTAGCTGACCGTGCAACTTTAAAAAGGTATTTGTCGTTTTTAATTTTAAAATAAAATTCCTTGCAAAATAAGTAACTTAAAATTAATTTTGACCAGTAACCATATTTAATTAAGTCTGGTATACAATGTTTTTAATTTAAGATAAATTGGGAATGGATAAAAAGTTCAAAATTTTAATAATTTTTTATTGAGTTCGAAAAACAGGATAAACGGCATCCTTTGCCCGGGAATAAAACATTCAATAACGGGAGAATCTTCTTGCAAAATACAGGACTTCTGGCAACCCTAGCTTTCTGGTGTATTGTGTCATACCGAAAAGTAGGTATATATTTTATTTAATTTGAATATTGTACGGGAAACTTGTTAATTGTGATTTACATTTTTGTTTGTAAAATCAACATAAATTAATTTGGCTCCTTTAATTTTATTTGCCATTTTTTCTTTACAATTGTGAACTTGAACGTTTGGTGTTTTTGGTTACATTTTATTAACGTGGTAGTTTGCTTAAAGGATTTCGGATCGATTTTCAGGTAAGTATAAGAATTTTTTTCTCCAAATAATTTTAAAATATTTTCTATCGCGGTCATAAAGTGAATTTAACACTTCAGCGTGTAAAAGCCTATCTTTAACAGCGCGGGTTATTATTTTCACGCCTCGGGCTTTTATTGCCTCTTTTGGGATCTAGATAAATACGTATCTAACTTTTGCAATTTACCAAAAAATAGAATAATTAAGGCACGGCGTGCGAAAATGTACTACTTTCCGCACTTCATGGGTAAGTAACTACATTTTAAATCATCGAACCGCTTATTTAAAAAAACTGAAAACCAATATTCTTTGATGCGCAGTTGAAAAATATTTTTACTTACTTTTGGGGATCGTGCGGCATCGGCTTGATTCTATGTTGTGAGTTTCAAGGAAACACAAATAATAATAAACTTTAAGTACTTGCAAATTGATTAAGTTTTAAATTTAAAATGACGCTATACGCTTCTCTACAAAAGAGTCAAAGGAGTAGTGTCATAAATTCATCTGGTTTATAAGAAAGACATATACTCACGCCAGTGGTGTGCATATAAAGTAGGCAGAAAGGCCGACCCGATAACCGGCTACGCTTAATAAATTACAAAACTATTTTTGCATATGATCACATTTAAAAAAAATATGATATTATATAATACAATAAAGTACCTAAAATCTTAGATTAAATGAGTACGTGCAAGTGGCTTACCTAATAATTTTTCGCGCCCAGCTTCCCTTTAAACAATACAGCTGAAGTTTGCGCACAGTATTGCAAGATATATTGGTGAACTGATTAATGTATTTTTTTGGAATTCCATTGTAGGATTAGCTTAATAATTCAAAACATTTCTAAAAAGTGACGAAATTCAGGTGGGTGACGGAATTCTGGTTGAGTACGGTACTCCATTTTGTAACAAAGCAAATTGTCTTCATATAAGTCATTCAGAATTCTTGCTTAATTTTAGTTAGAATAAATCAGAAATTAGTTTTTTTGGAAGCTACGACCCTCTATCTACCTTTAAAAAAAATAGACTCTTGAAAACTGGGTTTTTACCCAAAACAACCCAATATAAATTGTCTCTCATTACAACAAAAAATATGCCGTGCGTTGAACCAGAACAACCTAAGGCATTTGTCTTGAAGTAAGAAAATAAAACTCCTGTTGTCTTGAAGCGATACATCTTCCTAATATTTGTCTTGGACAAGTTTTAACATGCGCTTAGTTATTAACGTAATGTGAAGTAAATAAGTCTGCAATGGAAATAATGTCGTTGTTATTATATTTATTTTCATACTTTTAGAATATAAGACAGTGTACAGGATGGGCCAAATTCGATGTTTTTTGCTGGTTTTAGGTATTTCTAGCCGAGATACACAAAAACGAGCGGACGGACATGCCCTGGGCTCGATTTTCGAGACGACTTCAAATATCAAAACTGCTTCTTGATAAACCTCGTAGTTTTTTAGCTACAAGGGGATTTTGAAAAGTCTGCATTTATGGAGGTGAAATAACACCACCTTCTACAATATAGCACCACTTCACACCTTTTGAACGTTGAATATAAGGCCCGCGAAAAGTATAGGTATTCACAACATTATCAAGTCTTCTGTATTTACTATGTAGGTGATTTGATGTGTGAGGATTAAAAAATTAAACAATTGATATGTATGAAAACAAAAGATATTTATTTTCATTCTGTTCGAAATATAACGCAATAACAACAACATACCGAAAAGTACTACAAACGCGAAGATAATATGTACAGGGTGGGCCAAATTCGATGTTTTTTGCTGGTTTTAGGTATTTCTAGCCGAGATACACAAAAACGAGTGGACATGTCCTGGGTTCGATTTTCGAGACGTCTTCAAATATCAAAACCGCTTCTTGATAAACCTTGTAGTTTTTTAGCTACAAGGGGGTTTTGAAAAGTCTGCATTTATGGAGTTGGCCTATAACATTTTTATTTATGAAAATATATAACTAACAATGTTACCAAATAGAAGCGGTTATTTTAATAAATTTTTCTCATACTTTTATTAACAATATCAAAGTTTAGGTAGTGCCTTAAAGGTGTGTCCCTGAGAGAGTGTGTAACGCCGGTAGCACCCCATATTCGCTTACATTTTTACCGCCAGAGGCGCTAATATCAGTCTTGCTAGTGATTTTGCATTTAACACGCAAGTTTATATTATATTTATTATTATATAAAAAATGTCCAACTTTAAATTAAATAGAAACAACTAACATTTTCTCAAGGAGTACCATCATTTTATTTTATTATAATATGTGTAAATATTGCACAAATAAAAGCGCCCGACTTAAAAAACTTTATTATTGTAACGGCGATCACTAGTTGAAAAACGTTACCGACGTTACATAAATGTGACTGGCGATACAAAATATTATTATAGATAAAGGTCATTCAAAGGGATAACAATAGTTATTATTATTTGTTTTTCGCTTTTTTCACAGTTTCACATATATTTAAAAATATTTTAATATCACTACCAAAGGGTTACACCGGTCACACACAGTCAAACACTTTTTTTTGGCTGAACAGTTATAAAACCCTTAAGATTACGAAAAACGTAAGAAATTACTCTTTTTCACACAAAAAATTATATTTTACATTCCCAAATCTGTTTGCTACTGTATATAAAAAAATACATACCAAATTTTAATTATTGTTAGTGTTATTTTTTTATTATTTACAGCAATATAATATGCATTTTTAAAAAATATATCTTTTCTTAGTTTCAGAATTTGTTTCACAAATTATCTATAATTAAATTTGTGACCGGGGTTAACAAAAAGAAGGCTATCTTGCTTAAAAAAGGATGTCGAAAATTAAACACTAACATATTTAGCGTGGACGCATACAAAATTTGTTAGAAGGAAATACAACGAAATTTTGACCCATGAGAAGTGCCAAAAACTTTTTACAAGTTTGCAAAACTCTTCTAGGTTTCACCTTAGACCTTGTCAAGCGGTGAGCCGTTCGGTGCCAGGAGCACTCTACACTCTCGCGGCTACATACGAAAATGCACTCTGGCTCCTTTGATTTCGAGGTTATGTTTTAATTGTTTTGTTTTTGTTTAAATAGCCTGGAAGTGTTTGACGTTTTAAGTCCTTTCCAGTTTTGAAAATTAGTCCGTGTTTGATATTTGTCTTGTCGTTAGTTCGGTCAAATTTAGTTTATGTTATTGTTTCAATCAATATATCGGCCTAAAAATATGGAATGTTCCGAGTGCACTCACTTGATCAGTTTTCTTAAAAGTCTAATTTAATCACACATATACTATACTATAATAGTGTGAGCTATGGTGATCCTAATTTTTTCGAGAAAAAAAAGTTGCTCCGATTTAAAAAAAAAATATATTTTTTTTGGTGTTTCAGATGATTATGAAACTTTTTTGTTGCTCTGTCTGTATGTGTATCTGTCTGTATGTCTGTCTGTAACGACCAACGCGCATAACTCAAAAACCGCTTGCCTAATTTCAATGAAATTTGTTACCTAGGCTGGGTCTTGGGTGGAGATGGTCCCATTTGAAAATGAACAAAATCCACCGAACACAAGCCAAATAAAAAGGTGGGGGTAGTTTTCAAAAATTAGAGTTTATGTGAAAATATGGCGTGCGAGCTATCAGACGAAAGGTAATTGAGTCTGGAGTTAAACAAATCACATTTTATTTCTTGTTTTTTTTTGAGGGTAGGGGTAGATTTAAAAAATTTGAGTTTAAGTCAAAACATGGCTTGTGTGGTATGATACCGCACTGGTATCAAACGAAAGGTAATTTAGTCTGGAGTTGAATAAAATATATTTCAGTTTTCTCTAAAAGGTCTGTACAAAACCTTAGCACATACTCCTGAGGTCAAAATAAGTCGATTTAATGCAAATTACCTTAGTCCAAAATTGCTCCGTTTCAGAGATACAGGGTGGTCAATTTAAAAATTAAAAATCGATTTTGCCGAAAAGCAACAAACTTGAATAAAGCTTTGAGAACAATAGTCAGTAGAAAACTGGCCGTTGCGATGACATTTTGCCAGTGTAAAACACTAGTGAAATAGTCATTCAAAATAATTTCAGTATTCCGTTGCGGCATCGAACACTAAAAACGGAAATATCTCGAAAACTACTTACTTTAGCGCATGTTTACAAGAGTAACTTTTTGGCTTAAAAAATTCAGGAAAATATTCACTTAACAAAAAAAGTTAAAAGTTATACTGAGAAAAAAGTTATAGTCATTTTAAACCATAAAAAGAGCATTGTGAAGCGCCCTCTAACGGCCACAGTGAAAAAGTATCCATATTTAGGTTTTACATCCCAAAAAACCCCCAAATACCAATTTTTAAAGTAATGCGTTGAGAAATATTCATAAATTTTAATAAAATCGATTTTTAATTTTTAAATTCACCACCCTGTATCTCTGAAACGGAGCAATTTCTGACTAAGGTAAGTTGCTTTAAATCGACATATCTTAACCTCAGGAATATGTGCTAAGATTTTGTACAGACCTTTTAGAGACACCCATTAGCTCACACGTACACTATAACTATAGTACCTAGTGTGAGCTTAGGGGCCCATATATTGGCAGAGTATTTTTTAATGGAACTGTTTTCGATTTTTGTTTCCTACTATTTCAGATAAACTCCACACAATTGCACCAAAATAGACATTCAAATGTGTGGCAGTGTGTAACAAATGTTCAAAACGGTTTGCTAAATATTCTAATTTAAAGAGGCATGTCACTAAATTTCATTCACATTAAAATTCAAAAATTCCAGAAACTTCATTTTTACTTAATTTATCAAATTTTCTTAAGATGGGCTTGATTAGGTGTTTCTAATATTCTCTGGCGTAGATCTCAGAACAGGTACATTTAAGGTGTCAATTTTTGACATATCATGTTAACATGCAGTTTGACGTTTTGAATTAATTTAGATCTATTTTCGTTTAGAATACGAAATTACCCAGAAATCGATACCCCACACGACCACTTTAGATGAAATAAGATTTTAACAATGTCTGTCCTCCTTCCTTTTAATCCCGCCCCCCCCTGAAAAAAACCGTTTTCAAAACTTTATTTTGTGTAATTTTTTTGGATTTACAAGCTATAAGGTGAAACAAACAAAAAACTGTACGCGAAATGAGTTTCATATTTAATTTATACGCCCCTGTATCTGGGCCCTGCACTGGGTTCCTTTGGAGCACCACTTCTAAAATGGCATCTCTAGGTGTCTACTACCTCTGTGTAAAATTTCATTACGGTACGCGAAAATGCAGACAAATCCCAAAATTTCCCTCTTAGGCCCCGAACTACTACGAATTTTAAAAATATACGATCAAATTAACCCGCGAAATCGAAGGAGCCAGAGTGCATTTTTGCCTGTAGCCGCGAGTCACTCTACGCCGGAGAGTAAAGTTATAAATATTAAGGCAAGCCGTTCGCCCCATCCTAACATATGCAGTAGGGATGGGCTCTCGGAGCAGTAACTTTTCGGAACAGGTTTTTACTCGGGACAGGTTTGTCAAGTTGTTCCGTTTTGTCGGAACAGTTTTTTCGAGGGGGCGGTAAATCGGCTTTCGAAGAACAAAAAGAGAAAAGTAAAGACCTGATGACCTTTTTTGTTTTGGTCGCAAAATTTTTATGGACACCTTTTGCAGCTTTCGACCCCCCGCGCCGTAAGGCACGCCACGCTATTTTGACCAGTCCAGTACGGAACAGGAGCAGAATTTTCGGAACAAAGTATGCAAAACGCAAATCGAAAGGCTATAAAGCTTCCAAAACAGAGTCGTACGACAAATACGGGGGCCCCTTGGTTTGTGTGTAACGTACAAATCAAGAAGGAACTTAACATTGCGGATATCTCAGAAATGATCCAGGAGAATAAGGATTGTTTCATGAGACGAACCGAACCGAACCGAAACCCGTAGTACAGCATGCGATCCTGTACCGGCCCGGAGACAGGTCAGGGACCTACAAAAGGCCCCTGGATATCTAGCAAAGTTGCGCCACAAGGGCGCCAAATAAATCCACATGGAAAAGTACAGATTACGATTGCAAGAGGTACATAGCTATCATGCACAAACATTATATCTTAGTAGTAGTAAAACCGTTCTGCTAAGTTCTCTTCGTTTAAATGCGAGAATCAAACAGAGAGCATTCAACCAAGAAACGCCAAAAAATCATGGATTTTCATTTTTCTAATAAAAATTAATAGCCCTGCTCCGGAGGTAGGTTATGCTTGGTTACAAGAACAATGAAAATGCACGATTTTTTAACGTTTCTTTGTTAAGCGCTTTCTATGTGATTCTCGCATTTAAACGAAGAGAACTAATAACCGAACGGTCCACCGCAGTGGACCGCTTGAAAAGGTCTCTGGTGTCTTTGAAAACGGGTGAATTTGGAAGCGCATACCTACTATCTACTTATTTTTTCCGATAATTTTGCAATATATGTTCTTACGCAAAACTATTATGTTAAAATTTTATTCAACAAAATAAAGTTGGTGCATAGTATATACAATATAGGTATATATATTTAATATAAGCCAATTATTTGTCAAATTAAATCAACCTCACAAAATACTTAGTGAAATGACCAAAATAGTTACATTCATTACATCATATGCATTTAAGTCAAATAGATCCTAAATTGATTTATACCCAAGTAACATTTTTTTATTTATAGCAGAAGCTAAGAGGTTGCCAGCGCCTTTCCTTAAAACCATTAGTTTCAATGTTTGGTCGCTAGCACGTTCCCATTACCCTTATATACCCCTTAGACCTCCTAAATGGGACTTCCCAATTGGTGGTGGCAACCTAGGTATTAGACTCACTATAAAACCATAAGAAATAAACTCTAGCTTCGCCCTCTAGCGGTTCCACCAGTATAGAACCTTTTAGAGCCTAAAGCTATTATGCCAGGTTCTAAAAGCAACTCAGAAACGTCCTCGACCCTATTATAAAACTAAATTTGGTAATTTGGTATCCTGGCGATTCTGTTGAATACCATAATACCTTTAGGGTAAAGAATTTTTTCTATAAAAGCTTTAGCGATATTTTAGATTCACAATGACTATGTAAAATAATTTAGGTCACAAAATTGCCAAAAATGTCAGAGTCCCAAAATTATTTTATCACATAAAAATATACCTATATATGAGAAGTTTGTCGTTTTGTTGATCATCAAATTGTCTGCCAGACTTATTTTTCTGATAAAATCGTATCTGAAAAGCTCTCAAAACAAGCGCGCCCCCTCAAAAATGCTTTTTAATCGTTTTTTGATAACAAAATAACAAATATTTAAAATAACAAAAATTAATTTACACTATTCAGCATTAAAAAAGTCGTGTTTGGTTTACATAAATCAAAATTAAAGTAAAATTACTGTTAAAAAACACTGCTAAAACGACTAGATAAATATTTTCTGTTTACAATATTTTTGAAATAATTTTATACACGCCATTATCGTTTTATAGTGGTCACTTGGTTTTATTTGTTACTCTATCGCAACAAGGATTTTTGAGTGCCTTTATGAAACCAATAAAAAAGAGAAGGTAAACATAGTCAACATAACCTCACTTAATTTTTTTGTATTTGCTTTGTAAAGTGTTAAAAGCATATAATTCAACACTTTTAAATGTTTTTTATCGTGCAATTTGCACACAATCAGTGCAATGATATCCGTTGTGCCTGCAGGTTGGAGGGAAACATCTTATATTGGCCGTTTTAACCGGCATTATCTAGGCCTGGGTGCCCTACTCAGGAGGACGGAAGCTCAACAATCATTAATTATTGTGCTTTAAATAATCAATCTTGCAATAGGTAGGTACCAATCTGTACCTAAGTATTTATCTATTATTTTTACCAGAGGTGCGTAAATAAACTAAAACACGAAAGTATTTACCTACTTCTGTTAGAACCCTTAAGGCAGTGACGTATATAGGAAAAAGTTTCGGGGGGGGGGGCCCGAGACAGTTTCGGGGGGGGGGGGCGAGACCTCATAAGGCCGTATTTTATGCTATTTGATGTTTGTATTCATGAAATATGTGGAAAATATCCAAAAAAATCTTAGCTTCGGTTATACGCCACTGCCTTAAGGAATCAAGGTTTTATATGGCCGCCTATTTAAATAATATTTAACATACAGCTATGGGTAACTATAAATACAAAAGAATTAAGTTTACCTTTAAGCCTTCCTATAAAATCTTTTTAAAATACCTAAAAGTAATGGCAAAAACCAAAAGTTTATATTTACCACTCTTAAAAACCTTAAGGAAACTAGGTTCTATATGGCCACCTATATAATCATATTTACTATTAAACTACTAGTAACTATAAAAACAAAAGGATATAAGGTCACCTTTCAGCCCTATTAAAAAACACTTTTGTTATGACCTATAGTAATGAAAAAAACTAAATGACCAAAGTTTATATTTATTTCTTTTTAAAAACTTTAGGTAAAAGAGTTTTATAAGACCATCTTTATAAATCAGAAATTAATAAAACCAAAAGTATCTAAAAGGAACAGAAGGAATATCAGTTTTATTATACTCCCTTTATAAATCACTTTTTGGTTGTATAACACCTCTTTAGGTAATTGGCAATATAAATTACCTTTATGTAGCCAAATTGATCCTAAAAGCCGAAAAAACCGAACCGTACCGAACCGAACCGAACCGAACCGAACCGAACCGAACCGAACCGAACCGAACCCTCTAAATAACCTCGGAACCAAATTAATAAAACCTTGAGTGGTAATAATGTTACTTGGGTATAAATGATTTAATTAAAATAATCGAGCATTTTATTTAAATATTTATTGGTGAAGCATGTCTTTATACTAAATATGTGAAAATCGTTAATTTAAGTCAATCGTGATTAGCTTAATTTAGCTCAGTCACATTAGGTGAAAAAGCCCTAAGACTCGGAAAAAAATAGGTGCAAGCTGGATTTTTGTACCTGGGACACATTCCCACATATTCACCGCCAAAATCCTTCTTGCGCTTCGCTAGATATAAGGCCCAAAGGTCCTAAAAATCAGTTTTCTGCGATGTTCTCGAAAACTAATAACTTTTTTTAGAAAAAGTGAAAAAATAAAAATTACGCAAAAGCATTCGGTCTATAATAAAAATTTATGAAGAAACCTAACCTAACATTTAAAAAATATATTTAAAAAAAAATTAAATTTTGTTTTGCTCCAGACCCTGTAGTTAACTTGATTCAAATTGTTAATACTTTAAAATATTAAGTTTGATCCCCACTTGTACAAAACACCATGCATTTAAATTTAGTTTTTTTTTTCAACTTAAACAACTTTAAGTAAGGGTCAGGCCAATGGTCAATAACAGCCGGACCGCGAATGGGACCTAAAAAAATTAATTAAGCACTGTTCTCGAAAAATAGGCGTATATAAAAAAGTTCAACTTCTGGGTAGAAAAAGCTTAAAATATGCGCAAATGTGCACATTTTTATTATATTTCAAATTCCAGCTAAACCGCTATCGATAGCAAAAATAGTGTTTCACTAAACCTTAATGGGACAAAGGGGTTCAAACAAAATAAATATATCCTTAGCGTCCTTAGTTTTTAAAGGGTTTCAGATTATAAACATAGGTACAAATAAAGTTTTACCGAATAGTCGTTTTAGCACGATTTCTTTCCAAATATATATATATATTATATTTATATATATATATATATATATATATATATATATATATATATATATATATATATATATAATATTTTTTTTTTTTTTTTTAATTCACACATACGTGGTTTTGGCTAACAGTGTCCGGGCGCTCATTGTCGCCAAGGACACTGCTAGTGTCAATACGGCGAGACAGTCCGTCGAATAATTCCAACGGTCCCAAGTACAACGGCTTTCTGCATCCATGTGATAGCACTATTTGGCATGCTAAGCTCTGTTATATGTTGCATGGTTTTTCTGTGTACCAAGCCGTTGGCGCTGATGACTATTGGCATTATTGTCACCTTTTGTAAGTTCCAGATGGTTTTTACTTCCTGAGCCAATGCTTGATATTTCGTTATTTTTTCTCCATAGGCTTTAGCCAAGTTATAATCTTGCGGAAGAGTAAAATCAATTATAATTGCCGTTTTTCCCGTTTTGTTCCACACAACCATATCCGGTCGGTTGTGCTCCACTGCTCTATCTGTTTCTACGGTAACGTCCCAGTAGATCTTCGTGGTATTATTTTCAAGCAGTGGCTGTGGACTGTACATATGGTGAGGAGTGAATTTCTCCAGCAAACCCTTACTTAGACTGACCATCTGATGAACCACTTTACCCATGTTATTGTGTCTTTCCAGATATTTGGTGTTAGCAATGGCAGAGCAACCCGATGCCAAGTGTTGTACGGTCTCCTCAGCTATATTACAAAGTCTGCACTTGGTTGTCTCTACCTCCTGCTTGAGGATATGTCGGGTATATGTTCTCGTTTTAACGACCTGATCTTAAATCGCGAGGAGAGCTCCTTCGGTCTCTGGGAAAAGGTACCCTGTTGTTAGGTAGGAGTTAGATGCGGCAATATCTACTTCAGGTTGATGCAGACTTGTGTAGAACCTCCCGTGCAACACTTTTCTTTGCCAGTTGGATTTAAGCTGCTCAGAAAGATTATCTTCCTCTGGCTCCTCCGGATTTGCCAGGTTCAGTGGAGTGATCTTTTTATCCCAGTTTCGTATACTTCTGTGTACTGGCTGATTGTGTTTATTAAAGTATTTTCTGAGCATTTTTCTTTCTTTGATATTTGAGGCTTGCAGACTGCTCAGTCCACGCCCCCCTTCCCTACGAAATAGGTACAGTCGTTCGATTGCTGAGTTAGGGTGCAGTAATCCGTTCTTAGTGAGGAGTTTTCTGATCCTCTGATCTAATCTTTCCAGGTCAGTTTTTGACCATGAAAGTACTCCGGCGGTGTATGTAAAAGCTGGTACTGCCCAGGTATTTATTGCTGCTATCTTGTTTTTAGCATTTAATTGCGTTTTTAGTATCTTCTGTACCCTCCGGATCAGTTCGCGCTCTGCCCCTTCCTTGTTTTCCTTTTGTCGTATCTCATAGGTTTGTTGGATACCCAAATACCTGTAAGTGGCTTCTGTCCCTAGTTCCTTGATATCACCAGCTATATATATATATATATTTACACACAAAAGATTTAGTTTCTAAGATATCTACAAAAAATTAGTAATCCATTTACAAATATTCCTAGCTTTTGACAGCCTTGGTGAAAGACCATGACACAAAAATCTGAAAATTGCATACTAATACGAGTATTTGTTAAAACATTATGTATATATGTACATCTCTTTACAATTTTCAACCCTTATGTTTCATTTATTTTATCCAAACCCCTTTGTCACATTTAAGTTTAGAAAAACACTATTTTTTCAAAAATTAAAAAAAGCACCGAGTTGCAGTATTGTGGCGTCATACAGATATGAAAAAAACACTGCGGGAGTTGAGATTCCAGAAAACGTCATTTGGCGATTTTTAGTATAGGGAAACCCATAAGACCAAAATGGCAAATCTTTGAAAATTCATATTTTGCAAACTATACAGTTTAAAAGGACCGAGTTCCAGTATTCTGGCGTCATACAGATACGAAACACCACTGATTGAGTTGAGATTCCAAAAAACGTCATTTAGCCATTTTTAGTATAGGGAAACCCATAAGACCAAAATGGCAAAACTTTGAAAATTCATATTTTACAAACTATACAGTTTATCAAAAAAAGCACCGAGTTGCAGTATTGTGGCGTCATACAGATACGAAAAAACCACTGTGTGAGTTGAGATTTCAAAAAACGTCATTTAGCTATTTTTACATTATTTTACAAACTATACAGTTTATCAAAAAAAGCTCCGAGTTGCAGTATTGTGGCGTCATATAGATACGAAAAACCAGTGAGTCAGTTGAGATTTCAAAAAACGTCAATTAGCTATTTTTAGTATAGCGAAATCCATAAGACCAAAATGGCAAAATTTTGAAAATTCATATTTTACAAACTATACAGTTTATCAAAAAAAGCACCGAGTTGCAGTATTGTGGCCTCATAGAGATATGAAAAAACAACTGATTTAGTTGATATTCCAAAAAACGTCATTTAGCGATTTTTAGTATAGGGAAACCCATAAGACCAAAATGGTAAAACTTTAAAAATTCCTATTTGACAAACTATACAGTTTATCAAAAAAAGCACCGAGTTGCAGTATTGTGGCGTTATACAGATACAACAAAACCTCTGAGAGAGTTGAGATTCCAAAAAACGTCATTTAGCGATTTTTAGTATAGGGAAACCCATAAGACCAAAATGGCAAAACTTTGAAAATTTCTATTTGACAAACTATACAGTTTATCAAAAAAAGCACCGAGTTGCAGTATTGTGGCGTCATACAGATACGAAAAAACTACTGAGTGAGTTGAGATTCCAAAAAACGTCATTTAGCGATTTTTAGTATAGGGAAACCCATAAGACCAAAATGGCAAAATTTTGAAAATTCATATTTTACAAACTATACAGTATATCAAAAAAAGCATCGAGTTGCAGTATTGTGGCGTCAGAGAGATACGAAAAAACCACTGAGTCAGTTGAGATTCCAATAAACGTATTTTAGCTATTTTTAGTATAGCGAAATCCGTAAGACCAAAATGGCAAAATTTTGAAAATTCATATTTTACAAACTATACAGTTTATCAAAAAAGCACCGAGTTGCAGTATTGTGGCGTCATATAGATACGAAAAAACCAGTGAGTGAGTTGAGATTCCAAAAAACGTAATTTAGCTATTTTTAGTATAGCGAAATCCGTAAGACCAAAATGGCAAAACTTTGAAAATTCATATTTTACAAACTATACAGTTTTTTAAAAAAAGCACCGAGTTGCAGTATTGTGGCGTCATATAGATACGAAAAAACCAGTGAGTGAGTTGAGATTCCAAAAAACGTCATTTAGCGATTTTTAGTATAGGGAAACCCATAAGACCAAAATGGCAAAATTTTGAAAATTCATATTTTACAAACTATACAGTTTATCAAAAAAAGCATCGAGTTGCAGTATTGTGGCGTCAGAGAGATACGAAAAAACCACTGAGTCAGTTGAGATTCCAAAAAACGTAATTTAGCTATTTTTAGTATAGCGAAATCCATAAGACCAAAATGGCAAAACTTTGAAAATTCATATTTTACAAACTATACAGTTTATCAAAAAAGCACCGAGTTGCAGTATTGTGGCGTCATATAGATACGAAAAAACCAGTGAGTGAGTTGAGATTCCAAAAAACGTCATTTAGCGATTTTTAGTATAGGGAAACCCATAAGACCAAAATGGCAAAATTTTGAAAATTCATATTTTAGAAACTTTACAGTTTATCAAAAAAGCACCGAGTTGCAGTATTGTGGCGTCATAGAGATACGAAAAAACAACTGATTTAGTTGAGATTCCAAAAAACGTCATTTAGCGATTTTTAGTATAGGGAAACCCATAAGACCAAAATGGTAAAACTTTGAAAATTCATATTTGACAAACTATACAGTTTATCAAAAAAAGCACCGAGTTGCAGTATTGTGGCGTTATACAGATACAACAAAACCTCTGAGTGAGTTGAGATTCCAAAAAACGTCATTTAGCGATTTTTAGTATAGGGAAACCCATAAGACCAAAATGGCATAACTTTGAAAATTCATATTTTACAAACAATACAGTTTATCAAAAAAGCACCGAGTTGCAGTATTGTGGCGTCATATAGATACGAAAAAACCAGTGAGTGAGTTGAGATTCCAAGAAACGTAATTTAGCTATTTTTAGTATAGCGAAATCCATAAGACCAAAATGGCAAAACTTTGAAAATTCATATTTTACAAACTATACAGTTTATCAAAAAAGCACCGAGTTGCAGTATTGTGGCGTCATACAGATACGAAAAAACCTATTAAAAAGGCATCTCGACAAAATTAAGATATTTACGAAAATTCAGCCTGTTACTTATGACTTAAAAAATAAACCGGTGTACTCTGGGCTATATTATCTTTATTGATATAGGCGAAATAGAAGATCTTTCTGTATAAAACTATCCATATACTTTACGAAACTGTTTTGTTTTTATAAAATATTTATGAAGCTCTTGCAAAATATCCTTACGGCCAAAGAAATAATGGAAATAACTTTCTATGCATTTGCTATGAGCATGAGTCTTTTTAAAATTACTACTCAGGAAATTTAACATTTATGCATGGCATATACAGAAAGGTCGGGTATATCGTACCGATTTTTGAATTTTTAGATGGTTTAATTCGAAATGAAATATTTTTATGAACAATATTGGTTATTGAGTAAGAACAAATATTTGGCTAATCCATAAAAAAAAATTAAATTAGAATCTCTGCAAACTGTACGTTTTAACCAACCGATTGGCTATATCGTACCACCGGTTTTTAAATCGAACTTCCTATCTAATATATCTTTTACTTTCTGAAATGTTTGGTACTGCGCCAAACTTTTAATTGTAACTACCGTGCTCACTTAAATCTGTATGTAAAAGCAGATAGTTTTCATTTTGTCCTGCCACATTTTTTCTTTGGTAATTAGGAGGCAAATTTCTTTAGGGAACGTCCTTAAATTACATACCGCAAAAATTTAGGATTTTTGACGCCCCTCCCATCCTCGTAACGCATTTTCAAGAAAAAACACATTAAAACCAAAGAAGAAAAACATAACAACAACAGAAGTCCTAGTCTGATAGAGCGTACCTGTACGATTTTTTTAAATAAAATTACTATTACGGAACCAATAAATCGTTATTTTACTTAAGTAAAAAATATGTTTATAATAAATTTACAATAATCATTGTATTAATTATTTACTAGCCAAGTTTTAAAAAAAACTCATCACTCATAAATTTACATCAACCATATAGTGTTTACATAACTTACACTAATCTTACATTTGGGAAAGCACACCTTACAAAAAAATTAAGTTAGGGTAATTTTGTTTAAAAAAGAGTAGCGGTACGATTTACCAGACCACCCTGACATTTTTCCTCCACAGAGAATGTCCTCAATGGACAGGTTAGGATATGTTTGCCATCGATTTCACTTTCCCAAAATGAGAACAAAAACGCTATCTGAAATAAATAATTTTTCAAAAAAATATCATTCAAAAAAAATATAATTCATTTGATGAAAACGTTTTGGAAAAATGTAATTTAAAAATAATATTTCGAAATTTAGGTTCTCGATCAAACTGTCTGCAAAAAAGTATTTTTGAACAGCTTGTTTTTAAAAAATGGACAGTGACCCAAACGGGGTGTGATACAGAACCAGAATAATACCTTAAAATTCTGCTTGTTCCTAAAAGTTAATAATTTAATTTATTTAATAAATTAACTGAATTAAAAAGTTAATAATTTAATTAATAATTTTCACTTTTACAAACAAATTTTAAAGTGTTATTCTTGTTATTAATTTTCTTCTAGTGATTATTAACGGCCAAACAATGCTTCTGGTTGTTACCATTGGCATCGCTGGAACGCTTTCTACAGGAATCGTGCGTCTCGCGGTCTCTTACTACTATCTATTTTGTGTCCTCTTATAGAAACTAAGCTCCCTAGATGTGGAATTGTTCACGCTTCGGTAGCTAGCTCAGTTGGTAGAATGGTGGCTCAGTTAATAGAGCGTTAGCCTAGCAAAACGGAGTATTATACGTCCTACCCTTACCTGCTATTAAGTATTTGCCTACAAACTTTTTTCTCTTTTACTTAATATTAAATATATCTCATAAACTCATTTTAGGCTAAAAACAATAATTCCAATTTTCCAATTTCGGATCAAATTGTTTTATGGTGTTTACCTAAAGCCGCGTCCGCACCTAAACATTTCGACGAACATTGAGCCGCGCAAAGAGAAAAACGGCGAGCAAAACCGCGAATGGGCTTTTTGATTTCGACTAGCAGAACAACGAACGGAGCGCTTGTGCTGTTCCCACAAATGTCCCCAGTTTTTTTTCCTTTAAGATTCAAAATCTGTTCTCCGTTTTATTTTGTCCCATCCAAACCAACGAACCCAAGCGCGCGCGTTATGGAGGGACTTATTGCAATAAAGCCAGGCAGTAATAGTCGCAGGAAGTATTTGGAGAGTTTCACTTCTGTCTGTCTGTTCTTGAAAATTAGGCCTTGGGCATTAAAAGAACCGAAATTAATACTGCCGCCCTTATTAAAGGAAAATAATGGACTATATTTATAAATTCTATTTTGGTATGTCATTGATAAACTGTCAGAATTCTGCCCGGCACTATTACTGTCTGGCTTTATGGCAATAATAAGTCCCTAATACCCAATGGCGGTTTCTCCATAAGTGCACGTGCACTCCCAAATTATACTTAAAAAAATATTTAACTTTGATCATTCCTTAATTTAATTAATAATTACCCCAAAAGGAATTCACTAAAGACTGGAATATTATCTAGAAATTAATACCCGGTATGTATGTGTTTGTATTCGTGTTCAAACCAAGCACGAATCTAATTCTTTACGGTAATTTACTGGAACCAAATTCTATGTCGCATGCTAATTACGAAATATAGAAAGAGAGGACGACATGTCCCAATAGAATTTTACAGTACATAGAATTTGAACCTTCCTTCGGCACCGCGCTTATACAAAAACTAGCCTCGATGCCGCCCGCACTCCCGTGATGCCTCCCGCGTTCACGGTTCGCGTTGCATTTTAGAGCACTATACTTATTTACCTAATCTGAGTTAGAGCAGTTTACGCGCACTTTTCAGTAGTGCGCGCTTAGACAACTTCCTATTATCGGTCGGGCGCTGGCAGTTTGTTTTGATTTCGACGATTTGGTATTTACGACAATGGCGGAAGTTTCTAATTCTGATAGCATTAGCGTGCAATATTTAAAGGCAATTAAGTTTTCATTATTTGCCATTAAAAGAGAAAATATATATTAACTAGGTATGATACTGTTATGAAGCACCCTGTATAATCAATTTAATAATAATTTGCTTGTAAAAACAGGTTTTAAGCCTGCGGATAAAATAAATCACGACAATACATTTATTATTTATTTATAATTACAATAATAATAGGTAGGTAACTAATATCTATCTAAATATCTCATTTTTTAATTATTTGCTCTAAATTATATCATATGACGACCCACTCGATGGCCCAAAATGTTAGCGTAGCATTTAAAAAAAAATTATGCCTGTGCCGAAAACATTCCTTATTGATTCTTATTTGGGATAGTTTTAGCGCCCTAATATAATAATTAAAATGGGTTTAATATTGGCGGAATCTTACCAGTAAGTGCCAGTGCTTCGGTAGCTAGCTTAGTTGGTAGAGCGGTTGGTCAGTTGATGGAGCGTCAACCTAGCAAAACGGAGTAGTATACGACCTATCCTTAGCTCTTTTTGAGTATTTGCCCACAAACCTTTTTCTCTTTTACTAAATATTAAATATATCTCATAAACCTATTTTACGCTAAAAACTATAATTCCAATTTCGAGTCAAATTGTCTTATGGCGCTTACCTAAAGTCAAGTCCACACCAGAACATTGAGCCCCGCAACGAGCAGAACGGCGAGCAAACCAAAACCGCGAAGGGCCTTTTTTGACTTCGACGAGCAGAAGAAAGAACGGAGCGTTCGCACAAATGCTCTCAGCCTTTTTTCCTTTAAGATTCAAATGTCTGTTCGCCGTTTTATTTTGTCCCGTCCAAACCAACGAACCCATTCGCGCGCAAATCTAGGAATTATTCTCGAGCACGCTCAAGATCCCTTCTAAACTAGTGTTCTCTCCGCCGCTCGGCTCGTTGTGCAGCTCAATGTTTGTCGAAATGTTCCGGTGTGGACAAGGCTTAATAAACATGATTCAGTAAGATAAATTACCTATGAAAAACGATGTAAAATAGTGTTTATAATATATTAAACACACATTTGGTCCACTATTGCAGATACCATTTTCTCTGTGCTAGATAGAATGATAAAAAAACTATCGGCTTTAATAAAAACTGTAAAAGACCTCTAGGAGGAATTTCCTATTTAATCAATGATTACCTAATCGAAGGCTTTGCCCCAAAAAAGAAATTTGTGTGTTTAATTTTGTTCCTGTAGCCTGACAAATTACTACTATTAATTCGTCTTTCGTCTTTAGCTTCAGTTTTTGTCGTGTTAAGTCCATTGATATTTAAAGAAAATTGAATAGTATATTATGTACAAAGGGAGAAAAGTTGCACTTTTTATCCGGAGGCCAAATGTTGGATTATAATTCGTTGAGTGATAAAAGTACTCTTTTATCACGAGGCACAGATGCTAATTTTCGTTTTTTTTTTACTTTTTTATCCAAGTTTTTTCTTAAATAAGCAATTATTATACTCGCTATGTGATAACAGGTAGTCTGCCAAAAGTGAAAGTACCACATGATTGGCAGGCACCTCTGAAATAGAGTCCCCGTCCATCTATTTAGCCTTCTTCGATCCATCTTTGGACATAGGCCTCCTCCAATATTTTCCACTTTTTCTCTGTCTGTCGCCCTGTTGATCCATCTAGTCCCCGCATGTTTCTTCAAATCGTCCGCCCATCTCATTTGTGGTCTTCCCCTACTTCATTTATTTTCCCAAGGTCTTCAGTCTACAATGCATTTGTTCCATCGACCGTCTTTCTGTCTGATATTATGGTCGCCAAATTTCCATTTTAATTTTGCTGCCTGTCCTCTGACATCCCTTAGTTTTGTTTTATTTCTCATCCATCCATTCCTTTTTTTATCTGGTAGATTTACATGTAACATTTGTCTTTCCATTGATCTTTGGGCTTTTCTTTGTTTGAAACTCGTAGACAATGATTGTGTAGAAATAAAATTTTGGACTTCCATTGTCTTTATTTATTTTATTTTAAAACACGACGTTTCGGTTAGTAAGTATCTCTAACCGTTATCAAGTGTAAACTAAACAATCTAGTCTCTAGGCTACTACTTATACTACTTGGTGTGCAGTCAGGTGTGACGGCCCGCCCCCTTTTTTAATCCTAAGACGCCTGTTTTCCTTAAGGAGTGGTTTCCATATGTTTGGTATGTCCGTGCTTGGTTGACTGAAAACTTCTTTATTCTGCATTATATACGCAGCTTCAATAAACTTTCGTTTTCGCCAATGCGACTCCTTATGTAAAACTTTAGCTTCTGACCACTGAATCCTGTGATCATTTGACCATGCATGATCTGCTAAACCGGATTTTTCAATATCCCCTAATTGGGTACTTTTTAGATGTTCATTTACTCTAACCTGAAGAGGGCGTTTCGTTTCACCTACATATGATTTACCACACTCACACGGGATTTGGTAAATACATTCCTTATTATTTGAGGGATTGTCTGGTTTTGTTTTAGTTACAAAACTTCTTATCGTATTTCCCGAAGAAAATACTGTTTTTATATTATAGTGTTTAGCTATTCGTCTTATGTTTTCTGAAATCCCTTGAACATATGGAATGTTAATAACACCTAACGGATTATTATTTTGAGAATTTGGTACATTTAGTTTGTTTTTAATTTTAAATATCGTTGAGTTTATTAATTTCTCGGAATAACCATTCTGTTGTAAGTCCTTTTTAATGTTGTTAATTTCTGTGGTTAATTCGTCATTATTACTACAAATATTTACGGCTCTTAAATACAAACTTCTTATAACTCCTTGTTTTGTTGCAACAGAATGATTAGACTTAAAATTTAGGTACTGTCCCGTGTGTGTAGGTTTCCTATATACAGTGGTTTGAATGTTTCTGTCTAATCGTTTGACAAGAACATCCAAAAAAGGTAAGGCCGAATCTTTTTCAATTTCCATGGTGCACTTGATTGTTGGTCGAATACCGTTTAAATGGTGTAGAAATTTTTGTAGTTCGTCATCATTTTCCGGCCATATAATAAATGTGTCATCCATGTATCGTAGCCATAGTTTTGGTTTGACTCTTGCTGTGTTGATCGCATGGCCCTCGAACCACTCCATGTAGATGTTTGCTACCACTGGCGAAAGAGATGAACCCATTGGGAGTCCATCATTTTGCGCGTAAAACTTATCTTTCACTTGAAAGTAAGAGTTACGGAGACAGAGCTCCAAAAGATCCATCACCCCCTCCACCGATAGCGTTGTTCTTGGTCAGAAGCTAAAGTTTTACATAAGGAGTCGCATTGGCGAAAACGAAAGTTTATTGAAGCTGCGTATATAATGCAGAATAAAGAAGTTTTCAGTCAACCAAGCACGGACATACCAAACATATGGAAACCGCTCCTTAAGGAAAACAGGCGTCTTAGGATTAAAAAAGGGGGCGGGCCGTCACACCTGACTGCACACCAAGTAGTATAAGTAGTAGCCTAGAGACTAGATTGTTTAGTTTACACTTGATAACGGTTAGAGATACTTACTAACCGAAACGTCGTGTTTTAAAATAAATAAAGACAATGGAAGTCCGAAATTTTATTTCTTTGGGCTTTTGTTACTTTATCCATGTTTGATTTTGTAAGCGTCCTGGTCTGGAATCCATATGTGAGCACAGAAAGAATACATTGGTTATACACTCTCGTTTTAAGGTACTGAGGATATTTTTTATTTTTTAATATGTAGCTTAATTTACCGAATGCTGCCCAGGCTAATCTTACTCTCGATTTTAGCCGATTGGTTTTTTTTATTTGTATTTTTTCTTGGTTTATTCTGATCGTGATATCTTCATCTGTGTTTGCTATGATATTAGTTTTAGTGTAGTTCATACTCAAGCCTATATTTTTAGCTGCTGTATCGAGTTCTTCCAGCATTTTTATGAGTTCTTCTTTCTTGTCTGTTATTAAGGCGATATCCTCAGTATCAATCAGTATTCAAGAATTATTGTCGGCTCACATCATCTTGTTTTTGCTTGGCCCGACTTAAAAATGTTGTATATTACACGTACCGATAAGTCCATTACAGAACTCTTGTAGTAACCACGACTTGATCTACGACCTTATAGTGGCAATAGTCCCCACTCGATACTGTAACGAATCTAATGCCATACTAGTAAAATAAATAATTATATACATTCATTTTGGCATAAATTGAGTTTTTATAGTATATTATAAAGAATGCAAACTAACTTGAATATGTCACTTTAAGTTTTTTAAATAGTACATAAGGCTGGTATATTATAATATAAATTTTTATTCTCTTTTTGACAAAATTTTTAATTGTACTTTTAACTACAGCTAAACAAATCAAAATATGAAATAAAATCTAAAAGAAAAAATTACAACTTTATGAAATCTCCCAAAAATTAAAAGTGACCAATGAAATTTGTTCTAATCGTTAGGCAATTTATTTGCAAATCAAATTTCTATAAATAAAAAAATTATAGACCCTTTCCAAAATGCATATATATATATATATATATATATATATATATATATATATATATTGGCTAATAAATCTGTGTATCTATGATCTATTCGGCTATTAATTAAAGATGCTTTTACTGCTCATTGCTCAATGCTATCGAAAGAATGTTGTATTTGTTGGCTTGCTCTATTAAGATTTTCATCGTTAGTAGGTGATCAACTGTACTGAACCTTTTCTGAACTGCTTGTTCTTTTGATAGATCTCCGTCAAATTTTGTTGTTGGTCTATCTGTTAATATTTTCGTGAAAAGCTTATAAATTACATCGAGGAGTATTTCAGGTCGATATTTTTTTAGGTCTGTTCTATCGCCTTTCTTGTGTAGAATAATGGTTACTGATCCTTTTCAGTTGTTTGGGATAATTTTTGTGTTAGTATTTTATTGGAGGGTTAACTATAGTTTTACCACCGTACTTTAGCATTTCTGCCGTTACTCCATGTTTTCCAGGTGATTTGTTAGTTTTCATTTTCTTTAATGCTCTCTTTATTTCCGCTTTGCTTATTTCGGGTTGTAGTTCTAAGTTTATGTTCTTTATTATTGTTCGGAGTTTCTTTATGGTTTCTCGCGATGGTTCCCTTTGTGTTTGGTATAATTCTGTATAGAATAGCTGTGTGATATTTATAATATCTTGTTTAACGTTAGTTTCTATGCCGTTCATATCCTTTATTTTAATTATTTCATATCTACCTAGAGTCGGTCTTAGACATTTCATATTCCTGTTATTTTTTATAACTCTCTCAACTTTTATTTCTTGGCACTTTCTTTTATTTTCTTTTATCATTTTTCTTATAGCTTTATTTATTTCTGTGTAGTCTATCGATGTTCTTTTTCGTTCTTTTTTCAGGTTCCGCCTTTTTTTCATAAGATCTATCTCTCTTGATATAAAATTCGTGTCACACACAGAGTCCCTACTTCCAAAATGTTTTTTACTTTTTATCACTGATATGTAACATTTTATCCTGATTTTTCATCACTAGGATAAAAAGTGACACATTTAATTGTGCCCAAAATTCAGGATAAAAAAATGCACTTTAAATCGGTAAGGTGCGAAACATTAATTATTAACGCTCTTGTATTTTTTGTATATTATAATTTTGGAATTTCTGGTTTTATAATTTTTTACCTTCGTCTTGTTATTATTTGCAAAACATACACCAATTACGTAATGTATGAGGAGGAGGCAAGCGCCGATTTGAGGGAGGGGGTAAAGTGGTAAATCCCCCCTCCTCCTAGAAAAAAAAGTATGCACTTTTTGTTAACAATCAAAGGGCAAACAGGAAAACAACCCCCCCTAGAAAAAACTATATTACAAATAATTATTTCGTTGACTTTTAAACATCCCCCTGGATTTTGAATCAGATTCGCGCTTGGAAGGAGGGTAAAAGGTTCAGATGTCGCGGTATTCGGCGTTACATAGGTAAGGAAGGTTACCGGTGCACTACAATGTGGAGGTGGTTTTAACATTCCCTAAATTATATATAAATAGACTGATGTACTGTAGACTAGGTAACTCTCAGGGATTCTAACCACATATAAAAAAATGGATCAATGACGGATCCGATACCTTCCTAGCCTATTAGCACACTTCAAGTGAAGCCATGTTAATTTATCAGCCTTGAAAACAGTTTTTTGTAAATATCTCAGAAACTAAAGCTCTTAAGAAGTTTTTGGTTGTAACACAAATTATTCAGCAAAAAGTAGTCTACTATATTCCGAAAACTGTATTTATTACGATCTTCCGTTAAAAAATTTGCATTATTTAAAGTTTTTCATTGTCAAAAAACTGTCATTAGCATTGGATTTTGACCAAAATCTAATCAGCTCGTAAGAGTGTCGAACACTATTTTACCTGAAAATGTTATAAAAATCGGTTCAGCGGCTTAGGGGCTATCCTGTTACGAACAGAAATAATATATATACACACACACACACCTAGACAGACATCATGTCGATATTGCTAGGATAGGTCAAAATACAACCAAAAAACACATTTTCGGCGTTATCTAAAAAAAAAATTTGCGTCGAAAATAGTACCTTCTCTAGCCATTGCTACGCGGGCTAGGAAGGTAAAAAATGTTGGATGCTTTTATTGACTGGTCTCTACCAGCGAAAATATATAAGTTATATGTTCTCTGCCTCTACATATACATTTTTGCTTCTCAAAAAATGTAAACTAAAATCTTTACTTAAATAATTTGTTTTCTTTATGTTACATTTTTTAAGGTTAGTGGCCTTTCAAATGGCATCCAAGAAACTTTTTTGTCTCAAATGAGACAATAAATCCTTTTTTGTATATGGGGTGGCAGTTGACCTACTTTTGTGCCATTTGCTCTTGTTAGAAGCTTCATTAGAAAACGTAAATCAATTAACAATCAATTAGCCGTTTTTTTCCGTACGCTGTATCAGCTGTGTACTGTTTTTTTCATGTCAAAGTCACAAAAGAGTAACTGCGTATGGCAAGGACTATGTAAAATGAGTACAGCATCAAATTTTTTAAAAAAATCCTGCTGTTGATAGTGTATTATTGTGTATAAAAGACAATTTCACTTCTTTTGGTTAAAAGTAATAAAAAGCTCGTTCCACTGTGCGCCGCACAGTGGTTTAAAACGATAAAATTTCGGAAAAAAGTTAATATCTTTAAGAGTATTTATCACATAAACTTGAAATTTTGTTCATATATTTAACACATATTAACCAATTTATTTTAGTTAATTCCCCTCTCCTCTCCCTTACAGAGTGTTTGGTAAAAATTGTGTAATATAAATAAAAAGGTAAATCATTATTCAATATTACTAGCAATGGTTACTATCTTAGTAACCATTGTTACTAGTTTAATTGATTGTTTTTTCAAAAAAACTACTTCCGCCCTCCATTGTGTAATGACATAGGCGTACTAAGGGGAGGGGACTGGATGCTCCTCTTCCCCAAGGCCCTTGCAGTCCCTTAAATTTCATTGTGGAATCAAACATAAAGTACTATAATTTTTGTTAAATTATTATTTAGCCCCTCCCCCCCTTAAGTAATCTGGCAATTTCTTGTCGCCTACTTATTCCTATATATGTATATTTAGTAAATTTATTTAGTGTGGTCAAAAGTAAACAAACAATTTATTTTTTACAACAAGTTTATATCTTCACAAGAATAAAACACTCTTGATGTTAAAAAATATTCAATCAATGTACAGGGTCACCGTTTATAAAGTTCCACATGGAAAAACTTTTTTATTACTTGTCAGGTAAACATAAAGATAATTCAAAACTTAAATTACTTATGAAACAAACTACATAGATTTTTGCCACATTTTCAGTTTTTTCCTTAATCACACTCCACAGGCTAGGTAGGAGGTCCTTTTATGCAGCAGAACATCCTGTGTGTTTTTTTAAAAATTTTAAATATATCATATCTGAATTCTTACGCGGTTCTTGAGTAAAATAAAAAATAAGTTGCCATAAGGGCAATGTGTAGTATAGCTAATTCTTTGTTCAACACATTGCTTTCTCAAGACAAAGGTGAATAAGAAAGAAAAGATCTATCAAAAATTATAAAAATATACAGGGTGTATTATTAAAATAAAGACCCAATGGCCATCTTGAGTGTAAGGTGTGATTTAAAAAAAAAGTGAAATCGTAAAAATATTTATTATTTCGTGAGTAATTAACTTTTTGATTTATCCTTTTTTTCCAAATAACAAAATTTTTTTCAAGTGGAACTTTATATACGGGCACCCTGTACATTACATCTTAAATATAATTTGTAAATATAATAAATGATAACCAACTGATAAATTGACTGATAAATAATAAAATAAATTAATACATCAAAATATATAAATATATCCATATTAACACAGCAACTAAAACCTGGTAATTGTATATATTTGAATAACAAAGTAACAATTTTAGGAACCTAATTTACAGATAGGCAGATATTGGCAGCTGTAACCTATGCAGTCATAAAGATAAGACATTGTGGATATTAACCATAAAAAAATATCATTGCGGGAGGCTGCGGGAAGACAATTTTTAGTCTGCAGAAATTTGCATACATCAAAATAACATAGTTTTTTCTGTTATTTTATTTTTTTTTGAAGTTACAGATAAAACTTTTTTTTTCTTTTTAGGCTTACAAAATACTACTAAATATACGCACTAAACGTAAAAAGGAAAAAGAAAAATTGAAAAAGCGGTTTTTGTTTAGGAGATAAATAAAGGACGGGTTGCAGATTGAGAAAAAAATTTAAAATAAATACAAAATTTTACTTTACCGTCCAATTTTTCAAAATTCATATTAATTCTGAAAAAAACAATCATAGGTTCAAACTAAGGGGGTCTTTACAAAAAAATCGATTTTTTTTTTTGAAATCTTGATATGAAAATGCATAGATTTTTCATAGGGATAAACCATTATGGGCAAGTTTTATCATTTTTCTGCCAATGCGTATTCCATGTGGTTATATGACACTTTTCAAAAGTGACGTTGTTCGAAATTATTGCTACTGAACTGACTAATTTGAGCTAAGGTGAACAAACCTTATCTAATTTATTCTCACTTGTCGTTCTGCTCACCTCGGGTATTATGCCTGAACAAGTTTCCCAACTTGTTTTTATTTTTGTAAATAATCATATTCTCTAATTTTCACTTAAAATTAGAGAAGCTATCTCTCTTAGTTTTTAAATATTTTTGGGTTACATTTTCTACGCTTACAAGCGTTTCTAGAATATTATTTTGATTTACTTTACGCTATATCTTTCCATATTTTAAATTTAAACTTCGCGCGCTTCTTCCAGCAATGAAGGATTTGAGATAAGCGGCTAAATTCGGCCTAGCAGACGAAAACGCCGATTGTCTGCGCGAACACAACACAGAAACTCAACCACGCGCCACGTGCAAGGAAAGTCACCGCACCGCTATCATTTTATATTAAAATTGTGGAAACTATTAATTTTACGCTTTAGTTTATTGGATATTAGTGTTTGGAACATTTTGAACTATAGAACAATGGAGAGTCTGGTACTTCGCGTATAATCGGGCTGGCCAGCCAAGTAGCTACAAAAGACATCTAATGGTAAGTCGTTTCTTGATAATTTTTCATTGCTGCGCTATTTTTAGTATTTAAGTTTTTAGGCTCTTTTTTCCCTGTTGGAGCCCTGTGGAAAGATACAGTCCCTCTTAACTCCCCCACGTTTTTCTCGAGCTATCTCGAGTGGTCCTTCGGTATATTTTATTTTCTACAGAAGGCCTAACCTCACAATTTGGTCCAGGTTCGAGCCTGATAACAGGACCCCGGGAAAAATTAAAGTCTAAATCGCATTTTGTTAAAAATAAAATTTTTAATAAATACGCATGACCTTGATCTTTTTGCTGTGCTAGCAGTAAAAATAACAAGTAAAAAGTACCGAACGCGCATTGTTTTCGCGCATTTCCTACCTCTTTTTGGCTTGGCGTCACCTGCACGTAGGAAAAGTTAAGATATTAGAGAGGTAAATGAGACTTGTTTACATTTTTTATCGCCTATTTTCTTTTCTTTTTAAACGCTTTTAATTTTTAAATATTAAAAATTTCGGAAACTAATCGTTCACCTGTTTTAACGGAGTTTTTTAAAAACATTACAATGAGTACGCAACTTAAGAAGTTAGAAGCACTCCGTAATGTGCAACATAATCGCATTAATACTCTTCATAACTTAGCTAATGCATGCCTAACGGATGATACAAAAAAACCGTGTTTACAGGTTCGACTTATCGACCTTGATGAAATGAAAGAAACATTTTTTATTTATCAAAATCAAATAATAGAGGCTTATTCGGCAAGTCCGGAGAGACTGGAAGAAGAAAATGAACGCCTTACTGAGTTTGACGACAGCTTCTATGATATTAAAAGAATTCAAAAACAACTATTTGAGGTGAAAATTGAAGCTCCTCAATCTCAAAACTTAACGCAAATTTTAAATTCTGCTGATCCAGACCGCTTTATGGCGTCTTTAATGCCAAGCCTGCGCATTGTCGAATTTCATGGCGACATCACTAAGTTTCCAACCTTTCTAGATATGTACAATAGTTCTGTACACAATAATCCTAGTATTCCTACAAACGCTAAATTTAATTTGGTACTGTCCTACCTAAAAGGACCGCCTTTAAACGTAGTTAAACACTTACAAATAACCGGCGCTAATTATATAATCGCTTACAATACGCTTCTAAAACGCTATCATAACCCCCGCTTATCGGCTCAAACTTATTGGCGCTCCGTGTATAATTTTCCCGCTCTCAAAGACGACAATCCAGAAACGCTGCGCACGCTGCTTGATGTTTTTTCAGAAAACATTGAGGCTTTAAAAACTCTAAATTACGACACTGATCAATGGTGTTTTCCGCTCGCCAACATTTTACTAGATAAATTGCCTGAGGTACTACTTTCGCGCTTTGAACTAGCTAATTCTAGGTCTAATAAAATGCCCAAATATCAAGAAATTTATAATTTCCTTGAAACTCAATGTAATTCGCTTTATTCGCTACAATCTAAAAATAGATTTAAAAATAATAAACAGTTTTATAAAAATAACGCCTCGCCTTATTATACAAAAACGCTACTTGGTACGGAAAATACTCATTCTAAAGATAGATGCGCTTTTTGTGATTCTAACACACATTCAATATATTTATGTCACGCATTTAAATGTAAATCTCCCTACGAACGCTATACTTACGCTAAAAATAAGAAACTATGTTTAAATTGTTTAAGCTCAATACATTCAACAAATTCTTGTCAAAGTCTACGCTCATGTCGCTATTGCCCTGGTAATCAAAGACATCACTCATTAATTCATTGTGAGCGAAATTCTAATTACTTTAATTCTCAAAATCAAAATAGATCACATTTTGATGCTTACGTGAATTTCTCACAAAATCTCTCTAATATTTCTCCCAACGGGTCTCCAAGTAGCGCACCACGTGGTTACTTCGCCAGTCAGCAAAGTTTTAGATCCCCGGCTACTGGTTGTCCGCTTCAAAATTACTCTACTCAAACTAATTTCCCTGAAAGTGCCTCTCATCAAAATAATCAAAATTTTACTTCGACGTCTTCTAATTCACAAGTACCAATCGCAACTCCTTCGGGTTCTAACCCCACGCATTGTGGTTTTATTTCTGCGCAATCGCAACTTTTATTGTCAACTATCCTAGTAAGAATTCAAGATGTCCGCGGTAACTTTCAAACAGTTCGAGCCGTGTTAGACAGCGGTTCGCAAAACACCTTTTGTTCTCAAAAATTAGCGCAACAATTGGGCCTTCCAAGACAACCCTTATGTTCAAATATACAGGGGGTTGGAGGCAACTCTCTTACTTCTGATCTAGGATCGATTTTTATTAAAATTTGTAATTTTCAAAAACCAGATATTTTTGTGTCTACGCAAGCGATTATTTTGCAAAAAGTTTGTCCTGATTTACCGTCAGTAAAAATAAATACAGAAAATTGGCATTTTATAAAAAATTTACCCTTAGCAGATCCCACTTTTTACAACCCTTCGCCTATAAATTTACTAATTGGTATGGATCTATTTCCACTAATTATACAGGGTGAAAAAATCGCTAGCGATGATCCAAATCATCCCTTTGCTATGGGAACTATTTTCGGCTATATTTTGATGGGACAAATAAATCAACCCTTAATTTCTACCCCGCCAATTAATGCTCTTTTTTGTCAAAATGAAAATAACTCGCTTTCGCAATTAATTTCAAAATTTTGGGAAACCGACTGCGTCCCCCAAAAAACTCATTTGAAACCAGAAGATGACATTTGTGAAAATTATTTTAAACAGAGCGTGTCGCGTAATCAAGACGGCCGGTATACTGTCTCCCTTCCCTTTGCACATTTGAAAATCCACCGCAGTTTCCCGCAATAAAACAAGTCGCGCTAAATCGTTTCTTATCTTTAGAAAAAAAACTGCTTCGCGATAAAAACTTGTATTGTGAATATTCTAAATTTATGAATGAATATTTGGAATTGGGTCATATGGACTATGACTCAGAAAAAGAAGACGATTCAGACAGCTATTTTATTCCACATTTCGCTGTTGTTAAAAATGAAGCTATCACTACTAAGACAAGGGTAGTTTTTAATGCGAGTATTACTGACCCTTTTACGCATATTTCGCTTAATCAAGTATTATTATCGGGTCCAAAACTACAAAAAGATATTATTCAAATATTATTACATTTTCGCCTTAACCCTGTGACGCTCACCTGCGATATTCAAAAAATGTATCGTGGTATAAATATCAACCCTGATCATCAAAAATACCAAAAAATATTTTGGCGGTTTAACCCTAATGAAAAAGTTTCCGTTTTTAAACTACGAACTGTCACTTACGGAGTGAACTGTTCACCATATCTCGCTTTACGCACCCTTCAGCACTTAGCTGAATCCGAATATGATAACTACCCTCACGCTGCTAAAGTTATACTTAACGATACCTATATTGATGACGTCACTACTTCATGTAAAACGGTTCAAGAGGCGTTAAATTTGCAGCATGAGCTTACGGAGTTATTAGGAAACGCTGGCTTGAAATTACACAAATGGTCTAGCAATCGCTCAGAAGTGATCTCTCATTTAGATCCCTCCTTAGTCAACCCCGCAGTTTTATCTCTCGATTCGGATGACGTCACTAAGGTCTTAGGCCTGTGCTGGCATCCTTCCTACGACGAGTTTCGATTTAACATATTACCTAATCAGCAAAGCTGTACTAAAAGGACGCTTCTCTCTTGTTTAGCACGCTGCTATGACCCCCATGGGTATCTTACCCCAGTAACATTCACTTTAAAATATTTGATTCAACAAATTTGGTTACTTGGTATTTCCTTGGGACGCCACGCCTACTTTAGAAATAATTCGTCAGTGGACACTATATCAATCTGAATTTCAAGTTTTAGAAAAATTTAGTTTACCCCGCCACATTGACATCACCAACGCCGAATCTATCGATCTCTGTGGTTTCTGTGATGCGAGTGAACGAGGGTACGCATGCGTAATATACTTACGTGTTTTACGAAACGCTAAATATCACATATATTTTGTTCTTGCGAAAAGTCGCATCGCTCCACTTAAAAAAATTGTTAGTATTCCGAGAATAGAACTTCTAGCCGCTACTCTTTTATCTGAGGTCTTAAAATACACATATGATATCTTCATAAAAAGGTTCACAATAAATAATATTTACGCTTTTTCGGACGCAATGGTTGTTTTACACTGGATAAAATCCCATCCAAGTAAATGGAAAACTTTTGTCGCAAATCGTGTTAGTCTTATCCAAGATAATATTAATCCAGAATGTTGGTTATATACCCCCACCTTTCTCAATAGTGCCGATGTAGCCAGCCGCGGCTGCTCGCCGAGTGAGCTTTTAAATCATCCCCTATGATGGGCCGCCCCTAGTTTTTTACAAGAATCTTTCGATAAATGGCCAACAAAAATCCCGCAAGTCAAAATAAATGACAGTTTAGAGACTGAGGAACGAAAAAATGTTGCTCTGATTTCTTGTGACCGAATAACTGAAAATTTTTTAGATTCGCTTTTAAATAATAAATCCGATTTTTACGCTATTCAACTACTTTTAGCCCGCAGTTTACGATTCATAAATAATTGTAGACTATCCGCAGACGTCAGAAAAAAGACAAATATAGATTATATCGATCTCTTTAACGCTTTAAAATGTTTGGCTAAGCACGAACAACAAAAATACTTTTCTGAAGTAATTCTTAACCTTCAAAACCAGAAAAAATGCATAAAACCCATACAAAAATTGAATCCCTTTTTAGACCAGGATGGTCTTATAAGAGTTGGAGGACGCATTCAACAAGCCATGACTATTTCTTACGGACAAAAACATCCTCTTCTTTTACCCAAGGAAAGTAGACTTTCTTATATTTTTATTGAATATATGCACAAAAAATATTTGCATGTTGGAGTGCAAACCGTCCAATATCTCATTAGTCAAATTTTTTGGATTTTATCTGCCAAACGCTTAATTAAAACGGTTTTATCCAAATGTGTTCGTTGCTTTCGCGTCAAACCGCATTCTTATGAGCAAATCATGGGACAAATTCCGTCCTACCGCTTGATTCCACAAAAGCCTTTTACTTTTAGTGGAGTAGATTTTAGTGGTGCTATACCTATCACTCTCAGTAAACACAGAGGTGTAAAAACACAAAAAGCATATATCTGCCTTTTTATTTGTCTAAATACTAAAGCTTTACATCTCGAGTTAGTGTCAGATCTAACTTCGAACGCTTTTTTAGCTGCGCTACGTCGCTTTGTTGCCCGAAGAGGTTACATAAAAACTCTTTTTTCAGATAATGGCACAAATTTCGTTAAATCAAGCAAAGAATTGCTTGATCTTGCAAGAAATGCTTGCACGCAACAAGCTATCGCCTGGAATTTTATCCCTCCATCAGCTCCCCACTTCGGCGGTCTTTGGGAGTCAGGGATAAAATCAGTAAAAACTCACTTAATTCGTACCATTGGCTCGAGTGAGAGTTATGAGGAGTTGTACACGGTTCTTTGTCAAATTGAGGCGATTTTAAATTCTCGCCCTTTGACCCCGCAATCTACCGACTGTAACGATCTACAGGTTTTAACACCGGGACATTTTTTAACACATGGACCTTTAATTTCTGTTCCTGATGAAGATTTTTCAAGTAAGCCTGAGAATCGGTTATCGCGATGGAACTTGGTCCAACGAATACAAGCCGATTTTTGGCGTCGTTGGAGCCAAGAATTTTTACATACCCTTCAAGTACGAAATAAATGGTTGGAACCATGCGCAAAGCCAAAAATAGGTACCCTCGTTCTTATCAAAGACGAGTTATCACCGCCCCTTCAATGGCGGGTAGGTCGCATTATTGAAATTTTTAAAGGGCCTGATGGGCACGCTAGGGTGGCAAATGTTCGTACCGCGTCCGGTATCTTTAAACGACCTTTAGTCAAGCTTTGCCCCCTTCCAATTGATTCAGATTCACCTACCGAAAAATGATGCTCATTTTGGTGGGCCGAATGAACAAGTTTCCCAACTTGTTTTTATTTTTGTAAATAATCATATTCTCTAATTTTCACTTAAAATTAGAGAAGCTATCTCTCTTAGTTTTTAAATATTTTTGGGTTACATTTTCTACGCTTACAAGCGTTTCTAGAATATTATTTTGATTTACTTTACGCTATATCTTTCCATATTTTAAATTTAAACTTCGCGCGCTTCTTCCAGCAATGAAGGATTTGAGATAAGCGGCTAAATTCGGCCTAGCAGACGAAAACACCGATTGTCTGCGCGAACACAACACAGAAACTCAACCACGCGCCACGTGCAAGGAAAGTCACCGCACCGCTATCATTTTATATTAAAATTGTGGAAACTATTAATTTTACGCTTTAGTTTATTAGATATTAGTGTTTGGAACATTTTGAACTATAGAACAATGGAGAGTCTGGTACTTCGCGTATAATCGGGCTGGCCAGCCAAGTAGCTACAAAAGACATCTAATGGTAAGTCGTTTCTTGATAATTTTTCATTGCTGCGCTATTTTTAGTATTTAAGTTTTTAGGCTCTTTTTTCCCTGTTGGAGCCCTGTGGAAAGATACAGTCCCTCTTAACTCCCCCACGTTTTTCTCGAGCTATCTCGAGTGGTCCTTCGGTATATTTTATTTTCTACAGAAGGCCTAACCTCACCAATGCCGATAGAATAGAAAACGTTAAAGATATTTTTTAAATAAGCTATCAAGTTTCCATTTTATCCATAATCCCTTTGAAATATGAGATGCGCCCATTCAGTCGATGGAATTGGGTCATATGGACTATGACTCAGAAAAAGAAGACGATTCAGACAGCTATTTTATTCCACATTTCGCTGTTGTTAAAAATGAAGCTATCACTACTAAGACAAGGGTAGTTTTTAATGCGAGTATTACTGACCCTTTTACGCATATTTCGCTTAATCAAGTATTATTATCGGGTCCAAAACTACAAAAAGATATTATTCAAATATTATTACATTTTCGCCTTAACCCTGTGACGCTCACCTGCGATATTCAAAAAATGTATCGTGGTATAAATATCAACCCTGATCATCAAAAATACCAAAAAATATTTTGGCGGTTTAACCCTAATGAAAAAGTTTCCGTTTTTAAACTACGAACTGTCACTTACGGAGTGAACTGTTCACCATATCTCGCTTTACGCACCCTTCAGCACTTAGCTGAATCCGAATATGATAACTACCCTCACGCTGCTAAAGTTATACTTAACGATACCTATATTGATGACGTCACTACTTCATGTAAAACGGTTCAAGAGGCGTTAAATTTGCAGCATGAGCTTACGGAGTTATTAGGAAACGCTGGCTTGAAATTACACAAATGGTCTAGCAATCGCTCAGAAGTGATCTCTCATTTAGATCCCTCCTTAGTCAACCCCGCAGTTTTATCTCTCGATTCGGATGACGTCACTAAGGTCTTAGGCCTGTGCTGGCATCCTTCCTACGACGAGTTTCGATTTAACATATTACCTAATCAGCAAAGCTGTACTAAAAGGACGCTTCTCTCTTGTTTAGCACGCTGCTATGACCCCCATGGGTATCTTACCCCAGTAACATTCACTTTAAAATATTTGATTCAACAAATTTGGTTACTTGGTATTTCCTGGGACGCCACGCCTACTTTAGAAATAATTCGTCAGTGGACACTATATCAATCTGAATTTCAAGTTTTAGAAAAATTTAGTTTACCCCGCCACATTGACATCACCAACGCCGAATCTATCGATCTCTGTGGTTTCTGTGATGCGAGTGAACGAGGGTACGCATGCGTAATATACTTACGTGTTTTACGAAACGCTAAATATCACATATATTTTGTTCTTGCGAAAAGTCGCATCGCTCCACTTAAAAAAATTGTTAGTATTCCGAGAATAGAACTTCTAGCCGCTACTCTTTTATCTGAGGTCTTAAAATACACATATGATATCTTCATAAAAAGGTTCACAATAAATAATATTTACGCTTTTTCGGACGCAATGGTTGTTTTACACTGGATAAAATCCCATCCAAGTAAATGGAAAACTTTTGTCGCAAATCGTGTTAGTCTTATCCAAGATAATATTAATCCAGAATGTTGGTTATATACCCCCACCTTTCTCAATAGTGCCGATGTAGCCAGCCGCGGCTGCTCGCCGAGTGAGCTTTTAAATCATCCCCTATGATGGGCCGCCCCTAGTTTTTTACAAGAATCTTTCGATAAATGGCCAACAAAAATCCCGCAAGTCAAAATAAATGACAGTTTAGAGACTGAGGAACGAAAAAATGTTGCTCTGATTTCTTGTGACCGAATAACTGAAAATTTTTTAGATTCGCTTTTAAATAATAAATCCGATTTTTACGCTATTCAACTACTTTTAGCCCGCAGTTTACGATTCATAAATAATTGTAGACTATCCGCAGACGTCAGAAAAAAGACAAATATAGATTATATCGATCTCTTTAACGCTTTAAAATGTTTGGCTAAGCACGAACAACAAAAATACTTTTCTGAAGTAATTCTTAACCTTCAGAACCAGAAAAAATGCATAAAACCCATACAAAAATTGAATCCCTTTTTAGACCAGGATGGTCTTATAAGAGTTGGAGGACGCATTCAACAAGCCATGACTATTTCTTACGGACAAAAACATCCTCTTCTTTTACCCAAGGAAAGTAGACTTTCTTATATTTTTATTGAATATATGCACAAAAAATATTTGCATGTTGGAGTGCAAACCGTCCAATATCTCATTAGTCAAATTTTTTGGATTTTATCTGCCAAACGCTTAATTAAAACGGTTTTATCCAAATGTGTTCGTTGCTTTCGCGTCAAACCGCATTCTTATGAGCAAATCATGGGACAAATTCCGTCCTACCGCTTGATTCCACAAAAGCCTTTTACTTTTAGTGGAGTAGATTTTAGTGGTGCTATACCTATCACTCTCAGTAAACACAGAGGTGTAAAAACACAAAAAGCATATATCTGCCTTTTTATTTGTCTAAATACTAAAGCTTTACATCTCGAGTTAGTGTCAGATCTAACTTCGAACGCTTTTTTAGCTGCGCTACGTCGCTTTGTTGCCCGAAGAGGTTACATAAAAACTCTTTTTTCAGATAATGGCACAAATTTCGTTAAATCAAGCAAAGAATTGCTTGATCTTGCAAGAAATGCTTGCACGCAACAAGCTATCGCCTGGAATTTTATCCCTCCATCAGCTCCCCACTTCGGCGGTCTTTGGGAGTCAGGGATAAAATCAGTAAAAACTCACTTAATTCGTACCATTGGCTCGAGTGAGAGTTATGAGGAGTTGTACACGGTTCTTTGTCAAATTGAGGCGATTTTAAATTCTCGCCCTTTGACCCCGCAATCTACCGACTGTAACGATCTACAGGTTTTAACACCGGGACATTTTTTAACACATGGACCTTTAATTTCTGTTCCTGATGAAGATTTTTCAAGTAAGCCTGAGAATCGGTTATCGCGATGGAACTTGGTCCAACGAATACAAGCCGATTTTTGGCGTCGTTGGAGCCAAGAATTTTTACATACCCTTCAAGTACGAAATAAATGGTTGGAACCATGCGCAAAGCCAAAAATAGGTACCCTCGTTCTTATCAAAGACGAGTTATCACCGCCCCTTCAATGGCGGGTAGGTCGCATTATTGAAATTTTTAAAGGGCCTGATGGGCACGCTAGGGTGGCAAATGTTCGTACCGCGTCCGGTATCTTTAAACGACCTTTAGTCAAGCTTTGCCCCCTTCCAATTGATTCAGATTCACCTACCGAAAAATGATGCTCATTTTAGTGGGCCGAATGAACAAGTTTCCCAACTTGTTTTTATTTTTGTAAATAATCATATTCTCTAATTTTCACTTAAAATTAGAGAAGCTATCTCTCTTAGTTTTTAAATATTTTTGGGTTACATTTTCTACGCTTACAAGCGTTTCTAGAATATTATTTTGATTTACTTTACGCTATATCTTTCCATATTTTAAATTTAAACTTCGCGCGCTTCTTCCAGCAATGAAGGATTTGAGATAAGCGGCTAAATTCGGCCTAGCAGACGAAAACACCGATTGTCTGCGCGAACACAACACAGAAACTCAACCACGCGCCACGTGCAAGGAAAGTCACCGCACCGCTATCATTTTATATTAAAATTGTGGAAACTATTAATTTTACGCTTTAGTTTATTAGATATTAGTGTTTGGAACATTTTGAACTATAGAACAATGGAGAGTCTGGTACTTCGCGTATAATCGGGCTGGCCAGCCAAGTAGCTACAAAAGACATCTAATGGTAAGTCGTTTCTTGATAATTTTTCATTGCTGCGCTATTTTTAGTATTTAAGTTTTTAGGCTCTTTTTTCCCTGTTGGAGCCCTGTGGAAAGATACAGTCCCTCTTAACTCCCCCACGTTTTTCTCGAGCTATCTCGAGTGGTCCTTCGGTATATTTTATTTTCTACAGAAGGCCTAACCTCACCAATGCCGATAGAATAGAAAACGTTAAAGATATTTTTTAAATAAGCTATCAAGTTTCCATTTTATCCATAATCCCTTTGAAATATGAGATGCGCCCATTCAGTCGATGTTTAAGGAAATTGACAGTGATGTAAAAAATATTATTCTTCTTTGATACTTACCTGTCTGGATGGGAATAGATAAAACATAATAAAAAAACCGAAATAAAAATTTGCAATATTTTTACCAGCCTAGTCCATCACGTTTATCCATGTATGCAGTGGCGTATATAGAAAATAGTTTCGGGGTGAGCCCGAGACAGTTTTGGGGGGAGCCAGAGACCCCATGAGGCCGTATTTTATGCTATTTTATGTTTGTAATCATGAAATATGTAGAAAATATCTAAAAAAAATCTAAGCTTTGGGGGGACTGACACACATACATGCAGTATGTGTTCGTTATACCCATGGTAGTATACATTTTTTTCAATAATTTGTGTTATAACAAAAAACTTTGTTTTTGTTTCTGAAATATTTATAAAAAACTTTTTTCTATGCTGAAATAACGTGGAGTTCCCCTAGAGTGTGCTGCAGGTTAGGTTATTTTTGTAAGCTATGACACTTGTATACATATAATTGTATCATAAATAATAGTCAAATTAAAAAATTATGGTTTTTGAGGTGCCGTTTAAACAGATTGTCAAAATAACGTTTAAGATATTAAATGTAAAATAAGAAATGTAAAATTTTTTATATTTCAACTTTTAATCATCTTTCATGCTCACAAAAGTTAAGTGAAATTTCGGGATCGATATTTCAATGAAATCTAATAAAATTCTAAGAATCATTTTAAAAATATCGCAAAAAGACTTTTATATCCTCCGCGAGATATCTACTGATTCTTTCGGGATTGTGGCCGTATTTTTTTTAAAAGCCTTGGCCGAGTGTATACGGTATCACATGGGTTAGTTTTAGAGCATAAAAAAAATTTTTAAACATAATAAAAATAGCAATAACATGTGGTGGACGGGGGAAATACAGGAAATTGTCCAAAAAAAATGCACATACTTGAAAAGGCTTAATATTAAAAAGGGAAGAAATTTTAAACACACGGAAAAAATTATACGTAGGAGCTAGGCAAAGTTCTGAGGTATGAAAATTGATTTCTACTGTAAAAAACCCATTAAAAGAAAGATAAGATAAACTACTAGAAAAGCTCACAATATTATCAATCAATGCATAAACGGACATCCAGTATCTGATGATTGTAAAGTTGCATTTATATCCTCAATACATAAAAAAGAAAACAAGGTGGATTGCAACAATTACAGAGGAATTTCAGTAACCAGTACTATAAGTAGATTGTACGGTAGGATTCTAATAGCCCATCGAACCGACTTTTTTTTTGTTACTTAGCCTCAAGTGTTCCTTATTACATTATATTATGATTATATTAAGAAACGCTTTAAGCTAAGTAACGAAAAAAAAATCGGTGAGATGGACCCTTAGAGATCTAATACAAAATGATTTTCATGAACAAGACGAAGAAAGTCAAAATGGGGTTCGTAGTGATAATGTTTTTTGTTTTTTGAAAATGAACACAACTTAATGACCGATTTGCCATATACACACTACAGTTTGCTGACGAATAAGTAATTGTAGCTAATGATAAAGAAGACATGGAGTATATGATGAGAAAGTTAACGGAACCTAACCGAACCGAACCGAACCAAACGGGGGGGGGGGTTAACAGTGAACGTGGAGACACAGTACTCGTGAATTGGAAGAAACGAATTAAGTGTGTTAGAACTAGAAAGTAGTCAAACAATATCTCCATGCATGGGTGTCACATTTGATAAGAGGAACAGACTGTAAAAAACTGGAAAAAAGAATAGTAAAAGCAAAACAGGTTATTGGATGTTTTAATGGTATTTTATTGAGCAGAGAGATAAAAAAATTGTCAAATTTAACAAATATGAAAGAATTGTGAAAAGCACGATGTTGTATGGAAAAGAGACATGTGGATGCAATAAGAAAATCAATGAGAATATCTAGAACAGATCATATAAGAAACGAGTCCATAAAAGAAAGAATGGGAATTGAAAAAGATTATTAAAGCGGGTCCTAGAATGGCAACCAATAGGGTGCAGAAAAAGAGGGCGAAACCGTAAATCCAAAGATTAGTGAGTTTAAAAAACTTGACACAAGATGATTGTTAGAATCGAAGGAGGTAAAAAATAGGCGTCGGATAACGTAAAAAAGGTTTCAAGCCGTCATAGTAGTAGTAGTGACTTAAAATTAATATAAATAAAAATATATATATATAAAAAAATATATAAAAAAATGAATTAATTAATTAAATCAACATTAAATTTATGGTTCATAGCTTACTAATCTGTTATTTGATAGTTTACTTGTCGAAAATAACATAAATAATAACTGTCATAACTATCATGTGTTGGATAATAATATAATAAACAAAAAGATTTCAAAACGACTTTTTGCACGCTACCGAAACAAATTGGAGGCCTCAGATAAATGCGAGTTCCACAACTTGCGGGAGTTTGTAAAGAGGTTTTTAAATAAGGTTTTTATTTTTTAATACGAATACAAATAAGAAACACTAATCGTCCTTTTTCTTATTTATTATGAAAAATTTTCGGAAAACTTTAAAACACTTTTTAACTCATGTTGTCAACAAAACAATAAATCCATGACGGTTGCTGTGGAGCTCGGCCCACTTGCGATATTATACATTTTGACTTAGGTATGACATATGAAATATAGTAATCAAAGAAGCGTGCGCAAAGATCACTTAACAGTTTTTAGATCAAGTTTACCATGCGAAAAACCTCATTTTCTGTGGTTGTCGTATAAAAAAACTTATTGGTATCATATTTTTATATTTATGCCTTGTTCTTATGCCACTAAATATCTCCATTAAGTAACCTAAAAATGTTTTTTTACAACTCAAATTCATAGCGAATTATCTTAAGAATCACAATTGTCGATTTTTCACATTTGTTTAAAATGTTTTTTTATTTAAATATTTGGAGCTTTAGCTTCCGGGACTCTAATAAGTCATTAATGGCAAGAAAGTCCTTTTGACTTTACATCTAGGAATTTTATTAAATGTCAGTGAAATATCCTCCAAAACCATCCCGAAATTCCATCAAATTTTGCAGCATTGAATAAATAGCGGAAAATATGAAAAATCAAAACTTCGATATGAACTATAAATCCGAATTCGCTTTCCAAAAAAAATAATAAATAGCGCACAGAAAAGAAGAAAAGTCCTACCTTAGTTACGTGGCCACGTTAATCCTCTCTTCAGCTTGTTTGAAGGCTACTTCGTTCACCCTCAACACCTCCAGTTCGTCACTTAAAGTTAATTAACAGTTTAATTAAAAATCACTAATGCAATATAAAATAAAGGCTATTTGGTATTTTGGCATACACTTGCGCGAGATTCAATTTTCATCTATCTTTTAATAACACTGGTGTTCGTTCACGGCGCGTTTATCAGTTTTATTAATCGCGCAAAAAACGGACCTTTTTCAAACCTGTACGCTTTAAATAAAATTAATATCACCGAAATATTTGAAATATTGGAGCAAAATTTGTCATCACGTACTATTCTAAATTATTAAATAAAAAAAACTAAATTATTTAAATACTGATTCCCAAACATTCTCCCCCTCAAAAACAAGTGTTTTTAAACTTAGTCTTACAGAAAACTAAGAAGAGAGAACGAAAAGGAGAGAAAAAATAAATAAATAAATAAAATTCTAAAATAACAGCACAAACATGTTGAGATTAAACAACACCCAAAAAAAAAACAATTATTTTACCGGCAAAGGGCAAACCTTAACAACAGGACGTTGAAGAATCCCATTGTTAGTTTTAATCGAGACCACTCGAGTTACACCATCCTTGCCGGGATGTAACTCAACAATGCGTCCTAACGACCATTGAAGAGGAGGGCGTTGCTCATCTCGGATAAGTGCTAAATCTCCTACAGATATAGGTTTCGAAGGATTTGTCCACTTCTGTCTTTCTTGTAAAGTGGTGACATATTCGAGAGACCAACGTTTCCAGAATTCACTTTGAAGTCTCTGAATATACTGCCACCTGCTAAGACGATTTAAAGACAGATGATCCAAAGGTGGATCGGGAATCGAACTATTTAAAGGTTCTAAAACTAGAAAATGACCAGGAGTCAAGGGTTGAAGGTCATTAGGATCTGAACTGATACTGCAAATGGGTCGTGAGTTTAGAACTGCCTCAATTTGCGTAAGAAGTGTTGTGAACTCCTCAAATGTTAGGTTCTGAGAGCCAACAGTACGATATAAATGACTTTTAAAAGATTTGACTCCCGCCTCAGCAAGGCCGTTAAAATGAGGAGACCCAGGTGCATTAAAAAACCAATTAATAGACAGGACTTCGGCGCAAGCCTTGGCCAAGGTCACAAGCTCATTGTAGGCACCTTTAAAGTTACTCCCCTGGTCTGAGGTAATCGAAGTACATGTACCGCGGCGAGCGACAAAACGTCTGAACGCGGCTAAGAACGATTCTGAAGTTAAGTCAGAGGTGGCTTCAAGATGGATCGCTCTAGTGGCGGTGCACACAAAAATGCATGCATAACCTTTAAATATTTTGGCACCTCTATGCCGATGCATTAACATAGAAAAGGGACCTGCAAAGTCTATGCATACGGAAGAAAATGCCCTCAATTGTGACACTCTTACTGATGGCAAGTCAGCCATATATGGGTTAGCAAACTTAGGTTTGCATCTAAAACATCTAATACATTTTGAAAGGCACTGATAAATAGCACTACGAGGCGCTAGGACCCAAAACTGTTGTAGCAGTAGATAATGTGTTGTTTTAAAACCTGGATGCAAATTTGTTTGATGAATATGCTCAATAATAAGCTGAGTAAGTCTGTGCGACTTTGGGAGTAATAATGGATGTTTAACATCAAAAAGGAGTTGTGAGTTACGAAGTCTTCCTCCAACTCTGAGTAGCCCAAAGGAATCGACAAAGGGCGATAGCTTTCGAAAAGGTTTAGGTAGCAAAGCATTTTGAGAAATGTTAGAATAAATATCGGAAAATGCGTCATTTTGAACGCCCTTTATTAAGGAGTGAAAAGAGGCATCAATTTCCGCTGAATCTAGATTACCTGAGCGTTTAGACTTAGATTTGAGATTATGTAGAAATCTAATCACATATGCAAATATTCGTTTAATTTTAGGCAAAGACGAAAATTTGTCTAATAAAACAGATATAAAGGACTTTTCTTCCAATGACGTAGTCAACACTATTTGCCTTTCTTCAGACGAAATCACAGGACAAAGTTTAATACTTGGTTGCTTGGGCCAACTATCCTGGAGTCTCACGAGAAATTCAGGCCCCTTCCACCATATATGTGTGTCTAGAAGTTGCGCTGGTGTTAAACCCCGACTGGCACAATCGGCAGAGGAAAAGATGCTTGAGTGTCAAAAATTTGGCTTTTTTTATTTTGAAATTATATTTTACGCCATCGAAGGTCAACTTAAATCAGTAGGTTTGAATTGAGACGTTTGTTTACTTTCTTTCTCTGCTTCGTGACTTCGCGTATAGCTCTGTCGCAATTTAAAATCGATTGTAAGTTCGAGAGTTGTATTTCTCTAAAATGAACACGGTTCGGTTCACTCTTACATACTCTTGGTATGTTCAACATTTATCCTTATTTCTTATAAACAAGGAAAGCGTGAAATTGGACATCACCGTCGTGTTCAGAATAACTTGGTAATGCCAGAGTTCCGGTACATGTCCCTTTGTATCCTGCTCCTAGCTGTAAATCGCCTTTGGATAATTTAATAGAGTGTGTTAAATTAGGTTGTCCCACTTGCTGGGAATTCCTGTAGCATGGAGGAATTTTGTTAAACAGTAAAACAACTCGATTTTTTTAAGTAATACTTTAACCTATTCAGCCTTTAGCGGAAGTTTTTTTTGCACATTATTAGATACTTTTTTAGTATTCACGTTGAGCTGCACTTAAGCAACGTCTGTGCAATTGGTGCATGGGCAGCCGCTGCCGCGCCATGCTGTTGGGTCGTGAGCAAAAAAACTTTTTTCCCTATTGGAAACTTTAGTCCACATAAAAAAGAAAAAACAATGAGAGTGCCTCTTACTTTTTGTTACTGTTTTTACAGAAAAATAGAGTCCTATACATTGCGATGGAGAAGACAATGCACCATATTAAAGGTATATTTTAAAAGTCGGAATTTTACGGATTGCAACTGATTTTGTAATCGTATTGTAACAGGCGGCCGTTATGACAGTGGTTCTGTGAAATCAAGTGACCAAGGCTTAAAGGTTGCGAGGAACCAATTTTTGCAACAATTTGAAAATTGATAAAATTATTAAAAGTTACTATATATTATTAAATTTACTATTTAACCTCGATAGGGAATTTGACGGTTCTTGGAGAAAGAGTATGCTATAAAGGTTTTTCTGTAGTGTAGTGAAGGAAAATCATACATACCTTTTCAATTTTCTCCTTGAAGCTTCTTATTATCACTTCTTAATATACATTTGATTTTGTTGCTAATAAACTATTTTGCTATTCTGCAAGTATTCAAAATCTTTAACTTTTAGGTTTTAGAACCTTTTGTATCTTTGTTGTAAATATTTTTATTTATCAACATTTTAAACGTTGATTGAATAGGTGAAACTATTTAATCAACTGTTTAATTTGCTTAATATTACAGTTTAGGGTTGGGATGTATTATTGATTAAAAATACCGATTTTAGGGCAACGAATATTGTATTTGATGCTAAAAAAACCAGAAAAAGACAAACAATATTTCAAAACACTGGAAACAGTTATAAAATCAAAAGCTTTACAGTTAAAGTTAAATTTGCGGAAAAGTACTTTCCCAAACATGTGTGGAAAAATTTCTGCACACTCGTGAAATTTAACGTTTTTTGAGGATGCAAATCGTGTGAAATCCATCCGTTTCATATGTGGTCGTAGAAAAACGTTATTTGCATGTTGCAGCATTGTAATGGCCTGTATGACCTTAAATAAGTATTTATAAGTGACTTGTTGTCGCCGAATTTTACAAGAATGACTACTGTGTCTTATTAGTCGCCAGACCATATCTCCATATACAGGGTAGGCCAAAAAAAACCGAAAAAAATATTTTTAATTATAACTTGTGAACTATACCATAGATTTTAACGGAAAATCTTCATGTTGCATGTAATCAGAGAGGCTTTGTGTCAAACATATATTTTCGAAAAGGTCGTTTATTCTTTTGTTCCGGAAATATTTTAGAATGTTTTTTCAATTTTCAAAGAAATTCCATTTCTGCCATGTAATGTAACGAGTTATGAATTATTTAAATAAATTTAGTGGTTCCCGAAAAATTATAATTTTTTTGAACGTTATTTTACTAATTCTACGATTGCCTTCACAATTTTATTAGAGTAATTTTCTATCATACTTGACTTTTCAAAGAGGCTGGTTTATTCTTAGTTTTCGAAAAAAGTTTTGACGTTTTTAGTTTCATAGTTTCTGCCGCAATAACCATCGTAAAAATTATAGAAATTTGTTTTAACCATTATTTTACAGACTATACGATTGCCTTGTCAATTTTTTTAGCATTAATTTCCTTTTAAATTTGTTATTATTGTATTTATTTCAATGAAAATAAAAGCACCATGGTAGGAATTTATGGATATCATTGAAATCGATTCAGTAATAATGATTTTATGAATAGAAATGCATAGATGGACGCGTCTAAAATGCATTCAATTGGTAGAACAAAAACTAATATCTTGAGATGTACTAAATCGATTTTGATGGTTAGTAATTCGTTGTGTGTGTTGTTATATCGGGCTTAGATTATTTATATACATTTTTGCAATCCTTTATGTAGGGTCAGATTTGTCCGCCATCTTGGATTTCGCGATAATAGCAAATTTTAAGACTGATTTTTAAAAAGCAGTTAATCCTTACTACAATTCTTTATTTCGTTAAAATGAATATGAATGCAGCCAAAGTTTAAAGTTGTAAAACAATGGTTGAATAAAGCATAATTTTTCGGGAACTACTTGACCTATTTTATTGGCTCACACCTCGTTGCACCTGTCAGAAAATAGGCTTTACAAATTCAGGATTGTTCTAAAAAATGAAAAAACAAGGTTAAGTATTTTGAAACACAAAAATTATTGACTTATTTTGTAAATATTTATAGGGTAATTTTAAAAGTCAGACATTTACGCAGCGCCCTGTTTTTTTCAGATGTCGTAGTAATGTTATGTGAAACCTTGAAAGTCGTTACAGGAGACTTGAATGTTAGCGAATTTTAGGAATTAAGCATTTGTTTTGAATTAAGGTTACTGAGCCTTATTTACCAGGGACCTTAATTAAAATACGTTACGTTGAAGCGAGGAGGTAGCCTTGCGTTACGCTTAATGTTTTTTTTAAATAAATTGTTGCTTAAAAATGCGGGGGGGAGGGGAAAATCAAATTACTAAAGTTTTTGCGTCGCGTTATCTAAAAACGTTTCCGTATCTGAGGGCATGGCACTGCCTCGCCAAGTTCGCCCTGCCGCGCCGTATCATCTTTTCTTGAAACATTTCAGCCCATATTTGACCTATCTAAAATTCTAATTTACTTTCCGCCCCTATAAATGTAAAGTTATGTAAAAGTAACACTGCACACTTCCAGAAACGCTAGAGAGCTGACCTTTTTAAGACTGAAAGACACTATGATAAAACTATAGGAAAAAATTTAAAAACAACAACATTTTAATTTACTTCTCTCTTCTATAAATGTAGATTTATATAAAATAACATTGTAAACTTCCAGAAACGCTAGAGTGCTGAGCTTTGGAAGGCTGATAGAAACTATGATACAACCATGGGAAAAATTTTAAAAACCTCAAAATTTTCATTTACTTTCCTCCCCTATAAATGTAAAGTTATGTAAAAGTAACATTACCCACTTCCAGAAACACTAGAGAGCTGAGCATTGGAAAACTGATAGGAACTATGATAAAACTATATTAAAAAATTTAAAAATACAAACATTTACATCTAAAGTTATGTAAAAGTAACATTGTCCACTTTCAGAAACGCTAGAGAGCTGATAAACTATGATAAAACCATGGGAAAAAACACCTCAAAATCATTGCAAAAGTAAGGCATTGCAAAAGTTTTAAACATTATTCCGCATATTTTACTACTTTATTTATGTAATAGGTATATGTACAATTGATCCTTAATTTTAAAATTTTAAAAGCCTAATAATTTTTTATTTATATTTTTCCTATTTTTTATTATAATAAATCGATTTGTTGTCATTAATAATTTAAAGTTTACAAGCGACTTATTTAGATTTTCTAAATTACGGTAAAAAAGGCCTGACAAAAACCATACATAAATTTCAAAATCTTCTTTTTTTATATTTGGTTTCGTCACCATCTCCCACTGTTGAATATAGGTAGTTTATTTTTTTTTAGTTTAACTAAAGAAATTCTTTGTTTATTTTAAGAATGGATTTATTTTCAAGGAAATTAATCCATTCAAAAAAGCTCAAACACATGTTCTGTGAATTTTAAGTATATTTTGCAAACTAAATATCGAACAAAAATGAAATATTGTAAGAAAGCAGACATCGCTTCGCTGTTAAGAGGGAGCTCTACGTATGTCATACAATGCTAGCGTAAGGGTTTTGAAATAACACTTTTATGGTAAAGTATTTAATATAAAGGGGAACTATAAAATAATTATAATTTCCTGATGCCGTTAAATCTGTGGAGGGGGCGCAGAGTTAGTTAGGAATAAAAATATTAAATATTCTAGGCAAAAATCTATTTGTAAGTTTTTGTTTGAACACCTCTTTTGTGCAGAGTTTTGCAAATTTTGGAAAAATCTTTTTTGATTTTTTCAGAAGAGGCTCAAATGCATAGCGCTTTAAAAACCTCATTGCGATAGATAAAAGGGATCTAAAATACTGTATTAAAAATTACTAAAAATTAGGTAATCCGGGCAAAATTTTTTCAAAAAATATTAATTATTTTTCCCTTAAAAGTGTTCAATTCAATACACAGAGCTCCCTATTAGTGAAGTAAACTTGAGATAATATTATCGACAAAATACGTTTTCTAGATTTGATATAAAAATAAATTCTGTAGTTTTACCGGTAGGTTATTTAACCCTTTCAGGACCAGTGGTTAGCTGAGCTAGCCACAATGTATTAAATTTGTACGTCAACGTCTAGCGGTGATTTTGCCTAACCACGATATAGAGTGTGTTCCCTAAGTAGTATATTAGGTGGACATAATTACTTGCATGCTCTCATGGCAATAAATTCGGTTTTTATTTAGATATTTGGTGATAGAAATAACAGGAAGATGTGGTGGACGGAGAAAATACAGGAAATGGTCAAAAAGAAAAAACGCACATACTTGAAATGGCTCAGTACTAAAGAGCAAAGAGACCTAGAAATATACAGGGAAACCAGAAGACAGCTAAGAAGTTTGATACGCACAGAAAAAAATGAAATGTTTGAGCGCAAATGCCACGATATAAATACACACGTAGGAGGTAGGCAGAGCTCTGAAGTATGGAAATTCATTTCTACAGTAAAAAACCCAACAAAAGAAAAAGTAAACATCCAGATCATCAAACCAGAACAATGGAGAGAACACAACAAGGGACTGCTACAGGAGACGAGACCCGAATATCTAACAGCCTCTCCGAGGAGAGACATAGAAGTACATGGAGAGGAAGTAATCATCGAATAGGGAATGATAAGGAATAGTGTAGAAAAGCTTAAATCCGGAAAAGCTAGCGGACCTGGGGGAATATATGCTGAAATGCTCAAATATGGATCAGAGAAACTACTCGAAAATCCCACATATATTATCAATCAATGCATAAACGGACTTCCAGTACCTAATGATTGGAAAATTGCATTCATATCCTCAATACATTAAAAAGGAAACAAGCTGGATTGTAACAATTACAGAGGAATTTCAGTCACCAGCACTCTAAGTAGATTGTACGGTAGGATTCTTAGAGATCTAATAGAGAACGATTTTCATGAACAAGAAGAAGAAGAGCAAACTGGGTTTCGTGCAGGCAGATCTTGTAGTGATAATGTTTTTTGTCTTAAACAAGTAATTGAGAAAAGAAGCGCCAGAAATATAGAGACTCATGTTACCTTTGTGGACCTACAAAAAGCATATGATACCGTTTCAGTAGAAAAATTATGGAATGTGTTGGAACAAACTAATATCAATTATACATACATAAAAGCGATAAAAGAACTATACAAAGGGTCAAAATCTAATATTAAAATTGGTAACAAAAGGCTTAAGACAGGGATGTTGTATCTCTCCAACTCTTTTTAAAATATATATCGCAGTGGCTCTAAAAAACTGGAAACGTAAAGTGCACGGCATGGGAATACAACTTAACGACCGATTTACTATATACACACTACAGTTTGCTGACGACCAAGTAATTGTAGCTAGTGATAAAGAAGACATGGAGTATATGATGAGAAAGTTAACGGAAGAATACCAAAAGTGTGGACTAACAGTGAACGTGGACAAGACACAGTACTTATGTATTGGAAACGAATCCAGTGAGTTAGAACTAGACAATGGACAAACAATATATCCATGCAATGAGTATGTATACTCGGGTGTCACATTTGATAAGACAGGAACAGACTGTAAAGAATTGGAAAAAAGAATAGTAAAAGCAAAAAAGGTTATTGGATGTCTTAACAGTATTTGTTGGAGCAGAGAGATAAGAAAGAATGTAAAATTTAACATACATGAAACAATGGTAAAAAGCACGCTGTTGTATGGAATAGAGACTTGTCGCGTAACAGAAAAATACAAAACAAAAATGGAAAGTGTCGAAATGGATGCAATAAGAAGATCAATGAGAATATCTAGATTAGATCACATAAGAAATGAGATCATAAAAGAAAGAATGGGAATCGAGGGAAGCATACCGGATGACATTACTAAAAGGCAATTGATATGGTACGGCCATGTACAACGGATGAACGACGAAAGATTACCAAAACAGGTCCTAGAGTGGCAACCAGTAGGGCGCAGAAAAAGAGGACGTCCTAAACTAGAATGGCAACAGTCAATCCAAAGATCAATGAGTCAAAAGAATCTGACAGAAGATGATTGTCAGGATCGAAGGAGGTGGAGAATAGGCGTCGGACAATGTAGAAAAACGTTCTAAACCGACATAGTAGTAGTAGGTAAGTGGTTTTGATTAAAAATGGCAGGTAAAAACATATTTTCTATATAACTATATGTTAGAAATTAATTGTTTTGATAGTTATTATCAATTTGTTATGTCGATTACTTTTATTTTTGTAAAACAAATGTGTGGTGTCCTGGTCTAACCACTAGGCATCAGTAAATGTTAGAGGTATCAGAAAAATCTCCGATTATTGGTTTTTGGTTCTTTGTGGATGCTACAGTCATTATACTCATATTCAAATCAAGAATGCCAAATACTATGACCTTGAAGCAGTTCTGGCTTTATGTAGTGAGTAGCTTAGTTGGTGCATATCCAGAACAAGCGAAACGTGGTCGTAAAAGGACAGAGAAACCCCCAAATAAATTCAAAACTCTTGTAGCGCAAGAAGTAAAGTACGATAAAAATGCTCAAATTATGCCCATTCTAACTACTTCCTTTAGATGTGCAGTAGCTACAAAACCACATCTCACCGTATGGAAGGCTCAACATGTAACGTCGGGTTATGCCTAAAAGATGTAAGATACTGTTTTTACGAATTCCATAAACCATAGTGAGTGACTAGTGGTTAGTCCAGATAACCAACGTTTATTTTTTTTTTTTAAAGACACTTATGTTTTTTATACTATATTATGTTCAAATACCCATTTAAATAAAGATTTTTTGGTTGAAACTGGTTTTTTTGTAATTTAGTTAATTCCGTCCTCAAAGGGTTAACATTATATGAAACGCATATGTTAAACGGCAGTCAAAACTTGATGAACCATTGTCAGATTGCAAATTTCGATAGCAAGAGTGAAATTTTCGCTAGAATAAATCCCAAAAGGCACTCCCTGAATAAATATACAGGGTGTCCCAGATAAAAGTAACTACATGGGTATTTAAGATAACAAAAAAGTAGGACTATTCCGAGCAGGATGTTTATCGAAATTAAAAATATCTAATATCAAGTGTTGATATTAGATATTGAGCAAAATCTAAAAATTGTTTTTCGAAAAATTGAAATATTGCCGCCTTCTTGTATAGATATGACGTCTTACAAAATTTCCTTGGCCTTCTAGTTCTTTTGAAACCATGGCCAACTTTGTTATTTTTTATAACCGCCATATTCGATTTATACGTCAATAAATACAGAATTAAAAGGGCTTTTCAGCACTTAACAACAAGCCTGAATGATGGAAAATGTGAATTTATTTAAAAAGAACTTTTTCAGATGCCATAATTGTGTGTGTTATCATACCCTGCTTATGAAAAACGAAGTAACTTACAGAACCCTAGTTTTGAGAAAAAAGCAAAAAACTATTTCTATCCAAATGCATATTTTTGAAAAAAAAAATTTGCAGGATGATGAGAAATCATAAAAATGAATGGCTTGTCTAGGTTTCATTAAATTTTGAAAAAAAAAATGTACATTTTATCGAAGAGACTGCGTTCTTGACAAGTATTTCATGAAGCTTTGAATCAACATTTCTAGGTAGAAATGCAGCGTACCTCATTTACTAGTGGTAAACGTAGTATTTGCTGCATTTATCGCTAGAAAACTAGAAGAGTACTTTTGCTAGCTTTCTACTCAAGAGCGCAGTATTTGTTGACCGACTCGCAAATACTGCATTCTTGACTAGTTTTACCCTTTTTGCTAGACAAGAACGCAGCGCATTATGTAGTTGCTGCGTTATCGGCTAGAAGACCGTGACGTTTTGCAGTTACTGCAGATTTGTTATGCGTTTTTTCATTAAAAATTTTTTTTTCAAATTTTGTTTTTGCCAATCGATGAGGAACATCATTCTACACCATAACATATAAAAATCTTAAACTCGTCAAATTTGAACTTACTGCATTGTTCATAAGGAGGGTAATACAAGTATCTAACAAATGTTTGTCAATTATTTTTCAATTAAAGGTTTTAAACTATCTCAATTAATATTAATATTTTTTAAATTTGTACGCATGAGTGTTGCATTTTGTACCTGGGTTGGGTCTGAGCTATAGTCAAACACATATGTATGCAGTGGTGTAGCGAGGGGGGGCGCGGGGGGTTCGTCCCCCCCTGAGGTTACTGGCGCCCCACGGGTGGCTGAAGCGCCCTAGTAGCAGGGCCGACAAAGGAAAGACATGATGATCTGTTTTTTTTTTTGGTCGCAACATTTCTGAGGGGCGCCCTTTTTAGCAGTCGCCCCAGCGGCGTAGCGTGCCCGAAAGGGCGGGGGGGGCGACAGCTAAAAAGGGCGCCTCTGAAAACTGATGAAAAATCTTCCGACAAAAAAAACCAAAAGGTAGGTCAAAAAGGCGCCTCTCACAAATCTTGCGACCAAAGAACCGCGCCGTAGAAATTTGAACCGCGCCGTCTCCAAAAAAAAAAAAAAAGGTCATCATATGTCAGGGGGTGGCCGATCAATCACAAGGGCGCCTCTGACAAAATCTTGCAAAAAAAAAAGGTCATCATGTATGAGGGGGCGGCCGATACGACACAAGGGCGCCTCTCCCACCTATGGGGCGCCACTACCCTCGGGGCGGGGGGGGGGCGACGCACCCCCTGCGCCCCCCCCCCCCCCACGCTACGCCGCTGAGTCGCCCCCCCCGCCCCTTCAGGCACGCTACGCCGCTGTATGTATGTGGTTTTTAAATATTATAGATTTAGTCAAAAAATTAACATTTACTATTTTATTTCAATGTTTTGTCATCGGTTTTTAGTTTTGTTTTAAGTTAAATGATAAATAATGTTTTGGTATTTAACTTTAGTATTTAAATCAAATATAACTTTTAGGAAATTGCATTATTTTTTGCCAAAAGGGAATAAAGTTCAAAAATAAAGGTCTTCACAGATAGATCAGTTTATTGGTAGCATTTTAAAATTTTTCCAGTTAGTTACATTTGTAGGTATGACAACAAAACAATTACGATATGTGTTTCGCAGCCAGCTAAGCATAAAAATGTTTTTTTTTAAATAAATTTACATTTTCCATGATTCAATGAATGGTTTGTTATAACCCCTTTTTATGTAGTATCTAATAAATCAATTAATCAAAAATGCTTTATTGTCATAAAGGAAAACTGTGTTTCACAAAGACAAAGCCTGCTAAAAAACTACTTATAAATAAATTCATTAATAAGGCTACAAAAAACAATAATTTAAAAATATATTACATTCACCTATTAAAGTCAAAGTAATTTAAAATGTACACTTCTTACTTAATAGTTTAAAATCGTTTATAGCTTAAAATTAAAAGATTAAAATGGTCAACATGGTATAAAAGACACAGTAAACATGCCTAAAAAACAGACAGATTTAGACAAAAAATTTCAACATAAATAAATAAAAACGACACACATAGGTATTGTCCAAAATTCACTCGCCTTTGTAAATATACTTTTGGGTATAAGAATTTTGTTTTATTTTAATATTTTTCTCGCGTTTATACGTTCGTATTTGTCTTTAAGAATTTTGGCGAATGCGATTGAAAACTTTATTTTATTTTACTTTCTGAGCATGTTCAATTGCATCTTCGCGCACTCAACCAGTTGAATTTGTACATTGGGGGTGTGCGCGCTTCGATATATGACAATTGCTGTCGAAAAATCACTTCTGTGTGAAAGACGTCACGAACAACACGCTGCAAAAACAGGGGTAAGTGCATCTTCAACTGTTCGTAATTATTTTCAGTTCAGATTTCATAATTAATTAAATTATTCGCAGGTGATTGGTAAACTAATTTTATGAACCAGCAATCTAATTAATTTTTCGCTTTATACCAATCATTTTTGGCCCTACGAGCCGAACGCGTTTGAAAGTTTTTATTCGCTTCGCTAATAATAAAAAGTATAATAGGTTTTTTTCATTTTTCAACGTGTTTTGGTTTTCCGTCTTTGACGATTTATAAATAGGTAATTTGTTTCGGAGAAATAAATTCAAGGTCATTGAATATGAGCTTATCATTCCAGTTTTTTCTTTAACATTCTTTCCTAAAATGAGTAGTAGGTTTTAGGCAGGTTACATATACATAAACAATTGCACGTAATTTATCGGCATATGATATAGGCTTACCAGTAGGTCCTATCTGCATTTTATTTTATTACTGCTGCTTTAGTTTAGAACTTTTATTGCAGCTTTATGGGTGCCATAGTATTATTTATTGTGTAAAGAGGTTTATAATTTAAGCTTCTTACTTGCCTATATTTACAAATTATTGGGATCGCTAGTAGATAACTCGCTATTGCATGTCGCTAAGTTAATTAATTATCGCTAATTCGCACCGCGCAATTCCCCTTAACTATTAAAAAATATTTCGCTTTTATTTATTAGTAAATATAAATAAATAGTTCGTTTTCGCTCTTATTAACTAACAAAGGTAAATAAATAATTCGCTATTTTCACCGTTACTTAATTTATAAAAATTTATTAATTCGCTAAAATAATATGGTTAAATTCAATTTAAAATTATATTATTAATAATTCGCTTTCCCTTTTATTTATTAGTATCACTAAATAAATTGATAATTTTACCAATAATTGATTTTAATAAATTGATTTTATTTGGCTAAATTGTTAAAATACCGCGTAATATCCCTAAATTGCTAAAAATAATTAAAAATTTAGTTTTGCTTTTCTTTATTATACCCATCTGCATTAAATAAAGGATCATCATGTCCGCGGCTAAGATTAAATCGTATAAGACCCTTCGCACAATGTGTCATAATCAAATGAAAGAATTAAAAACTTTTGCTGACTCGGCTTCTGATGCTGACGAGACGGCTAAACTTCAGTTTAAAATTATGTACGCTCAAATTGATCAAGTGGTTAACGATTTTGCTAAATATCATCAAAATCTTATATCTTTAATGTCAGCGACCGACGATTTTGAAATTGATACCGAAGAAGGAGTGAGAAAAGACTTTGAATACTTACGATCTTACAATTACGCTAAGTATACCGCGCTGTTTGAAAAGCCAACACTGAAGGTTGAAACCGACGCATCCTCTGCTTCGGGACTATCTAGTGGTAATCGACCGCCAAACTTGACTAATTTGAAAGTTCCAACATTTTCCGGCGATATTAGACAATTTAGAAATTTTATGGACATGTTTAATGCGCTAGTTGACAACACAAATATTTCGAATATAGAGAAATTTAACCATCTTTTAAACTCCCTAGAGGGACCCCCGCTAGCACTGGTGCAATGCACACCTTTAGCCGCCGCTAATTATTCAATTGCTCTCGAATCGCTAAAAAACCGCTACGATAACAAACGGCTTATTGCTTTTTCACATTTAAAAACAATGGATAATGTTCCTTACGTAACAAATTCTAAAAATTCAAAACAATTGCGCACACTAGTTGACGTATATAGTGAAAATCTCTCCGCCCTTAAGGTACTTGGTTTTCCCACAGATGATTGGTCTTTTTTGCTATACTATAATTTCAGTAAACATTTAGATCAGGAGACCATGACGCGATTTGAACTTGAACTTAATGATCCATCTCAAGTTCCTACTTTTGACGATTTAAAGAATTTTGTACTAAAACGATGTAACGCTATAGAAGCGGTAGAATTTTCAACTAAAACTGATTTTTCTTCACCTCTAAAAACAGACACAAAAAATAGATTTTCTTCTAATCAGTCAAAACCTAGACAAACTTCCGCATTTTTTGGTAATGCAAGTCGAAATAATAATACAAAGTTAAATAATTCAAATCAATCTTGTCTTTTATGTCAATCACGTGACCATAATATTTACAGATGCTTAGAATTTAAAAATAAAAATTCCTCTGAACGTTTTCAGTTAGCTAAAGACAACAACTGGTGTCCTAATTGTTTAAGTGGGCAACATAACCTAGCTTTATGTCAATCGCAGTCTGTTTGTCGTTACTGTCAATCTAATAGACATCACTCTCTTTTACATATTTTTAAAAATAACAACAATTACAGTCCACATACTTCTAACCGCACGAATCTTGAAAATAATTACAATTCTAATGTACGACCCCCCTTTTATAATTCGCAATACAATAACCCGCAAAGTTCTTCACAAAATAATTCGCCTGCTTTTAATGGTAATATCTCGCCTCAGCAAAATAATTCGCCAACCTCTCGCGCTTTTCAGCAACCGCCACAAACAGGTATGGAAAATTTACCTCAAAATTCGCAAAATACCTTAAATTACTTCTCCAATTCGCACGCTCAGAATACAATTTTATCTACCGCTATTATCGAGGTTATGGATTCTCGTGGCATTTTTCAAAAAGCTAGGGTTATTCTTGATTCTGGCTCAGAATGCAGTTACGTCTCTTTGAAGTTTTTCAAAAAACTTTCACTTCCACGCTATAGTTTATCCCTTTCTATTCAAGGATTAGGATCTATGAATGAAGTTACCTCTCAGGGAGGAGTAACTTGTATTATCAAACCGTATAATCAAACGGAACCACGCATGTCAGTCGACGCTGTGATCTTACCCAAGTTGTGTTCGGAAATTCCTAGCACTTATTTAGGTAATATAGATACTTCTGATTTTCAAAATGTACCCCTCGCGGACCCTACGTTCCAAGAACCCGCTAATATTGATTTTCTTTTGAGCGCTGATATTTTTCCCTATATTTTACGCGAAGGGCGCATTGATAATGGCCCCAACAAACCAATTCTTCTTAATAGTATTTTTGGCTATATTATTATGGGAAAAAATAAAAATAATAAAATTAAATCGCAATCACATTCAACCGCTTTATTTTGCTCTGTAAATGAAACCGATTCACTATCGCTAGACCACGCTTTAAAACGCTTTTGGGAATTAGAAGAGCTACCTAAAGCAAATTTTTGCTCGCCCTCCGATATTCTTGCCGAGAAAAGCTTTGTTGAGACTCACTGTAGAGACGAAACAGGGCGATACATGGTAGAACTACCTTTCCAAGATAATACGCCTCCGCAATTTGATTTTCATGCAACGCGCTCATTGGCTTTAAGAAGATTTTTTTCGCTTGAAAAACGCTTAATTTTAAATCCTAATATTTATAAAAAATATTCAGATACTATTCAAGAATATATTAACAATGATTATCTTGAAATTATTCCTGACGAAGAAATAAATAAAAACTCTTTTTACTTACCCCATCATTGCGTAGCCAAGGGTGACAATATTCGAATTGTTTTCGACGGATCGTCTCGTCCAAATCAAAATTCACCCTCGCTAAATGACACCCTTCTTACGGGGCCAAAACTTCAAAAAGAAGTTTTTGCTCTACTTCTCAGTTTTCGTATTTCTTCTGTGGTCTTTACTTGTGATCTTAAAAGCATGTTTACACAAGTTTTAATTGCCCCTATTCATAGGGATTTTCAAAGAATAATATGGAGATTCACTCCCAACGAGCCCATAAAAGACATGCGTTTTAAACGGGTCACTTTTGGTCTGAGCTCTTCTCCATATCTCGCTAACCGCGTCATTGCTCAATTAGCACAGGATGAAGGAAACAAGTTTCCTCAAGCTCGTGAGGTACTCAAAACCTCAATTTACGTTGATGATTTAATTTGTAATGCAAATAACCTCTCAGAAGCTAGAAATTTACGCGATCAACTTATAGAACTATTGGGAAACGGTGGGTTCGAACTTAGAAAATTTGCAAGCAACAATAAGTCATTTTTACAAGACCTTCCGGAGTCTTACTTGCACTCAAACTCGTTTAATTTCGATTCAGAATCTGAAACAATAAAAATTTTAGGCTTACAATGGATTCCTTGTAAAGATATTTTTACCTATCGCGTAGATCCATTGGAACGAGAATGTACAAAACGCACGATTCTGTCAGAAATTGCAAGATGCTTTGATCCACTAGGATGGCTCTCACCTCTGAGCCTGTTCTCCAAAGATCTATTGCAGCTTCTGTGGAAACAAAAATATGACTGGGACCAGGAAGTTTCCCCCTTTATACGCCAACGTTGGTTAAAATATAAATCTGAGTTAGGCCTTATTCAAAACTTTTCTTTACCGCGACGTTTTATTATTGATAATTTTACAGAATGTCAACTTCACGCTTTCTGTGATTCGTCAGAAAAAGCTTACGCTAGTATAGCGTATTTTCGCGTTTTACAAAATAATAAAATCTGCACTTTTCTCATTGCTGCTAAAGCAAAAATCGCTCCGGTAAAAACAATTTCAATCCCGAGATTAGAGCTAGTAGCCGCTGTTTTACTGGTTGATCTTGTTTCCGCAATTTTAAAAATTCTAGGAGATAAAATTAAAATTTCTAAAATTTTCGCGTGGTCAGATTCCACAATCGCTCTTAGCTGGATTAAAAATCCCCCTTATAGATACAAAACATTTGTCGCCAACCGGGTTGCGAAAATTCAAAATAAACTACCAGCTGCAATATGGCAGCATGTACGCACAAATGATAATCCCGCAGACTGTGCAACAAGAACTTTGTTGCCGTCAGAATTGTTAAATACGCCCCTTTGGTGGTGCGGTCCAGATTGGCTTTCAATGCCTGATGAGCATTGGCCACCAAGCATTTATTCTGAACCATTGGATTCGGACGAAGTTCTTGGTGAAGAAAGGAAAATAACTTTGGTCGCATTTACAGAAAACAAGTTTTTTGATATTCTTTTAAACAAATATTCTTCGCTTTCTAAAATTCAAAGGATAATCGCTATCTGGTATCGTTTTATCTGCTTTAAAAGAAATCTTGCTTATCGTACTGGACCCATAGTCCTGTCAGAACTTAATCTCGCTCTTATTTTTCTGATCAGGCATGTTCAAACAGTCACATTTTCTCAAGAAATCTCAAATATTAATGCGAAAAAACGCATTTCAAAGCCTTTTAGAAAGTTAGACGCTTTTCTTGATAATAAAAATATATTGCGGGTTGGAGGTCGCCTCCGATATTCTGATCTTTCATATGACCAGAAACACCCGATTCTTTTACCACGACAACATAGATTAACTACGCTCCTCATTGAACACTATCATAAATCTTATTTGCACCCAGGTTTGCAAACTTTACAGTTCTTAATTTTTCAAAATTTCTGGATATTATCTCCTAAGCGGGCGATAAGAACCGTTATCGCTAACTGTAAAAATTGTTGGCGACTTAATCCGAAACCTTTTGAACCAAAAATGGGAAACTTACCCAAATTACGCATATCTGCTGTCAAAAGTTTTACCGTAGTCGGGTGTGACTATGCGGGTCCAATATCCATATCATTAAGCAGAAAAGTTCGCGGAAATAAAACGCTTAAGGCTTGGATCTGCATATTCGTTTGCTTCTCTACCAAGGTTCTTCATATCGAATTAGTTTCGGATTATTCTAGCGAAGCTTTTCTGTGTGCTTTAAGGCGTTTTATGGCACGTCGAGGAAGGGTCTCAAAAATAATATCAGACCAAGGAACTACGTTTAAGGGTGCAAATAAGGAATTACAGATAATATTTAAACAAGCGGCAGCCGCGGAATCCATTGAGTGGTTTTTTCACCCCCCAGGGGCGCCACACTTTTCTGGATTAGCAGAAAGTGGAGTAAAGGCGGTAAAAACGCATTTGTATCGCGTTATCGGAAGCCAGATTTTAACGTACGAAGAGCTTTATACGGTCTTGGTACAAGTGGAAGCGCTATTAAATTCTAGACCATTGTCTCCTTTATCTAGCGACCCCAATGATTTGTCTGCGTTGACACCAAATCATTTTTTGACTCTAGAACCTGTTTGTAGTTTACCCGATCCTGATGTAACCAGTATCAAACTAAACCGCCTCTCTAGATGGCAGATGATCCAAAGATTACATCAGGATTTTTGGGCGCGTTATTCTAAGGAATATTTACATACACTGCAGCAGCGGTCCAAGTGGCTGGAACCCACTTGTCCCGCCCCTGCTATAGGTACTATGGTACACATAAAGTCGGATAATTTACCACCGACAAAATGGTCGCTTGGTAGAATTATTGCCCTTCACCCAGGTGAAGATCAAATCTCACGTGTTGCCACTGTGCGCACTGTCTCAGGAATATTTCAAAGACCTCTGGTAAAGCTATGTCCTTTACCGATGGACTTTGAACCTGAAAACATTTAAAAATTACATCAATGTAATTTTTAGGCGGGCAGAATGTCCAAAATTCACTCGCCTTTGTAAATATACTTTTGGGTATAAGAATTTTGTTTTATTTTAATATTTTTCTCGCGTTTATACGTTCGTATTTGTCTTTAAGAATTTTGGCGAATGCGATTGAAAACTTTATTTTATTTTACTTTCTGAGCATGTTCAATTGCATCTTCGCGCACTCAACCAGTTGAATTTGTACATTGGGGGTGTGCGCGCTTCGATATATGACAATTGCTGTCGAAAAATCACTTCTGTGTGAAAGACGTCACGAACAACACGCTGCAAAAACAGGGGTAAGTGCATCTTCAACTGTTCGTAATTATTTTCATTTCAGATTTCATAATTAATTAAATTATTCGCAGGTGATTGGTAAACTAATTTTATGAACCAGCAATCTAATTAATTTTTCGCTTTATACCAATCAGGTATACAAAAAACTAGATAAAAAGTACAAATATAATATATTACTTAATTTAAAATTTACTGAAAAAAAGGAACAAAAAAGAAGAAATAGGAACATTTAAACTGGTGAGTCATTATAAAATTCAGCCAGATCATAGTATGCTTTCTCTACTAAAATGCTTTTAAAAGTCTTTCTAAATAACCTAATTGTTTGTAATGATTTTAATCTACGAGACAACGAATTAAAAAAAAATTTCCCTTCATAGATGAGGGAAGACTTAGTTAGATTTGATCTTGGAATTGGCAAGGGCAAATCACCAGCATGGCGGGTATCATGTAGCGGTACTCCATTTCCAGCAGCAATGTTATAACTATCTCTTTGGTGTACTTTGGACGAGGGGTCATCGGCACCCTAAAATTTTGTACAGCGTCCAACAGGACTTGGGTCCTGACGTGTACTGTTGGGTCCTGTTGAGTACTGTTGGGTACTGTCGTGTACTGTCGAGTACTGTTGGGTACTGTCGTGTATTGTCGAGTACTGTTGGGTCCTGTCGGTGTACTGTTGGGTACTGTCGTGTACTGTCGAGTACTGTTGGGTCCTGTTGAGTACTGTCGTCGTGCCTTGGGGGGGTCCGACAAGGACAAAGCGCGCCCTCAAAAAACATGCGAGCAAAAAAAAAAAAAAAAAAAAGCTCATCATCTTTGGGGAACCGCACCGCCCTCAAAAAACATGCGAGCAAAAAAAAAAAAAAAAGCTCATCATCTTTGGGGAACCGCACCGCGCTCACAAATCTTGCGACCAAAAAAAAAAAAGGTCATCCTGTCTTTTCGCATCTACGACACTGTTTCGGGTTAGACGGTTGTGTCGAGTACTGTCGTGTACTGTTGGCTTCTATCGTACTGTTACGTCCTGTCGTGTACTGTTGGGTACTGTCGAGTACTGTTGGGTCCTGTCGAGTACTGTTGGGTACTGTCGTGTACTGTTGGGTACTGTTGGGTCCTGTCGTGTACTGTTAGGTACTGTCGTGTACTGTCGGGTACTGTTGGGTCCTGTCGTGTACTGTCGAGTACTGTTGGGTACTGTCGTGTACTGTCGAGTACTGTTGGGTCCTGTCGTGGTACTGTCGAGTACTGTTGGGTACTGTCGTGTACTGTCGAGTACTGTTGGATCCTGTCGTGGTACTGTCGGGTCCTGTTGTGAAATTTGTACAGTACTGTTGAAAGCTGATGACCCCTCGACTTTGGAGATGAATCGCAAAGATAATAAATTCAGTATGGCGGCTAAAAAAAATAACAAAGTTGGCTGTGGTTACAAGAAAATTAGAAGGCCTAGAAACAACTTATTTACGTCATTTGAATAACCGTAGTCGCTTCTACAAAACTATAAAATTTTATTAAATGTGTATTTGAGATGGCGGAGATATTTGAATTTTTTCAATACACACATTTTACAAAAGAACAAGTGCAAATATAATTTTTATTGGATATATTTTTGAAAAAAAATATAATATAACAAAAAAAAATTTAAAACAACAAAAGTTTTAATAAAAACAAGCCAAAATTATAATTTTAATTAAGAAACATGGCATTGTACATACCTGATTTTTTGAATTTTAAATATTGTGATTAGTCCCATATACAACTTTATGTTCCAAATGTTAATTTTTTTGTCGAACTGTCTCACTAAGATTAGCAAGATACCGATGATGACTAAATAGTCAAAAGCGCTCTGTCAAAAATCTAACAAGAACAAATAAAAATTATTTTTCACCTTATACAGAAGTTTTCTCTCTAACTACGCACAGTGCACACAGCCAACGCCTCTTCTCTGAACACACATATTAGTCTTTGATCGATATTTTGAAAATTCTTGTAGATAAATTTTGATACAGCATCTGATTGGGCTTGGAACAGCGCAATTTTAGCTCACACTACTACTATACTATGGTATAGTGTCAGCTATAGTGATCCTAATTTTTTCGAAAAAAAAGTTGCTCGGATTTTAAAATTTTTTATATATCTTTGCGTTCTGTATGTCTGTCTGTAACGACAACCCGCATAACTCAAAACCGGCTTGCCCGATTCGAATGAAATTCGGTACCTAGGCTGGGTTTTGGGTCGAAATGGTCTCATTTAAAAATGAACAAAATCCACTGAACACAAGCTAAATAAAAGGGTGGGGGTAAATTTCAAAAATTAGAGTTTATGTGGAAATATGGCATTTGTGATATCAAATGAAAGGTAATTGAGTCTGGAGTTAAACAAAATGCATTTTAGTTTATTAAAGCAAGGGTGGGGGTAGATTTCAAAAATTAGAGTTTAGGTGAAAATATGGCGTGTGTGATATCAAACGAAAGGAAATTGAGTCTGGAGTTAAACAAAATACATTTTAGTTAAAAAAAAGGATGATGGTAGATTTCAAAAATTGGAGTTTAAATCAAAACATGGCTTATGTGGTATCAAACCGAAGGTAATTGTGTCTGGAGTTGAATAAAATATATTTCAGTTTTTTGTTATATTAGCTCACACGTACACTATAACTATATTACCTAATGTGAGCTTAGGTGCCCATATATTGGTAGAGTATTTTTCATATTTAACCAAAATTGTATCACTTATTGATAAATAGATAGTTAAAATACAATATCACTAATCAATTTCGAATAATTATTGTGGAGCGTTTTCGCCACTATTTGTGTGTGCGTATAATAAAGTGTTCTATAAATGGCGTGGTAATTTGAGTTTAAAACAAGTTCAAAGCGACAGAGAGCTGTTGCATTTAATTAAACAATATTTAAAATATAACAAATATTAGCAGGGTTCCATCGGGCCCTTCGACAGTCCTAGACCGGTCCGAAAAATCCCAAAGCATGCAGTACGAGGACTGTTTTCAAACGGTTTTGGTTTGATGGAACGACCAAATAACTGTCCAAAAAACGAATGCTGCTCAAATGAGAGAGGGTTAAATTCAAAGTCACGTGACTAAAAGAAAGGGTGGGTTTCGGCGCCTCGCGTGAAGACACAGAAGGGGAGGTGAAGATACATCGAAGGCAACATATGAATTCGAGAGCACGAAATTAAAGCTGCACACAGAAATGATTACACAATTACATAGGATTCTCATAATACATTTTTAATTTTAGTTTTTTAAAATCCAGATAAAATAATTACATTAATTTAATTTATATTCACAAACTATAAATCACTACAGACTGCCTAATGAACTAAATATACCAAAAATTAAAACGAACTTGCATTAGCACATATTTTTGGGCGAAACTTATTGAAATTAAAAAAATATAAATTTTTTTTAATATCTCAAGTTTTATGTTAAATTTATATATTTATTTATTTGTATTTTGTAATTTGATTTTTACAAAATATTTGTAAAATTACCTACATATTATAGAAAGCCTTAATATTCACAAGGTTTTTGTGATTAATTTTTAGGAAATAGAGATCTTGATAGTTCTAAGAAATTAATTTTTAGGAAATAGAGATCTTAATAGTTCTAAGAAGTTAGGAAAATCACATTTTGTAGCTTGTACTTTGTTAGGTATATAGTTATAATGACCTTAATATCGATGCTTTAAAGCGAAGTTGTTTGTTCTTCCGCCAAATCTGGTGTAAAGTTTCACAACCGGTGTTACCCCTCTTCTTTTAACTTTTAGTTCACAGGTCACCGGGGATTTGCTGCGATCAGGGTAAACCCTTAATGTTTCTATTCCTATTCAATCACCTGCTAGAAATAACGGAGTAACGAATACCGATCCGAAAATTAAATGATTACTTTCGTTACTTTGATTACTTTGATTCCTTCGATTATTTTAGTATTTGTCTCTATTTTTATTTATTTTTAGATTTATGTAAGGCATTAGATTTTTAAAACAGAGTTGTATACAAGACAGTTCTTACGTAATTCCTACCTTTATTTTTTTAATTTTAGCCCACATTTTGAAAATTTCAATTGAATATTTCCATAATATCAAACAAAAATATACCTACAAGTAAATGATCTTCGAATTAATGACAGTCCGAGAATTTTGCACTAATTGAATGATTCAATTGAATACTGTTAAAGTAATCGAAGTAACGATAGTAACGAATATATAAAATGATTAAGTCGAGTTACGATTAGTAACGAGTACTCAAAAGTATCGAAAATCAACACCTCTTTCACCCTCTAAACTATTTTTTATTTTTCTAAGCAGGCTACCCTATGGTCAGTATAGCTTTTTTCCATGTGGTATACCTACAGCATTCCGCAGTCCCATAGTAATAAAAATTAAGAGGCTCTTGCAAAAAAATCAACAATCAAGATGTTGCACAATTTTTTTTTGGAAATTTAAAAAATAATTGTATATTTACAATTTATTTTTACAAAAATTTTAATTTTTTGGGTTTTTTTCTGTTTTTGAATTTTCGTAGACAAATGTAAATTTAATGTAATTTTATGGTATATTTTTATCTCAGGTGATGTAAACTAGAAATGTGTGTGTTTTACATACAATTTTTCCGCGCGTTCTACTGCGCCTGCCTGCAATCCCTGTATTTCAGAAGAGTCCGAAACCAGTTAAGGGTGCTTGATGGAACGGAAAACTGAGTGTCCGAGAACAGTACAACGTCGACCTGGAACGCAAACAGGATTTTTCGTACCGTTTTATAACCGTCCCACGCTTTGATGGAACGAAACTAATATATGATATGTGTTTCACAAACTGTTAATATTTTTTACCTTACCTTTTTTGTGTTCGAGATGAGAGCAGTGGTCCATAGGTTTGCAGGTTTGCGCAACCCCCAAAAAATATAGGTAAAATAATAAAAGAACTATTAATTATATATTTTTAAATTCCCACCAGAATGATGTATATTTATAGGCTACCGCACCTCTTATATCGCGCGTGGGACCTACTTAATTTGAAAATGGGACCTACTTAATTTGAAGTGGGACCTACTTAATTTGAAAATGTAAAAAGAAATACACCTGTCACTTTAAAATAAAATGGCGGCTATATTTTAAACAAAGTTGTTCTTCGATATTTTCTTTATTTTTTGCAGCTCTATAAATCTACCGAAAAAAAGTTTCCCATCCGACACAAAGATGGCGCTTAATATGTTAAAAATAAAAGAGACCTTTATAACTTGTAGACCAAATTAAATTAAAAAAATATATATTTTTGGATTTTATCAATAGGCAAATTTTGTAAAAAGGTAATGTCTTTTTCTTGTACGTTTTATACTAAATAAGGGTCGCCGATTTTTCGTAATTTTTTTTACCAAGATATGTAGTTTTATATTACTCTTAATTAGTTTTATATTAATATCTTTTTATATTTTTAAATTAACCCACATAGCACAATCACGTGTTTCACACGTGAAAAAGGCGTGAGAAAAAAAAAACGTTGGTTTTAAGAGCTGCTAGAAAAAAACGTTTATTTCATATATAAAAACAAGCTTAATAGGTCATTCATTAACGTTGCTAAAAACTGCGTTGTAATAACGCCATTATCAAATTAAAACAGCACTGTTTTTACGTTAGATTCACGCCTTTTCTACACGAATTTTAAAACGCGACTTGCATAGCTTTTCTACGGAATAATTTTGAGATTTAACTAGCAGCAGCGCCACCTATTGTCGGCATTTTTCACTTTGACGAAATCTATCAGGCAGTGCTTTGGCCTCTAAACTTCAAAAACCTGTTAAGAAACTGATCCCTGATCCTTTACGATTACGACGCATCGGTCATTTAACCTGATAAAGACACATTAATACTCTGTAAAACTGTTTACTGTTAAAAAATCTTGTTTAGCTTTAAAAAAAACTCTGCCAATATATGGGCCCCTAAGCTCACACTAGGTACTATAGTTATAGTGTACGTGTGAGCTAATATAACTAAAAACTGAAATATATTTTATTTAACTCCAGACGAAATTACCTTTTGTTTGATACCACACAAGCCATGTTTTGACTTAAACTCAAATTTTTGAAATCTACCCCCACCCTTAAAAAAAACAAAAAACTAAAATGTATTTTGTTAAACTCCGGACTCAATTACCTTTCGTTTGATATCACACACGCCATATTTTCACTTAAACTCTAATTTTTGAAATCTACCCCCACCCTTTTATTTGGTTTCTGTTCGGTGGATTTTGTTCATTTTTAAATGGGTACAGCCTAGGTACCAAATTTCATTAAAATCAGCCAAGCGGTTTTTGAGTTATGCACGTTGGTCGTTACAGACATACAGACAGACAGACAGACAGACAGACAGACATACAGACAGACCGACAGACAGACGGCGCAACAAAAAAGTTTCAAAATCATCTGAAACGCAAAGATATATAAAAATTTTTGAAATCGGAACAACTTTTTTTTTCTCGAAAAAATTAGGATCACCATAGCTCACACTACTATAGTATAGTATATGTGTGAGCTAAAAAACAAAAAACTAAAATGTATTTTGTTAAACTCCGGACTCAATTACCTTTCGTTTGATATCACACACGCAATATTTTCACTTAAACTCTAATTTTTAAAATATACCCCCACCTTTTTTTTTAAATAAATTAAAATGTATTTTGTTTAACTGCAGACTCAATTACCTTTCGTTTGATATCACACACGCCATATTTTCACATAAACTCTAATTTTTGAAATCTACCCCCCAACAAACATTTAAAGTTGTAACGACGAAACCCCAACTAGAAAGAATTTCTTAAAAGTCACCGCAACGTACTCCCGCTACGTCTCAGTATACCATACAGCGACGTTATAATTCCCTAAGTGGGGAACCAATTTCTGGTTATAACTACTTGGCCAAGTGTTTAAAGTCACTGTAGTAACAACTACACTACTACGTCGTAGCCAGGTATCTACTACGTCGTAGAGGCTGTTTTTTCCGTAATGGCATAAAAGTTGCGATGTAGTTGCAAATAATATAATCGTTTCTTTTTGGTAGAATTGTTACACAATATGGTGGACACAACAGTAAACAGACTCGCTTAGTTTTTTTGTTTGGTTATGGTTATAATATGTACAATGTTATCCAAAAGTGTGAGAATTTGCGAGCAGAGGATCAAAATTCGAGTGCGACGCAAAGTTTTTTGTATAACATGCATTATATATATTGCAAAAAACCGGTGCGCCCGTAAAATTAAGCCGTTTTCTGGTAGCCGATGGAATTTTTGTGTTGTGATTTTGAAGGTTATGTTTTCATAATCGACAGTTAACTCCAACAAATGGTGCTTAAGAAGAGCATTTTTGGTAAGCTTCAACTAATTTGTTTCTAAAATAGTATAGCTCTTTAATATGAGCTCATAAAACGACAACAAAAATATTAAATTTTCTTTCTTAAATAAAAACATGGCGTCCCAAACTATATTCCCTGATAGTCGAAAGGGTTACTTGAAAGTGAGCCTAAGTTACGGCAACGTGTCACTTACGACTTTTATGTCGGCATTCCTTTTTAGTTCTAGATAACACACTCGAATTTCTACTCCTTCGTTGCAGAAACGTATTATTAACTAGCTTTCGCCAATAGAAAACGTCTACAGAGTGATAGGAACCACGCGATAAGTATAACTACTACCCTCAAGTTATTGGGGTGTCGCCACTTGTCATTTGCCGTTTCTGTCAACAGCAACACCACTGCTTATAGGTTATGTACGAGCGTGAATTTGTGGTAGGTTTTAAAACAAAAACAAGATAAATTAAATTCTATTAGAACAATAAATGAAGTGCCAATAAAAAGAGTTTTTTAAAATGTAACACAGCACAAATTTAAGTTTATTCACTTCAAACCAAGCTTTAACAACAGCACAAATTTGAAGAAAACCAAAAAGAATTATTGACCCAAGCTCAACACATAAAATGAATCACAGTCCGCACAAGAGGGTTACGATGGCGATAGGGTGGTGCCACAGCACAAACCACGAACGACCATAAAGACAGTGAATAGAACAGCAACAAGTAGCGTAAAAGATTAAGGATGGAGATTAAGCATGGACCAGGGAATTCTTAAAATCCGGGTGCGGTACTCGATACTTTGGATCAATATTTTGCATTTTGATTGTTTTGCAAAATGGTCAAGCAATGAGCTCGAAAAAATGGACTGCTCAAGGTAGTTAAAAAAATATTTGCAAAACTATTCCTAATATTCCCATATTATAAAAGGAGTACAAAAAGTAGGGTTAAGAATGTGTGCGACAAAGATGCGACTTCAAAAAGTCTACGTTTTGAAAGTAGAAACAGGAAGGAGAGATTACTTTAAAAGATCGACATTAAAAAAAAGTCAAAGTAGTTGCGGCTTTAAAGTTGATCCACAAAGTTATTTTGTCTACATTGTTACATCAGATGTTACTATGATGACACAATTTTTTGTGGTAAAAATTAAAGTTATAATGTAGTTGTCGGATACACTTGTTTGGGACTCCAATGAAGCTTAACTTTCTAGTGGTTATTAAGTAGGATATAAAAGTCAGGGCGACTACGAAATAACGACTAAAAAGAAAGTAAAACTTTAGCAACGTCCTATTGTGGTAGAGAAGACTATCAGAATCGACTATCAAGAAACAATCCTAAGAAGTAGTTTAGAGTGTCGTTTTTACGAAACATCTACTATTTCCTGATACTAAATAGTAGTTAGAACTAAAAAGTAACAAATTTTGGTTGGGATCACCACATTTCTACTATAAGAAAGTAGCAAAGCCTTTAGAACATGTAGCCGCTACTATAAATGTTAGTTGGGCCCCACCCTTTTATTTGGTTTCTGTTCGGTGGATTTTGTTCATTTTTAAATGGGACCATCTCGACCCAAGACCCAGCCTAGGTACCAAATTTCATTAAAATCGGCCAAGCGGTTTTTGAGTTATGCGCGTTGGTCGTTACAGACAGACAGACAGACAGACAGACAGACAGACAGACAGACAGACAGACAGACAGACAGACAGACAGACAGACAGACAGACAGACAGACAGACAGACAGACAGACAGACAGACAGACAGACAGACAGACAGACAGACAGACAGACAGACAGACAGACAGACAGACAGACAGACAGACAGACAGACAGACAGACAGACAGACAGACAGACAGACAGACAGACAGACAGACAGACAGACAGACAGACAGACAGACAGACAGACAGACAGACAGACAGACAGACAGACAGACAGACAGACAGACAGACAGACAGACAGACAGACAGACAGACAGACAGACAGACAGACAGACAGACAGACAGACAGACAGACAGACAGACAGACAGACAGACAGACAGACAGACAGACAGACAGACAGACAGACAGACAGACAGACAGACAGACAGACAGACAGACAGACAGACAGACAGACAGACAGACAGACAGACAGACAGACAGACAGACAGACAGACAGACAGACAGACAGACAGACAGACAGACAGACAGACAGACAGACAGACAGACAGACAGACAGACAGACAGACAGACAGACAGACAGACAGACAGACAGACAGACAGACAGACAGACAGACAGACAGACAGACAGACAGACAGACAGACAGACAGACAGACAGACAGACAGACAGACAGACAGACAGACAGACAGACAGACAGACAGACAGACAGACAGACAGACAGACAGACAGACAGACAGACAGACAGACAGACAGACAGACAGACAGACAGACAGACAGACAGACAGACAGACAGACAGACAGACAGACAGACAGACAGACAGACAGACAGACAGACAGACAGACAGACAGACAGACAGACAGACAGACAGACAGACAGACAGACAGACAGACAGACAGACAGACAGACAGACAGACAGACAGACAGACAGACAGACAGACAGACAGACAGACAGACAGACAGACAGACAGACAGACAGACAGACAGACAGACAGACAGACAGACAGACAGACAGACAGACAGACAGACAGACAGACAGACAGACAGACAGACAGACAGACAGACAGACAGACAGACAGACAGACAGACAGACAGACAGACAGACAGACAGACAGACAGACAGACAGACAGACAGACAGACAGACAGACAGACAGACAGACAGACAGACAGACAGACAGACAGACAGACAGACAGACAGACAGACAGACAGACAGACAGACAGACAGACAGACAGACAGACAGACAGACAGACAGACAGACAGACAGACAGACAGACAGACAGACAGACAGACAGACAGACAGACAGACAGACAGACAGACAGACAGACAGACAGACAGACAGACAGACAGACAGACAGACAGACAGACAGACAGACAGACAGACAGACAGACAGACAGACAGACAGACAGACAGACAGACAGACAGACAGACAGACAGACAGACAGACAGACAGACAGACAGACAGACAGACAGACAGACAGACAGACAGACAGACAGACAGACAGACAGACAGACAGACAGACAGACAGACAGACAGACAGACAGACAGACAGACAGACAGACAGACAGACAGACAGACAGTCAGACAGACAGACAGACAGACAGACAGACAGACAGACAGACAGACAGACAGACAGACAGACAGACAGACAGACAGACAGACAGACAGACAGACAGACAGACAGACAGACAGACAGACAGACAGACAGACAGACAGACAGACAGACAGACAGACAGACAGACAGACAGACAGACAGACAGACAGACAGACAGACAGACAGACAGACAGACAGACAGACAGACAGACAGACAGACAGACAGACAGACAGACAGACAGACAGACAGACAGACAGACAGACAGACAGACAGACAGACAGACAGACAGACAGACAGACAGACAGACAGACAGACAGACAGACAGACAGACAGACAGACAGACAGACAGACAGACAGACAGACAGACAGACAGACAGACAGACAGACAGACAGACAGACAGACAGACAGACAGACAGACAGACAGACAGACAGACAGACAGACAGACAGACAGACAGACAGACAGACAGACAGACAGACAGACAGACAGACAGACAGACAGACAGACAGACAGACAGACAGACAGACAGACAGACAGACAGACAGACAGACAGACAGACAGACAGACAGACAGACAGACAGACAGACAGACAGACAGACAGACAGACAGACAGACAGACAGACAGACAGACAGACAGACAGACAGACAGACAGACAGACAGACAGACAGACAGACAGACAGACAGACAGACAGACAGACAGACAGACAGACAGACAGACAGACAGACAGACAGACAGACAGACAGACAGACAGACAGACAGACAGACAGACAGACAGACAGACAGACAGACAGACAGACAGACAGACAGACAGACAGACAGACAGACAGACAGACAGACAGACAGACAGACAGACAGACAGACAGACAGACAGACAGACAGACAGACAGACAGACAGACAGACAGACAGACAGACAGACAGACAGACAGACAGACAGACAGACAGACAGACAGACAGACAGACAGACAGACAGACAGACAGACAGACAGACAGACAGACAGACAGACAGACAGACAGACAGACAGACAGACAGACAGACAGACAGACAGACAGACAGACAGACAGACAGACAGACAGACAGACAGACAGACAGACAGACAGACAGACAGACAGACAGACAGACAGACAGACAGACAGACAGACAGACAGACAGACAGACAGACAGACAGACAGACAGACAGACAGACAGACAGACAGACAGACAGACAGACAGACAGACAGACAGACAGACAGACAGACAGACAGACAGACAGACAGACAGACAGACAGACAGACAGACAGACAGACAGACAGACAGACAGACAGACAGACAGACAGACAGACAGACAGACAGACAGACAGACAGACAGACAGACAGACAGACAGACAGACAGACAGACAGACAGACAGACAGACCGACAGACAGACAGACAGACGGCGCAACAAAAAAGTTTCAAAATCATCTGAAACGCAAAGATATATAAAAATTTTTGAAATCGGAGCAACTTTTTTTTTCTCGAAAAAATTAGGATCACCATAGCTCACACTACTATAGTATAGTATATGTGTGAGCTAAAAACATAATGTGTATAGATAGATATATGATAATTTGTCTTGCCTTGAGCGCCATCTTTAAAATTGTCTTGAAGTGTTGTAGTCTTAAACTAGTGAACTTTTATAACTTTATTTCGCGTCTCTTTTAAGTTAAAAAAATGTTATTAAAAACACGTGACCAAAAAAGACGCAGAAAGTTAGTAGGTTTTAGAAGTCTTAATCTAGTGGCGATTTAGAACATGTTGTGGAGGACTTTTCAAGTGTGAATTTGGTACATGAAAATTAACGAGGGTAAAAAAACACGTTATATACACAGCAAACCTAGACTAGTAATACAATCATAAGATAAGTCAACCTAATACTACACTAAACCTAAATAAATCCTAACTATAAAATTTTAATAAATTAAATTTGTAACAATATTGTTTCAACTACAGTTTACAGGAATCATTAGCTTTTAAGTTAAACACAGTCGAATTATCTTTTTTTGACCTATGAACACCCTGTCGACGCTAGTGGCGAAACCACAAAATGCTATATTATAGCTTATATGTAATAGTTATTTAAACAACAAGGTTTGAAAACGACTCTTTGCACACGATCGAGACAGTTTGCAAAGAGGTTTTCAACGAGTTTTTTACAATATTTTTTATACGACTGCTTATAAAGAAAGAAAAATCAAATTTTAATTTAACTTGTTTTTATTTCCGACATTTTTACAACAAAACTTTAAAAATTCAACAATTTTTTGACGTATCTAATCAACAAAACATACGAGCAGTGACGGTTGCTACGGAACTAAGCCAACTTATATTGATGGGTGACAACAACAAAAATCACAATGACGGGAGACCCGTATGCAGAAATGACATAGGCGTGCGCAAAAATGACATAAGCGTGTGCAAAATGTTTTGCACACAGCGTGCGCAAAATTCCATTTTCAGATCGTGTTCTCCGTGCGCAAAACCCCCTTTTACATTTGCACACAGCGTGCGCAAAATTCCATTTTCAGATCGTGTTCTCCGTGCGCAAAACCCCCTTTTACAAGACACTCGTATAAAAATAAATTAAAGCGTAATATACACGATGTTCCATAGTAAATCTTAAAAGCTAACCTTTTAGCTAGCCTTCCAAGCGATACCTATGCCGAAGTCAGCGACGTAAAGCTCGTGCAACGTGGGCTCTTCTTTGGAGAAACGCAACAGAAGAGACCTGTTCAAAACGAAGGAATGTGATATCCCGTCCTTGTTGGGTTTATTGATTAAGTAACGTGTGTTAGATGCTCGGTAAGATGTATTTCTCGTGCTTCAGTAGAGGCTAGCTTTTAAGAATTACTTAATCATTATACCTAAATCATTCTTGCACAAACGTGCTCTATACTGCTTTCCCATCTTATATCGCTGTCTATCATAGTGGCCAAAAATTTCGTGGAGTTTAATAGTTCAATAGGGCTGTTATGGACTCTTATGAAAAAATACGATTATTGCCCCCCAATTTGCTCCAAAACTGCCGCACTTTAGTTTGAAAGCCTAATATTTTAGCCCATTTTTACCAAAAACTAACATAACAATAAAATTATTTAGTTATATAATTTTTTAAGTTAAATAATGTCAGTTCCTCAAAAGGGGGACAGGGTAGCTCGAAGACACAGGTTCTTCCTTCTTATTGGGATACATTAGTTTGAGCGTAACGATATGGGATGGAGATGAAATGACTAGTGATATCTAAAAAGGAGTCATTAGATGCGAACATTTACTAAAAAAGATTAAATGTCAAGTTGAAGTTTTAGTAACAGTCGCCCACTAAGTGCAGACATAATTTGACGTCACTTCGGAGACAAACAATCAGTCTCAGTAAATATCCCAGTCCAGAAATATACAATAAACTAATAGGGATATTGCGAGGAAATAGGCAAAAGACTTAACAAAAACAGATTTGCGGCAGTTCCTCAAAAGGGGGATCGGGTAGCTCGAAGACACCGGTGTTTCGTCCTCATTAGGGTAGATCAGTTCGAGCGGAATCATATGGAATGGAGACGAAATGAACGGTGATATCTGAAAAGAAGTCACGAAATTAGAACATTTATCGCCCACTAAGCCCAGTAAAAAATCTTATTTTTCTCACATTTCGGCGTTGTTTTCACGTAAGGGCCTATCTCAGTTTTAATGATTTTTCAGGAGAAGGATTTTAAATATTTTGCGTTGTTTCATATATTGAATATTTTGAGATACGATCATTAAAAATTATGAGGAATACCATAGTCTAAGATATTTAGATACGCCCATTCGTGAGATGAAAGTATGAATTTTATGAGATACGCCCGTGCGTGGGAAGACAGACAGACAAAATACAGAAAAAAAGTGAATTGTTTCGCAACATGGTTTCATGTTTCATTGTTTAGTAGTTTTTAGATTCCGCTGAAATTCCAAACGAGAAGAGTTTAAGCAATTTTAAGTTGACACTAAAAAAGTGGGCGACCGTATATGTGTTTTAATGCGTGTGATATAAATGCGGAGCTCGTTTTGCGTAGAAGTTACAAAAAATCCAAGATTTACATTGACTTGAAATTTTAGGGGTGTATGATAGAAATGGACCCCGGATATTTTTAAAAGACAAAATTTTGTCTAGGACCAATTAATAATACTAGTCTATTAGCCCATTTGTGTTCCTAGAAAAATAAGTTACGTCTAAAAAAAAATAATTTTTATTTAAACATTTTTCAATTAACATAGAAATTAAGATCATAAATTATCAGTTTTTTAGGCTATTAGACATTTGGAACAACTCTACAGAACATAAGGCAGGTTGAACTTTCGTAAATGGGAATGGCAGAGGCGGGCGTGACGGTGATGTCCGTTCATTTATACACATCCAACGTCTAGATTGAGCCAAAACCGCAGTTTAATCCCCGGCAAATGGTTAGCTCTACAACACTCGCGTGAAAACTTGTATAGCTCTTGTAATATTTCATGTCCGTTACCCTGACTTTAATTAAAAAATAATTATGTAGGTACTTAAAACACTGTTCCTAAAATATAAAAAGCATTAGCTTTATGTTCAAAGAACTTTATAAAATTAAAAAGTTTGCGACCGGTTTACGGATAGGCATTAAAAGTACGCTTTTTTAAAACAAAAAACAATGAAATAATACTTTGGGTACGTCACCGAAAGTATCTTAAGTAGGTATAAACAACGTGGCCAGCCTTCTATCTAGAGGTATGGTTTTTCTATGAGAACGCAGCCCACGAGAAAGACCGGCCCGGGCGCGGAAATATCACGTGACCGTCAGAGGCTCACAAAAAAACGCCTCACGACCCGCTCTCATTATAAAACATGTGTGTTTTCAGTTTTGGTATGTTTGTTTACGTCGATTTTTTTTTAATTCGGGCACGAATTTTATGTGAATTTTATCAAAGTTATTAAAATAACGCAGCCCACGAAAAAGACTGTAGTGGGCTGCGTTAAAATAATTAATGGCTAATAAGTAAATTATAAAGAAAATACCTATAAGATAAACAATGCCGCGAACGTGTAATTAGTGTTGTTCCTTGTCGGTCCAACTATAAAACTGAAACCTAATATGTTGCAAACGGGAAAGAAGTGGTAAGAGATAAGATCTTGGATAAGATTGATCAAGTAATAGACATCCTTAGTGACATTTTCGATAGTGAAAGTGAAAAATGTGTTCAGTTCAGTCATTTCTTATTGAACAATTAGGTCTCTTGAAAAGGTAACCTGAGAATCGAAGATATGGTGGATACACTTTAATGTTGGCTTCACCTTTGTTTATCCAGTCATCCAGTGCATACACGTCAATTTACAATTTTAAGGTAATATGTCTTCCGCACCCTCGCAATATTAAAAAACTGATTTGTAAAATATTATAATCTCTCTGGTAGTGTGAAATATTTAAAAAGTAAGATACAGCTTTTAAAAGAACATGAGTTGGTAGTTAACTTACACTTTATTGAAATATATATTAAACTTTGCGTTGGGTAATTTTTCAAAAAATTATTGACGACCACTACATTCAGTTCATTGAATGTGAAAACCATCTCACTTATTCACAAAATCACTTGTTTCTTTTTAATAAATTATTGTGAAATTTTTCTTCAGATAACTCTAGCGAGTGTTTTTGTGGAGAAAAACTATTGTCAAAGCTTGAAAAAATTAGTTTAAGGGCATGTAAAGTTTTTTAAAATAATTTTATTAAAAAGCACAATGACTTAGTGTCTGCTAATAAATCTTTGAATAAGAACTCAGACAAAGATGATGACACTCAAAGAAAAATTAAAAAACTAAAAGCTTAGGTTTGATATGTCGAATTTTGAAAGACTTGTATAGATTTGAAGTTACTAACGATATTATGTACCTAATATACGTACCTGAAGATATTAGAGTGCAAATTTTGTATAATTTTTTATTTTATAGATTCAGTTCTTTTATCCATAATAAACACATATTAGCAAAATATTTGTTTCAATTTTTGCCTATAAAAGAACCAAAATTTTTTGTTAATTTATTTAAATTGTGTAAAAACATATAATATATTAAGCAATACAATAAGAATCCTGGGACTCCTAAGATCACGTGCTTATAACGCGCCATGGCCGGTCTTTATCGTTGGCTGCGCTATGGGCCATAAGTATTGCATGAGAGAACAGAAAACCGTAAAACGAATGGCAACATTGTTAGCGAAAATATCAATATAAGCCGCTACTTGGTTCACGGTGGGTCACTGTACGTTTTCCGAAAACACGATTTTCGAAAACACTTTTTTCGAAGACATTTTAATCGAAAATCTAAATTTCGAATAATATTATTTGCAGTTTTACGTAAAAATACGTAGCACAACTTAAACTATCTAATGATAGCAAACGTACCCTAACCTGTCCAGACCCCCTGACGTTTTTCCAACACAAAAGATGTCCTCAATGGACAGGTTAGGATATGTTTGCCATTAATTTAAGAGGATTCGGATAACATTAATTTCAGTCTCCTAGAAAGAGGACAGGAAAGTTATCTTAAAGTTTTTTGAAAAAATATCATTAAAAAAAATGTAATTCGAAAAAAATGCTTTTGAAAAAATTACATTGGAAAAAAACTTAATTCAAAATAATTATTTACAAAAAAATGTTTTCTAAAAAAGTGTAATTTGAAATTTAGGTTTTCGATCAAACTGTCTTCGAAAAAAGCTTGTCTTTTAAAAACGGAGAGTAACCCAAAAGGGGTGATACACAACCAGAATAATACCTTAAAATTCGTCGTTCCTAAAACTAAATAATTTAATTAATTTAATGAATTACGTATTTGAATTAAAAAGTAAATATTTTAAATAATTTTCACTTACTTTAGCAAACAAGCAAAAGTGTGATTCTGGCTCTCAATTTACGTCAAGTAATAATTGTTGCACCAAACAATTGTTTTAGGTTGTTACCTTTGCAACGCAACGCAACGCAACAATGCTAAGTCTTAAGGTCTTACTTAATACTGGTGTATATGTTTTGCGTCCTCTTATAGAAATGAAGCCTCCTTGCTGTGAACTTGTTCACACGGTATATTATTTATGTAAAGCGTTATCAACATTTTAAAAGAAAATATATTTTCATACTTTTGCTTAAGTTTTTATTTATATTCTATTTAATTAAAATTCCTGTTTTCAACAATTGGTATAGATATAATGGCTATTCAGCAAGCGATATATTTTAACCCGAAACGATATTCGAACAAAAACCGAGATTTTATATAGAAAGAACCTGCAAAAAATCCAAAAATCTCCTGCGTAAATCAAACGTAAGCCATAAAAAGGCGATCTTAAGCACGTTTGCGCCACCTTTTAGAGCTGGAAAAAAAGCTTTTAAAAAGCTAAAATGTTTAAATCAACACTACTTTACATCGGCGGCGCCACGGCATTCTCAAAAGCTGCTTTAAATTCAAATCCCGCCTGGATATGTAACTTCAGTGGCGGTTTCAAGTAAAGGATATGGGGGCAATTTTCACCTAATATTTTTTATAAAGCGTGAGATATTATAAATCAAGCAACAAAATGCTCAGTGACCACGCACGTAACTTAGAACATAGTGAACTGACTTGTATCCAATTACGCAGTCATTATTAGAAAAGGAAATAAGAAAATTCTGCTTATTTCGAAACGAAAAGTTGAAAAATGGCGAAAGTACAGAAAACAATGGACTCACCTGGGTGTCGCTGGTTCTTCAAACTCAGGGTGCACCCTGACTGCTTCTGTCGTCTTTCCCCTCTACCTCAATCTCACCCACAAAGTGTACAATGGTTTTGCAATGGTTTGGTAATTGATTTCACCGAAAATATAGGATAATTGTAATTTATCACTGAAAACGATGTGATTGCAAGCGAATTTCGAATCAACATGGCTGAAACTTCTCTCTCTTCCCACGCCTGCGCGATGCTATGATAAGCCCATTGAAAACTGTACAATCAATTAATTCGCGCCAAAAGAAGAGATTTGAAATTAGAAGTAATTTTTGTATTACCGCCCACTTAAAACACATTGTGTTTTAGCCAGTAAAGAAAAGCAATCAAAAGTAAAAAAAAAATAAAATAAAACAAACAAAATAAAGTTGAAACTACCCAATTTTCAAGACAAAACTTATTCGAATATATTTGAAAATAGTTTTGGGTTAAGAAAATGTAGGTACAAATGTCTTAAAGAAAGACAAAAAAAAAAGAACAAAATTGATTTTAACTTAAATTTGTCCCGGTAAGGGACAAATTTTTACTATCGGTCTACGGTACGTTCCCGACTTGGTTTTTACGTCAACTACACGGGTCACACCGTCAGCACCCGGATACAACGCTACCACTTTGGCTAGAGGCCATTGAAGCGGAGGTTTTGATTCATGTTTTATAAGAACGAGTGTATTTAACTCAATCTTATTCGGAAGGTCGTTCCACTTCGCACGCTGCTGTAATGTATGCAAGTATTCATTGTGCCACCTATTCCAGAATTCTGCTTGAAATCTTTGTAATAGCTGCCAGCGAGACAAAGTGGATAATTTTAGATGGGAAAGGTCTGGATTAGGCAAAGAATTTAATGGTCCAAATGTAAGAAAGTGGGCTGGTGTAATGGGAGCTAGATCATTTGGGTCTGCACTTTGAGAGAACAAAGGCCTGGAGTTCAAAATTGCCTCAACCTGGCAGAGAAATGTAGTAAACTCCTCAAAGGTCAGACGTTGTTCTCCAACAGTGCGCAATTGGTGAGTCTTTACCGACTTTACTCCAGCCTCACTGAGACCATTAAAATGAGGTCCACCACTGGGACTCCAATGCCAAGTGATCGATAGTGATTCTGAAACATGTTGAGCATATTCTTTAAGTAAATTATCACCTCCATGAAACGTCGTTGCATTATCGCAATAAATATGAGCTACAGTGCCTCTACGGGCCACGAATCTCCGAAACGAAGCTAGAAAAGCTTCAGAAGTTAAATCTGAGACTACTTCTAAATGAATTGCTTTTGTACTGGTGCATACAAAGACACAGCAATATGATTTCAGAATCTTAGCTCCCCTATAACGAGAGCCTAATGTATAGAAGGGACCCGCATAATCAATAGCGGTGTGCAAAAAGCATTTTAATTGTTATACTCTCTGTATAGGTAAATTAGCCATTGGTTGAACGTAAGACTTGGGATTTAAGCTACGAAAACATTTTAGGCATCTTGATAACGCCTGCTCAATAGCTCTTCTAGCTGAAATTATCCAGTATCTCTGTAACAGCAGAAAACTTAAAGTTCTAAACCCTGGATGAAGGTACTTGTTATGAGTATGCTCAATTACAAGAGTACAAAATCTGTGATTTTTGGGCAAGAGATACGGATATTTTGCATCATAATTAAGCTCTGAGTATTTCAGACGACCGCCCACTCTGATACAACGGTTCGAGAGCTTACGAAAGGGTTTTGGAACAGGTCGATTATTTTGCAATTTGTCGATAATATTTGAAAAGGTTTGACACTGTACATGCCTAACCATAACTTGAAGTGAGTTTTCCATCTCTTCTGGAGAGGGATAATCTGAAGTTCTTGGAATACGTCGAGATTTTGGAAGAAATCTAAGTAAATATGAAACGATTCTTTGAATTTTTGAAAGAGACGAAATATTGTTTAACAATGTATCCAGAACGTTACTCTCTACGACAGTATTAAGAACTGTTAAATTTCTCTCCTCGGTTTTAACCCTTTGAGAGTCTGCCTCACTAGGACTGAAGAAATTGTCCGGCCATTCAGACTCATGTAACCGTAGAAAAGGTGGCCCGTTCCACCAAAAATCATTCTCTAGTAATTTGCAAGGCATAGCTCCTCGGCTACCTATGTCAGATGAGTTCAATTCTGAAGGAACGTAACGAAAAGTGTTTGGGGAAAGTATCTCCGGTACATGAGATATTCTATTTGCAACGAATACCTTGAATCTAGATGGATTAGGAAAAGCTAACCATGCTAAATTTACCTGTGAATCACTCCATGCAATTATATTATCAAAATTAAGGAAATTTAAATAAGTATCCGTTACAAACTTGATCAAGTCTGCAAGTAATACAGCTGCGCACAGCTCTAACCGGGGAAGAGAAACTGTTTTTAAGTGTGCAACTTTGGACTTGGCTGTAACACGCGAAATGAAGATACCATCTGTGGTAACGAAACGAAAATATATTACAGCACAATAGCCTACCATACTCGCATCGCAAAATCCATGTAACTGGCAATTTGAAAAATCTTTTGGAATCACGCATTTAGGAATATTAAGCGAAGATAACTCAGGGAGTTCAGATTTAAATTGAGCCCAAGTGGTTCTTATAGACAAGTCAGGCGTACTATCCCAATCAATATCCTTGCAGAGCCACAAGCGTTGCATAATATTTTTCGCAAAATGTGTTATTGGACTCAAAAATCCCTGAGAATCAAAGATTTTTGCGATTTGACTTAAAATCGTTCTCTTTGTAATTGGTTTATCCTCCAAAACCACTTTATAGGAAAAGGAATCTGTTACAGCATTCCAACGCAATCCAAGCATCTTCACGAAAGAAGGATCATCTTGATCAAAACTTAAGGACATTTGACGATCAGATTCTGGAATGGACTTTAGTAACTCTGGATAATTACTGGCCCACTTCCTGAGCTCAAAAACCAGATTTAAGCAAATTTATTAATTCCTGCTGCAACGATAGGCACGAATCAATAGAAAAAGAACCTCCAAATCAGTCGTCAACGAAAATTTGAGTGTCAAGAATCTTAGCTGCTTCTGGAAACCTCGATCTCTCTTGGTTGGCAAGCTCATTTAGTGTGCGAATACACAAATAAGGTGAGGATGACAAACCATATGTCACAGTATGCAAACGATAGGTTTGAATTGGTTCATTTATATCGAAGCGCCAAAGAATTCTTTGAAAATCCCTATCCTCTGGTCGTACTAGGATATTTCGAAAGCACTGTTTTATGTCACTCACGAAAACTATAGGGTAATACCGAAAAATATGTAATAAAGAGCTAATATCTGTTTGTAATTTTGGCCCAGGTAGCAAAACTGAATTAATTGAAATCGATTTGCTACCTTTGGCCGCGCCGTTGAAAATTACACGTAACTTAGTTGTTACTGAATCAGTTTTAATGACACAATGGTGCGGCAAATACCAACACTGTCTAGGAATCGAATCTTCGCTGGTAACTAAACTCATGTGTTGGGAAGAAAGGTAATCTCTAAGAAATTCGGAATAGTCGTGATACAAACTAGGATTTTTAAGTAATCGTCTCTCAAGCAAATTAAATCTATGTAAGGCCATATAATATGACTCACCCAAATCAATGAGAGAATCCTTAAACGGCAAAGCGACGACAAACCGACCAGTCTGATCGCGGGTTGTAGTTTTTGAAAAAACCTGTTCACACTTAATTTCATGTTGACTCAAGTGAATTTTTGAAGGAATATTCTCAGTTCTCCAAAAATTTTCTAAACATTGATCTAGGTAATAATCACAACTATTTGTGAAATATGAATGAGAATTAGAAGTAGAGATTTTGTCTAAAGTAATATTGTCTATTTTCCCCAAGAGAATATAACCTAACGAAGTAGATAAAGCGGTTGGTTCTCCAACTTTACCCGAAATTTTCTCCCCTAAAAGAGTCTGAACAAATATATCAGCTCCTAGTAACAATTCTACTGAGCTGCTCTCATAGAATTTAGGATCTGCAAGTTGTAAGGTTGAAATATGATCCCAAGTTTTCACCCGAAGATCAAAAGAAGGCAAGTTTGAGCATACCTTAGGAAGAACAATTGCATCAAAAGATATGTCAGAAAAATTAAGGTTAATTGGTCGTAAGTTGCACTTTGCAATACCTTTTGAAACGCTGGAGGACATTTGATTTAGTCCGGCAATAGAAACAGAAAAATTAGATCTTCGAATACCAAGTCTATAAATTGTCTTCTCCGAAATGAAATTTGAATCACTGGCTGGGTCAATTATTGCCCGAATAGGCTGAAAATTCCCTCTGCAATCTTGGATGTCTACTACTGCAGTAGCTAGCAACACAGTATCCTTTTTAACCACTGTGTTCGTTGTAGTAGTCATACAATTTGAATTTTCACCAGAAAAGTGAGGACCATCGGACGTTGAAGAAGAATTTAAACTTGAATTACTCTGATCTAAATTATTTTTTTACTCATTCATGTGAAGCAAAGTGTGATGCAATAATCCACATGATTCAGCTCTGCAACGAAAAGTCGAAACACATTGATTTAAAGAATGCGGAAATAAACAATTGAAACATAATTTCTTTTCTTTCACAAAGTTGTGTCGTTCTTGAACCGATTTTGCTATAAACGAGGGACATCTAGCTAATGAATGAAATTCTAGGCACAGAAAACATTTAAATTTTGAATTATTTCGATTAGCTGAATGCGAATTTTGTGTTTTTTGAGTCCTATTTGAAGTATTTTGGGTAACAAATGAATTTGAATAACTTTTACTGGAGCTACCTGATGTAGGCACCTTCAGCTTGACCGGTGAAATAAATTGTACTGTTTCAAGCGCCTTGCAATGTTCCTGGATAAAATCAAATAATTGATCAAATGTAGGAATATCAACCTTACTGAATGCCGTCTCAAAACTAGTGCGTATAGCAACAGGCGTTTTTTGTAATAGTAAGTAAAATAGAATAAACGACCATTGTTCTACCGGAAAGCCCAAAGTTTTGAGATAGGAAATTGACTCTGAGAAAATATTTAAAACGGTTTGCATTTCTTTAGCAGAGTCGTTCTTTTGTGAAACACCGTAAATCGCATTTAGAGCGTTTGTTGCTAGCAAACGCTTCCTTTGGTAACGATCCGTTAAGTGCTTTAAAGCTATATCATAGTTTTCCTCCGTTAAAGGGATAGCTTTAATTATGTTTTTGGCTTCGCCACTCAAGTATGTCAGCAAACGTTGAAATTTCTCGATTTTTGGCATATCAGTTTGGTCAATCAGGCTTTGGTACAAGCCAAAAAACGTAGGCCAATCTCGCAGATCGCCACTGAAACAAGGAATTTTAATTTTATCTAAGACTGCACTTGAATTAGTATCGTTTTTAGTTGATTGTATGGCCAAGGATTTAGGTTGAAAAAGCTCGAAATAGATCGCTTTAGATTCATTGAAGAAAGTAGAGCAACCCTTCCTAACTGCATCCTCAACCTCAAAAGACTCATCCTCTAAGGATTTTATGACCTCATTATGGGCTTCAAAGAACCTAGCATAGTCATCATTTAATGCCTGATATCTAGCGAAAAAATGCGCTTTATGCATTGGGTTTGATTTTGCTTGCAGAGCGGCCTGGTAAGTCTCTGTAATATTGTTGCAATAACCTTTGCGTAAGTTTTGAAACGTCTTTAATGCAGCCATTTTTAGTCGTAATGTAATTTATAGGTAACTCAAAAAACGTACCCAATGTAAACCAAGAAATTATCATGTGCAATAATAAATACCTGCATACAAACAGCAATGCACGTGCTAGTGTAGGTAAATAACGATTTTCAATTTATTGACCTACGACAATTTTAGGTGAACGACCTATCTACATATATTCAAAAGCCAAATATTAATTTTTTATTGGAAAGACTTGCATATATTCAATACCTATTACTGAATATAGGTCGCAAAAAAGAAAGATCCGCTATAAACAGTCACAAAAAATGTGATAAAAAGTAAAAACTTTAGCGGAATTTTTCACGGTTCACTGGCTGCCTGTGTGTAGGTAGGGCCTCCGCTGAACGGAAAGGCGTGTCGAATAGTACTTCAATTTGATTGATCGAATTGAACCGCGCCCAACTACCGCCTCTAATTTGCTCCGCCTAATCTGCAATGGCCGAAGGGAAGATAGAATAAACGTAGACCGATAGCTGGCGCCCTCTATAAATGTGAAAATTTGGAATTTTTCAATTAATTAACCTCTAATTAATTTGCAATCTGGCACGAATGGACCAAATAATGACCACGCACGTAACTTAGAACAAAGTGAACTGACTTGTATCCAATTACGCAGTCATTATTTGAAAAGGAAATAAGAAAATTCTGCTTATTTCGAAACGAAAAGTTGAAAAATGGCGAAAGTACAGAAAACAGTGGACTCACCTGGGTTTCGCTGGTTCTTCAAACTCAGGGTGCACCCTGACTGCTTCTGTCGTCTTTCTCCTCTACCTCAATCTCACCCACAAAGTGTACAATGGTTTTGCAATGGTTTGGTAATTGATTTCACCGAAAATATAGGATAATTGTAATTTATCACTGAAAACGATGTGATTGCAAGCGAATTTCGAATCAACATGGCTGAAACTTCTCTCTCTTCCCACGCCTGCGCGATGCTATGATAAGCCCATTGAAAACTGTACAATCAATTAATTCGCGCCAAAAGAAGAGATTTGAAATTAGAAGTAATTTTTGTATTAGACGTTAACATGCGTAGACACTCAGATATTATTTATCATAAGAAAAACATTTCATGTAAAAAAAAGCCAAGTAGGTACGCAAAAATAGTATTCCGTAAAAAGAAAATTTAAAAACACCAAAATTTTAATTTACTTCCTTTTCCTATAAATGTAAAGTTATGTAAATGTAACATTGAGCACTTCCAGGAACGCCAGAGAGCTGAGCTTTAGAAGACTGATAGGAACTATGATAAAAACCATAGAAAAATATTTAAAAACCTCAAAATTTTTAATAATTATTTGCCAAAGTTTTGTACAATATTCCGCACAGTTCACTTTTATCCAAATCCTTTAAAAAACGAGTGAAATAATAATAGAAACGTTTCATGTAAAAAAAGCCAAGTAAGCGAAAATAGTATTCCGTAAAAAGAATTGAGATAAAAGTAAAGCCAAGTTCTCCAACATAAATTTCAAAATGAAAGGTTCTTACTAGTTTGAAAATGTTTTTTTAACTTTAACTAACTAAGCTTAAAAAATGTATGAAGAACATTTATTTGCTATGTAGAGTACCCCTAATTTTTTATTTATTGACTAAAATCTTTTTTAACATGTGTGAATGTTTATTAAATTAACAAGTTTACGTTTTTACATTTTACAACAGTGTGGTGGAGTATGTGATGCCTGGGTCATTGGGAAATTTTGATTGTGTTTGAGTTTTTGGTTCCCCCGCCACAGCCATTAGGAGGATCTGATATCGCACACAGAGCTCGGTTCAGTGTTGGTTGGCGATTAAAAAAGTGTATAAAGTCGATTTGGGTATATTGTTACGGGTTCACAACGACAAATTAAAACTCGCAATTGTTGAAAACGATACGTCAATTTATTTCCACAAATTTTGTACAAAAAACACGCACCTAAACTAACTTATAACTTGCTAATAATTCACTACTATAATCGGTCTATTAACTTCGTGTTAATATCTCACGACCACTACAGTACGTTATCTGTGACTGACTGACTGATGCACGACGTCCGGCCTTATATATGAGGGCTGCCTACTATTCGAGAACCCTTCCATCCTTGTTCGATTCGGAATCATTCCAGCCCTTTTCTAGACTTTCGCATACCAGTTTGTCACAGATAACGCAACTAAAACCTAGATTAAGAATACAACCATAAAATACGTCAACCTAATACTACACTAAACCTAAATAAATTCTAACTATAAAATTTAAATACTTAAATTTGTAACAATATCATACCCCACCACACCAGTAAATAAGTAATCTTTATCTATAGCATGCAAATATGATAATATGTGGTGAATGAAAAACGGGTAAAAATGTCATTACTGCATATACTTCAAGTTTTCGATTTTCAATCTTTTTTTTTTCGGAATATATACATGATATACTAATAAAAAATATATTTTTTTCTTTAAACAAAAGATATTTTAAAAAAAATAATTAGTAAATATTTATAAGTACATTTAAATGGTTTTTCATAGTTGGTAATGAAACATAGTTTTAACGATCCAGAAAAAAAAATGTGTCAGAATTTAAAAGTTGATGAGTTTAAATAGTAACGGATCACCACACAAGTTTAATAAATAAACGAATCCATGATGGCTTAAAAATTACTTTTAATGTTTATTTCGAAACAATAGGTAGTAGAAAATGTTTAATGTTTTTACTTTAAAAATAAATGAGAAGAAATCTATACCTTAACATTTATTTTATTATTTGTTTCAACTTGCCCCAGGTGCAGGTGCTGCTACGACTTACCTCAATCCCGGAGTAGGTTGTAATAAAAAAGAGTATCATAACAAAAAACATTTCATGTAAAAAAATGCCAAGAACGCGAAAGTGGTATTCCCGAAAAAGAATTGAGATAAAAGTAAAGCCAAGTTCTCCAATACAATTTTCAAAATGAACGGTTCTTACCTGTTTGGAAATATTTTTTCAAACTTGGCTTTACTTTATCTCAATTTTTTTACAGAATACCACTTTGGTGAATAAAATTCAATAGATATGGCTAAAGGCTTGTAGCAGTCATTTTATATTAATGGCTTGAATACACTTTACTTTGGGCAATTCAAAGGTTAGAAAAAAGATATAAACTCAAGTATGTACCCATTTTATTTGCATTAAATTCTTGTCCTGAAATTGAAGTCCTCTTTTATAGTCAGAGCATATTATTTTAAAATGCTTTCCGTTTTCGGTCTAGAAGCAAATCATATTACTTTTTGGCAACAGACCATTTCCCCCTAATTTGACCCCGCTGAATCCGAATATCTCTGTTGCCAACTCGAAAAATAGACAGGGACGGAGAAAATCCCCCCCAAACCCCCAAAAACCTGTTTTTTTTTCAGTTTTATGCAATTTTCTCGAAAACTAACCTTTTTATCAAAAATTGCAAAGAACAGTTTTTTGTGGAGAATAAAATTCCCTTTCCAACGATCTATTGGTCAGTAAGGTTAGGAAAAGCAAGTAGCTCTTCAGTGACGTACTTAAATTGGGATTATTTAGAAAAAACATGTTTATTATTCGTTTTTCAAAATTTTCTCAAAAACTACACTTTTTAGGAAAAAATATGTAGTATACTTTATTGTAGAACATAACATTTCCTTTTAAAAACTTTTTTAAAATGTCGGGTTGTTGCCATATTTGAGGCTTCAGGGGCGTACTAATATAAACTTAATTTCCAAAATAATTGAAATAATCAGTTTCTCTTGCATATTTAAATATATTTTCTAACTAAGATTTTCCGAAAAAAATGTGCCTTTATTCTTTAGTGAGGATAAGACAATTTCTTTTTAAATAATATATTACAAAGTAAGGTTAATGTTATGATAAATACTTCTAAAAGTTTCGTAAATTGAATGAAACCCGTAACAAAAATAATATTTTTTGGTAATTTTTGCAATTCACGGACGCCCCTGGAGAGTTTTCTATACTATGGGTCACATTTTGTGACACACTGTTTAAAAGGACATTTTAATATAGGCCCCGCCGCCGAAGCCACAAAAGGTCGAAAGTACAAAAGGTCGAAAAAAAATCGACAAAACAAAATATTAAAAATACAAATTTACCGTATCAAGTCGAATTGACCTGTCCAGTCGATGTGGACCCGCGGCCGTACTTTCAATCTTTTGTACTTTCGATCTTTTGTACTTTCGACATTTTGTTTTTTAATCTTTTGTACTTTTGACCTTTTGTACCTTCGACCTTTTGTATTTTCGACCTTTTGTACTTTCGGCCTTTTATCCGCCGCTCTTTATTATCCACCGAAAAGCTAATAGATAGTTTAAGTTGTGCTACCTATTTTTACGTTAAACTGCACGTTAGCGTCCGATTTAGCGCTCTACGTTTTGTTTAAAATTTGAGTTTAAGTTGATGATGTTTATTCGTGACGTAAATTTCTCCCCTTAGCAGAGAACAGGGAATGTGTCACTGGTAATTTTGAGGTTATAGTGTTTTGTGCTGGGTTTTGTTGCGTTTGTTGTGTATTTGAGGAAAAGTTTTTGTTTTTTTCGAGGTTTTTTTTACTGGGTACACAAAAATAAAGGTAGGTTTATAAAAACATTGATTATAATCTCGGACTTACCATAACATTAAAGTTTTTTGTTAGAGTTTCGTTCCTTAAATTGCAATCATCCTATACAAAGCATCTACCAATCTATTTTTTTGTACAGGCACTTATAAATAAAAAAAAATCTGGGCATCCACATATAATCTGGTTGTTCAAAAATCAATGGAGATCCTAACCAAACATCTCAGTGGATTTGTTATTTCATCAATGTTTGGTTATTATGCAGTAGGTGAATGGTTTTCTTTTATTTTTAAGTTTTTTGCAAATTTATTTCTATAGGTAGTTTTATTATCTGCCTTTGTAGTAATAAAAATACTTTTACCCCATTTAGAAAAAACAAATTAAAGGTGAGTTTTATCTCTTTCCTTCCTAAAAAAAAATATAAATGATAGATATACACTAGAGCATAACTCTTCCTAGTGATGAACTGCAACAATCATGTTTTTTGATATTTGTATTTGCAGTGTTGCCATGTTGGTCTATTTTTCTTGACTTTAAAGGATTTTTTATGTGATCAGGAGTTTTCTTGAGGGGCAAACCCGAGGGGTGAACAGCTAACCCAAAATGTGTACACCGATTGTGAAAATCCACAATCTTTTGCTAAGATTGTGGGAAGATTGTGAGGGATTGTGGCAAGATTGTGAAAGATTGTGAGGGATTGTGAAGGTTTGTGGTAAGATTGTGACAGATTCTGGGTGATTGGGAGGGATTGTGCAAAGATTGAAAAGGATTGTGAACAGATTGTGAGAAATGTGTACACCGATTTTGAGAGCTATTCACCCCTTGGGCAAACCGTTAGTTGGATTATCTTCAAAATGTGTTCGCTTTTTCAAAACCTATAAAAGAGAAAGAGACTTATTCTACCCAAAGCAAACAATTATAGAAAATCTCTGTGCCCCTCACTGTCAGTCAAATAATGTCATTCTAAAATAATATATGGCAGGTTAGGTTAGATTTTAGACAAGGGAGTAACAACTGACTCAAAATTTGTACATGCATTGCCAGTAATGCCATGTAAATCTTGTGGTAATTAGGCCTAGTGGTAATGCCATGCTAATTAATATGGCTAATGCAATGTAATGTAATAAGTTATTTCTGCCTTGGTTTTGGATCTACTTTAGGTCAAGTCAAGTTTATTTTTATATTTAACTTGTTTTTTTTAGTAAATAAAAAAAAACAAAACAAACTTGAAAATGTACCTCAACTAGATCTAACCTAACCTGCTTTAAACCTGGTGTAACCTAATCTGAACTGAAATAAACTGACCTGATACCTTTTGACAGGTCTTCTGAAAAATTACCTATAAATTTGGCAACAGTGTCTTTTAAAAGTCTCACTCACCAAGCAGCTTCTCTGGTATATCCTTTATATTTTTAATTGAGAATAAAAGAGATATTACTCACTCTAAATTTATTTTTTTTTAATTTACATAAAAAAGTTTTTAATGCACACGGTTAACTTAAAAATAAAAGAAATCGATATACTGCATAATTAATGTTCTTGTCGCCAGATTTTCATCAGCTGCTAGAATTCTTGGAAAAATTGGCAACCACTATAATGATTCTTATTTATCTGTGGTTAAAACACAACTGTTTATTAAATCTTTATGGGCACCTGCTGCCAAAAAATCCTTTTTACAAATGCAGTAGCAGAGTCAAAATTATTGGTATTAACCTGAGTTAACTATATTTTGAACAAAATGAATCAGTTTTTCAGAACTTAAAAAAAGAAAGAATATTCTGGCACCAAAACTTTAGTATGAGAATGGTTGAAGCTGTCAATTGCAAAAAAAGGGTTGTCTGTACATTTTTTTCTAATGTATGTCTATAAAATAGGTAACTTTACTTAATGTAGTGTTTCTTTTTGTTTTAGGTATATAGCAGATATACATAATGGATGATATTTTAGATATTGCCCTATTTGACTCCAGCAGTGAAGATGAGGATGTGGATGATCTGCTGCTAATAGATTTACCTGAGAACCTTGCTAGGAGAGCAGACCTTTATGGGCGATTTTCCCTAGATAATATTTCAAATCAGCAAGCAGTAGACTTTTTTAGATTTGAAAAAGAAGACATCCCTCGGCTTGCAGCATGTTTAAGGTTACCAGAGGAGATCACCACAAGGGAAAATATTAAACTTTCAGGTAGGTTAGGGTGGGCCACCACTATGAGACATGCAAATAGTTTTGATATAGTTAAGAGTAGTCATCTCTGTATCATAATTATGGTAAAGTATGTATATAGTGGTGGGAAAGGATTTTGTAAACATAATTATGCAAGCAAAAGCATGTGTTTGATGAGAGGAGAGGGCAGGTGCTGTTGTCTCCGAAAAAAACTTGGATGCACACTACCAGTACTTTAATCAGCTACTAAGCCCTGAGTGTAATTCTATGTTTGGTTCATTTTAGTCAATCTGATGTAATTGCTGGTGTCAAATAAATTCACATTCAAATACTTTATTGCCTTTCTAATCTACAAAACATATAAGATTGTCACAAAACATAATTCTAAGTAAGTTTCTTATCAGTACAATTAGAAATTTCCTCTTAAAAATACTTTTAAAAAATGCAGACCTGAAAAGGGTAATTAAGCAGCATTTGCTTCAGGATCTTGCTGCTCATAATGGATGTCTTAATGAAGCTAAATTGCAACAATATGCTCAGGTAATGTAATATACAGCGTGTTATTTTAATAATGCACCAAACTTTAAGGAGTGGTAGGGCAGGTCAAAAGAAGACTATTTTTTCCATTGCACTTTGTATTAAACCTCTTTATTTTTTAGATACAGGGTGTCAAAGTTAACGATATTTTTGCGAATTTTTATAATAACTTCATTAAAAATTACGATAAGAAATCAAAATTTTGTGAAGTTATCTACTATAATAAAGGTAATAATTAAGTGATTATTATTTAAATAAAAAAAAATTACTGAAAATTATAACCAAAAATCTGTTTTTTTTTTTCAAAAAATTTAAAAAAAATATATTAAATGTAGTACTGTTGTCCCAATATTTTTGTAATTATTAAGGGGTCTTTAGATGTGTACAGAGTGGTTCAAATTGGACACTTTTATAGGAAACGCCCATTTCTAGAGGAAAAAAACTAACTTACATGTTAAGAGCTTGATTTTCGTAAAAAAATAGGGCCGAAAACGGCACACTCTTAGGCACAGTGCTAAATTGAACATAAAGAAGTTTGTAAATAAAATCTATATGTTTGTGGCGGATTCATTTTACAAACACAACTTTTTCTGGGTATTACGCCACTAGTAAGGAAAAATTATTTTAAAAAATTAAAAAACCACTGCGTTTCTCCTAGAAAAATAAAAATCACTAATTTGTCAGTGGCTTTCTATAAAAATAAATAATTGCCTAGTAAAACCTAAACCACTTATCTTTTAATTGAATTTGTCAACGATATAATAATAAAAAATATATTTGAACAAGAAACATTTAAGATTTTGAGAGAAAATATAAATAAATAGCTTGAAAACGATTGTAGATTGGCAATCGAAACGTAGCGTATTCAAATTCAATTAAAAGATAAGTGGTTTAGGTTTTACTAGGCAATTATTTATTTTTATAGAAAGCCACTGACAAATTAGTGATTTTTATTTTTCTAGGAGAAACGCAGTGGTTTTTTAATTTTTTATTTTTCCTTACTAGTGGCGTAATACCCAGAAAAAGTTGTGTTTGTATAAAGAAGTTTGGCTGTAATAGCAAAGTTTAAAAAAACATTTCCAAACTAGTAAGAACCTTTCATTTTGAAATTTGTATTGGAGAACTTGGCTTTACTTTTATCTCAATTCTTTTTACATAAAATGTTTTTGTTATGATAAAAACTATTCATGAATAACCTAGTTACGAGGGTAAGTCGAAAATGCGCCGAATTGAAAACGACCCTGGATCTTGTTCAGTAGTTCAAGATATCGAGCTCGTAACATATAGATTAGTTTTTTTCTATCTCCTCTAAAAATGGCAGTTTCCTATCAAAAGTGTCTAATTTGGATCACTCTGTAAAAAAGCCTATCTTAAAACTATTTTGTAAATTTAATAGCTCATAAAAAAATTAATTCTTAAAAAAAATTACAAATTTATACCTATTGCAAAGGTTATTTGACCACACTGTATCTCCTTAACCTGTAGTTTTTTGGAAAAAAGAAATAGAACATTTTTTGATCACAATGAATTACAAAATTATTTGTTTTTATAAAACTCACTCAAATAATAAATAAATAAATTTTTAAAACTCACAGTTTTCCCCACTCTTCAAACTTGACAAATGCTATAACTTGGAAACAAAACGCTTTTGACCACTAGTTATTTGAACTTTTTGTCTAGTTTTCACCTTCTGCGCCAACCCTTAAGTTTGGTGCATTATTTAAATTACACCCTGTATAATATCGCTTATATACTTTGCACATACGTATAGTTTTGTACCTGATTAGGCATAAAATGTTTAACTAAAATGTACTTATTTAATTTACCTAATAATTTATTTCTAGTAACCTAGCTAACTTAACCAGCTCAGAGGTAGATTCCTCTGCTGGTTTAAATATAATCATTATCTATTTTAAGTATATCTGTACCATTTTGTTCACACAATTATATTTTTATAAAATAAATTTAAATAAAAAAAATTGACCAAAAGAAAAAGAAAGTTTGCAAACTAAATTTCACAATGCAATTACTCAGTTCTTTTACTAGACTACCAGTCACTTGACAAAAAATTACGTAAGTCCTATTTCTTTTTAGGCTGTTCAACAAAAAGGAGCACCCCTAGACAATTGCTGGGGTTTCATAGATGGAGCCATAAGGCCGATATGTAGACCTACCATTAACCAGAGGGAGTACTACTCTGGACACAAGCGTGTTCATTGTGTGAAATACCAAAGTTTAGTTTGTCCCGATGGTATTGTTGTCAGCCTTAAAGGGGCCTATCCAGGGACCTACCACGATTCCCGAATTTTAAGGGAATCCAATCTATATGAAGAGTTACAACAACACGCTGTTTTTGGAGAGCGAAGCTATGTCATATATGGTGATCAAGGCTATGGGTTGCGAGAGTTATTGATTCGTCCCTACAGCCAGCACGAGATTGCTGGCAACCCTGCAAGACAAGATTTTAATAACTCAATGAAAGCTGCGAGAATAGGAGTAGAATGGGGATTTAATAAAATCATTAAAGAATTTGCATTTTTGGATTTAAAAAAAAATCAAAAACTTTTGTTACAGGACGTGGGGGCTTTCTATTCTATTGGCATGATTCTAACAAACTGCCACACCTGCCTTTATGGCAGCCAACATAACAATTATTTTGATATAATTCCTCCACATCTTGAAGAATACTTGGGAAATTAACAATTATATCTTTGACAAAGGCGTAGAAGGGTCTGAACCAACTTTATTAATAAAATTACGGCTTTAGTCCAGGATGCATCAAACTTTAAGGGGCGGTAGGCAAGGTCAAAAGAACAAAAAAATTCTTATTAGATTTTTCATCAAACTTCTTAGAATAAGTCAAAGTTAAAAAAAAAGTCGATTTTTTGTTATAACTTTCTTAACAATTACAATGAGTTGGAGTTATGTACTATAATAGAGGTAATAATTAAGTGATAAAATTATTTAAACAAAAAACTGAAAATTATTACCAAAAATCTGTTTTTTTTTTCAAAAAATTATAAAAAATGCATTAAATGTAGTACTATTATCACTATTTTTTATAATTATTAAGGGGCCTTTATATGTATACAAAAGCCTGTATCAAAATTATTTTGTAAATTTAATAGCTAATAAAAAAAATAATTCTTAAAAAAATTGACAAATTTATACCTATTGCAAAGTTTATTTGGCCACACTGTATCTCCTTAACTTGTAATTTTTTGGAAAAAAGCAATGGAACAATTTTTTTATCAAAATGAATTAAAAAATTATTTGGTGCTGTCCAATTTCACTATTCACACTTGACAAATGATATAAGTTGGAAACAAAAAACTTTTGACCACTAGTTATTTGAACTTTTTCTCCAACTTTGACGTTCCGCAATAACCCTTAAAGTTTAATGCATCATTTAAATTAAACTCTGTATACTATACAGGGTGTAATTTAAATGATGTACCAAACTTTAAGGGTTGGTGCGGTGCGGAAAGTCAAAACTAGACAAAAGTTCAAATAACTAGTGGTCAAAAGTTTTTTGTTGCCAAGTTATAGCATTTGTCAAGTTTGAAGAGTAGGGGAAAACTGTGAGTTTTAAAAAGGACAAATTTGACAGCGCCAAATAATTTTCTAATTCATTGCGATAAAAAATTGTTCTATTCCTTTTTTCCAAAAAATTACAGGTTAGGGAGATAGTGTGGCCAAATAACCTTGCAATAGGTATAAATTTGCCAAATTTTTTTAAGAATTATTTTTTTTATGAGCTATTAAATTTACAAAAAAATTTCAAGATAAAATAGTGATAATATTTTATTGAAAAAATTATTTCGGCAGAAGAATTTTGCTCGTCCCAAAACTTATTTAACACCAATCAGATTAAAGTGGACATGCACAGTGTACAGGGTAGAAGACAAAACAAATATTTTGCATAAGAATAAAGTACCCTTGTTTAAATAGATATAAAAAATTGTTTGTGATTGTACTAAAGAAACTTGTTTAGAATTAAAAGTTATGCTTAGATATGAGGTTTTAGCCACCTATGACATTTTTGAGAATTTTGAAAATTTCCGAGATTTTTTAAAGGATTTTTCTCTTCTGCATAAAAACAACAAAAATCATACTTGCTGGCACGGGTAGGAGTCGAGAATACATTTTCAATATGTTTATTGTGCAAAATATAAATATCCTTTTAAAACATTCAGAAAATTTCAAGGTCATAACAAGAGGCTAAAATTATGAATCTGAACACTTTTAATTCTAAACAACTTTTTGATTACAATTTTTTTCTATCTATTCGATATATAGTACTTTACTCTTAAGCAAGACATGTGTTTTGTGTGCTACATTGTATAAAAGGTTTAGGCCAAGCAAAACTTTCCTGCAGAAAGAATTTTTTAGAAAACGATACATGTATGAAAATACTCATTTGTTAAGGAAACACACTGTATATATATCTCAAAAACTGTGACTCCAACAAATTTTGATATAAGATAAATTTTGTTACAAATGTTATTCTAAACCTAAATTTAAAACCTATTGCAAAGTTTATTTGGCCACACTGTATCTCCTTAACTTGTAATTTTTTGGAAAAAAGCAATGGAACAATTTTTTTATCATAATGAATTAAAAAATTATTTGGTGCTGTCCAATTTCACTATTCACACTTGACAAATGATATAAGTTGGAAACAAAAAACTTTTGACCACTAGTTATTTGAACTTTTTCTCTAACTTTGACGTTCCGCAATAACCCTTAAAGTTTAATGCATCATTTAAATTAAACTCTGTATACTATACAGGGTGTAATTTAAATGATGTACCAAACTTTAAGGGTTGGTGCGGTGCGGAAAGTCAAAACTAGACAAAAGTTCAAATAACTAGTGGTCAAAAGTTTTTTGTTGCCAAGTTATAGCATTTGTCAAGTTTGAAGAGTAGGGGAAAACTGTGAGTATTAAAAAGGACAAATTTGACAGCGCCAAATAATTTTCTAATTCATTGCGATAAAAAATTGTTCTATTCCTTTTTTCCAAAAAATTACAGGTTAGGGAGATAGTGTGGCCAATAACCTTGCAATAGGTATAAATTTGCCAATTTTTTTTAAGAATTATTTTTTTTATGAGCTATTAAATTTACAAAAAAATTTCAAGATAAAATAGTGATAATATTTTATCGAAAAAATTATTTCGGCAGAAGAATTTTGCTCGTCCCAAAACTTATTTAACACCAATCAGATTAAAGTGGACATGCACAGTGTACAGGGTAGAACACAAAACAAATATTTTGCATAAGAATAAAGTACCCTTGTTTAAATAGATAGAAAAAATTGTTTGTGATTGTACTAAAGAAACTTGTTTAGAATTAAAAGTTATGCTTAGATATGAAGTTTTAGCCACCTATGACATTTTTGAGAATTTTGAAAATTTCCGAGATTTTTTAAAGGATTTTTCTTTTCTGCATAAAAACAACAAAAATCATACTTGCTGGCACGGGTAGGAGTCGAGAATACATTTTCAATATGTTTATTGTGCAAAATATAAATATCCTTTAAAAAAATTCAGAAAATTTCAAGGTCATAACAAGAGGCTAAAATTATGAATCTGAACACTTTTAATTCTAAACAACTTTTTGATTACAATTTTTTTCTATCTATTCGATATATAGTACTTTACTCTTAAGCAAAACATGTGTTTTGTGTGCTACATTGTATAAAAGTTTTAGGCCAAGCAAAACTTTCCTGCAGAAAGAATTTTTTAGAAAACGATACATGTATGAAAATACTCATTTGTTAAGGAAACACACTGTATATATATCTCAAAAACTGTGACTCCAACAAATTTTGATATAAGATAAATTTTGTTACAAATGTTATTCTAAACCTAAATTTAAAAACCGCGTTTTGCTAGATGCTGTAGTTCACGCAATACGTTTTTTTTTTACAATTAAACACCCCTACTGCCTCCCTTAAGAAATTTGGTGGTTAGGCCTTTTTTCATTCAAATAACTTATTTTTGGTGAAAATAAAAAGTTTTTTTTTGACGATCCCAATAGCTTCCATACCTATGGTATGGATGGCTAAAAACGTACTCAAATTAAATAGTAAAAATCATGATTATTGCAATAAAGCCTGGATTTATTAGTGCTCAGCAGTATTCTGACAGTTTTAAATAGAAAACTGACAGCTGATCTTTCAGTCCCTAATAAATCACAAAACTATTTGAAATTGTCAAATTGATCATTTTTAAATTTCACAGTTTTTTTTCCCTTTAATCTTGGGAAATGCTATAATTTGGAAACAAATATTCTTTGACCATATCACCATAATCCTTTTTATATTTGAACTTTTTGTGTACTTTTGACCTTTTCTACTACCCCTTACTTATCACTTAAATTACACCCTGTATAACGAGAGGGCAAAAAATCCGACAAAATATTCTTTGTTATAACTTTTAAACTGTACAGTGCGATCCACTATAAGTGGACTCCTCAGTTTCATTCAAACGTTCGTTGTTGTTGTTAAAAACAAAAACACGTCACCTAAGTTTTTCACAGGCTTTATTCAAGACACAATTTTAGCTCACACATATACTATACTATAGTAGTGTGAGCTATGGTGATCCTAATTTTTTCGAGAAAAAAAAAGTTGCTCCGATTTCAAATTTTTTTATATATCTTTGCGTTTCAGATGATTTTGAAACTTTTTTGTTGCGCCGTCTGTCTGTCTGTCTGTATGTCTGTCTGTCTGTATGTCTGTAACGACCAACGCGCATAACTCAAAAACCGCTTGGCCGATTTTAATGAAATTTGGTACCTAGGCTGGGTCTTGGGTCGAGATGGTCCCATTTAAAAATGAACAAAATCCACCGAACAGAAACCAAATAAAAGGGTGGGGGTAGATTTCAAAAATTAGAGTTTATGTGAAAATATGGCGTGTGTGATATCAAGCGAAAGGTAATTGAGTCTGCAGTTAAACAAAATACATTTTAATTTATTTAAAAAAAAGGGTGGGGGTATATTTTAAAAATTAGAGTTTAAGTGAAAATATGGCGTGTGTGATATCAAACGAAAGGTAATTGAGTCCGGAGTTTAACAAAATACATTTTAGTTTTTTGTTTTTTTAAGGGTGGGGGTAGATTTCAAAAATTTGAGTTTAAGTCAAAACATGGCTTGTGTGGTATCAAACAAAAGGTAATTTAGTCTGGAGTTAAATAAAATATATTTCAGTTTTTAGTTATATTAGCTCACACGTACACTATAACTATAGTACCTAGTGTGAGCTTAGGGGCCCATATATTGGCAGAGTTTTTTTTTGGTCAGACCCCCGGTAAAGGTCTACTCATATACAACTTTTTTTTTTCAGATGAAATGACCCCACTTGTGGTATATCATTCGAAAGCCTATAAAAAGGAAAGCAACGGAATAAGTTTTTTTGGTATTGTATTAAAAAATGTCAAAAAATGATTTTTTCAAATGCTTCACCTTTTACTTGTAGTATCTCATTTGAAAGCTTGCGAAAAAAGGAAAACAACGAAATATAATTTTTTGACATACATCAATAAACATGTCAAAAAATTAGTTAACATATCACAAGTAGAGTCATTCCATCAAAAAAGTTGCATGTGAGTAGACCCGTTTCCGGGGGTCCGACCAAAAAAAAATTGTATGTTGAATAAAGCCCGTGAAAAAACTTAGTTGACGTGTTTGTTTTTAACAACAACAACAAACGTTTGAATAATAGTGGGGGGTCCACTTATAGTGGATCGCACTGTACCGACTACATTTATTTCCTCATAAACCAAAGATGGCAAAGAATTAATGATTGCTTGTTGAACATTACAATTAAAGTTTTCCGCCATCCTGAGATCCAAGATGGCGATCAGAATCATACTTGAATCCTCGAAGATACTGTTCGTTTTTATTATTTGATTTATTTCGCGACCTTGAATTCTAAGATAAAGGCGATAATTTTCAAACGTGATCTTTTTGAGCGATCGGTCTTTACTATGATGCTTTGTATATTTTATTAAAATCGGTTTAGTGATAATGATTTTACGACGAAGTTAATGCGGAGATGCAAACGCCTAAATTGCTAATATTCATATCTTGAGAATTACTGAAGTTATTTTAATAAATTATTACTTCACTTTACGTGCCGGATATTTAAATCATTTTTACAAATTCAAAAAAATGGTCGAAAAATATGTAAAAACAAAGAAAATATATTTTTATCAATCATCAAACGTTTATTTTAATAAAATGGACACTAAGTTCAAAAGTTATAATAAAAAATATTATGTCGGTTTTTTTTGGCCCACCCGATACATTTTGGTTCCAAAATATCCGAAAGTGCTAATTATGAACTTGACTTTATTCAGTTAAACATTTTCTTTAAAATGCTGAGTTTTAGGAAAAGTTAAATAAAAAATTATTTCGGTTAAAATACAAATACATGCACCAAAAATGGTTGTATTGGTAATAACGCTTTAGGGTTCGTTTTCTTTAATTTTTATTAAACTTTTCCAAAAACTTTGAAACTACAGAAAGCAAAATTTTGTATAGAAGTTAGTTTTTTGTGTTTGTTAGTCTCAAAATTCTAACAATTTTGAAACTGTTGTGTATGAGAAATAAAAAAGATTTGTAAAACAACAATAGTGGTAATGTTTTTTTTAATTAAAAATTTAACTTTTTTGATCAACAAAATAAATTGCTATTTACTTACTCTACTTAGAGATTCTTAAAAGAAATAAAACAAAAAAAGTAAAACTTAGGCTAACATTAATAATGTGAACCAACATATTAGACTAAAGAACACACATAATACTTTATGAAAACACTCAATCACAGACCTTTGATTTCACTTCTTAAATTAGTAACACCAGAATCAAGGTAACTTGAATGGCCAAATGAAGATACACGATTTTGAAACTCATAAAGCAAAATACTGAAAAAAAAAACATGTTACATTTACATATGTGTAAAATGAAGCTTTGGCTGTTTAAAAAAAATCGTACTGTGACGGCACTTTGCACTTTCCAGGTAAATAACAGTTTAGGTAACAAGTTAGATCACTTAATTCACTTCAAGCCTAGGTTATTTAAATCTGTATCATTATTTTGGTAATTGAAGTTTCTAAATACACCACAAGTTGTTTATTAGTTAGTGTAGAATTAGATTTTCATGCAGTTTTAGATAGTAAATAAATTATTGGCCGCTACTTTCTGCGCAAGCTCCACTTCGAATGTGAATTAAGTAAAAATCTTTCATTTTAGTATTTTTTTAAAACAATTTCTATTAATTTTTTCTGTGCCTCAAACATATCCAGCAGTACTTGCAATCTCTTTTCTTCAAAAACAACTCGTTTATCTTCGTTATCCATTCGTTTTTTGCGTTCTTCCAATTCCTGCTCCAATCGTCTTGACTCAAGACTTAGCTGCCTTTCTCGAAGATCCAATTCTCGAGTTCGGATTTCATGTTGTCGTTCACTTTTTCTATCTAAATACTGGACCGTAATTGTTTTGGCGTTTTTGTAACTTGTGTTTGTACGTTTCCGTGGAGCTAAAAAAAATGTAATATTATACAACGTAAAATCACAAATTACTCACTTATTACTTTTAGGCAACTGGCAAAATTACTGATATTCTGATACCTCAGAAAACCTCCTTTCTCTCCAGCCTAGCTTTTATATCAGGCATAGCCATGAGCACTTCTTGGGACATAACCTTCCAATAGAAAAAAACCGCTTCAAAGATAAAAAATAATAATGGCAAAATAAAAAGTTTTGTAGCTCTTTAATCCCAGTAATTCAAGGATAGTAACAGTTTGAGTAATGTTTTTTTCATCACAAAGTCTCTCTCAGTCTTTCATTTTAATAGAACAGTAAATTGTTAATAAATAAATTTATTAAGTGAGACTGGGGAAAGCCTAAAGAGTTAACCTAACTTTTTTACTTGACCACTTTTATCCCAAAAGTGTGAAACTATTTTTATCCAAATAGATAGGCAAATACTTACTTAAAATATTTTTTGAGCCAGAGGTGTTTTAGGCTGCTGCTTTACATTTGTGCTTTCTTGAGACTGATTGGACTTTTCGGGTTTCTTGTCAGTTTCTCTAATGATTTGTTCCTCAAGATATGGTACTTCAACAGCTTCGTTCTCAGATTCAAAAAAATAAAAGCTACTTGTGCCATTTTCATCAACAATATCTGCAACTGGGACTGAAAAAAAGTATCTGTTGGCATTACCTACACACAAGGGGGAAACAGCTCATAACAGTGCCTGGGTACCCACATAAATTAGCCTGGCATTACCCCAAGACTTCCATGGCATTACTGGAAATAGATGTACAAATTTTCGCTCAGCTTTACCCCCTCGCCTACACATTACCATATTGCTTTGCAAGGTATTGTTCGGAATAAATGTACACTATACAGAATGTTTTTGCTTTTATATTTTTTCCCACCCTTATTGACCATTAATTTTAGTCATTAAAAAATTTTATAAAAATGTCTATTTACAAAATTTTAGTTTTTAGCTCACACATATACTATACTATAGTAGTGTGAGCTATGGTGATCCTAATTTTTTCGAGAAAGAAAGAAATGTCTGTCTGTCGGTCTGTCTGTATGTCCTGTCTGTCTGTCTGTCTGTCTGTCTGTATGTCTGTAACGACCAACGCGCATAACTCAAAAACCGCTTAACACTTTTAGTGTTAAATAAAAACAATACTGGTTTAATACATGTAATATTAAAATTTCCTTTTTTTGTTAAATCACAGAGTTGAGATATAAATTTACTCACATTTTTAAAACGAGGTACAGGTCAGGACACATCTTTGGGCTCTGTACTGTTTACTTTCACACCCCTACTCATCCCGCTAATAAGCCACTACCTCCCAATACAATTTTCTTCCTGTGTCAGCACACATCAAAGCGAAGTTCGTTCACTGACTTTTATATGGTACTGCCTCATCAGCATTTAGGTAAAAGTGAATTTTAAATATTCTTAAAACAATACATTTTATGAAAAATCCGATTTTATTATTTTACCTTTATGAAAATATTTTTACTTTTGCAGATGGTGGCAAGATCCACAGGTAACACCACGAAGTTTAATTCCAAGTGTTGTCCACCTATAGCATAATGAAAAGCGGGTTTTACAAAATTGCATCAGTCTCAAACCATTATTATTTGTTACTTTCTCTCGAGGTAGTCCTACCACTTTGCTTTGGGTTTGTCTACCAGTTCTACTATTAAAACCGCCAAGCATAATTTCCCTGGTTTTTCCGATTTTGGTTTATTTAGTTTTATCAAATTGGTCGAAGAGCATTTGTTCTGTACCTACCCTTTCGTAATCTGATGGTGCAGAACTCGAAGTATGTTTCCGTTATTGCAATCGTAGTCCGTAATCTTATTTTTGAGGTTTTTCTTGATAAATAACGATACCCGTCTGACTGCTCTCCTTTCTTTTTGGACTCCATGGAATATGTGTACAAAATTACCGACACTACTTGTACTTGTCTCTTTCTTTTTTGTCTCTGTGAGTGCAACAATATCTATCTTACTATTCTTCACTTCGGATGCAATAATGTCAAACTTTTGATTCACTCCTTCTACGTTCCATGTAGCTATAATCAGAGTCCTTTGTCTTTGCTTTTTTCGTCTTCAAGAATTTTCATCCATTGCTCCGAGGCTTTGTTTAGGCTTTTTGGTAATTGCTTTGTTTTACAATTATTAGAGAACCAGTCTAAAGCCTCAACCCCCTACTTAAATATCCAGGATTTTTATTTAAGGTTTTTCTCCTCTAGCCTTTGACGAGCCAACACCTGACTAAGGCATGTACTCTATGCTGCAACCTGGATCCCTCCTCCTAACCCTTGGGACTTCAGGCTAGGGACTGGCGCACAGTGGGCCAGAATTTCGGAAAACATTGAAAAATATCCAACTAGCTAAATATATCAAATTTTATCGTGCATTCATTAAAAACAGAACAAAGTAAGTCAGTTTTACTATATAAACAGCTGGAAGGACCCCGCACAAAAACATTAGATTGTGATACACAGTGAAATGTAACTATATTTTCCTATTTCGAGTCCGTTACTTCCTACAACATTTTATCTATTAAAAAAATATCACAAATCCAACTTGAGGGCCTATATCTTAAAAACTAATCGATCCTTTCGACTAATGAACAAATTTTTTCGACGGTGTTTCAAGAAATAGTTTTAAAATATATACTATTGATCTACACAAACAAAACGAAATTCGAATGTGATTTATTGAAACTTTGAAAAAGCTGAGTTTAATTCCAACTAACACAACAAACAAAAACATAGGTAGCTTTAACTGCACATTCTTTTTTATTCCGAATCACTAAATCAACGGTGTCAAAAACATTCATTTATTACACAGCTGGCTAGAGTAACTTTATTTTTATTCTTTATATGTCCATGGGCAAAAAAAAAAATTATTGTTTTTTTTTATCAGTTTTTTTTGTGTGTATGTGTGTGTATGCTCTCCATCTCTTTTAAATTCCTTGTTGTATGTCTAGGCATTGTTAATTGTTTCATGGGCACGGGTGCAGAGCTTATAAAGGCATGTGTTAGCATTTGGTACATACCAAGGTTAGTTTATTACAAAATATTTAGCCATTTCCATTGCTTACAATATGAACCAAATTAATTTTTTATATTTATTTTACTCGCAAGTAAAAAAAAGGGTTGTTCAGCCAGTTCATTGAAATGTAAAACACCATTTAACCTTTGCCAATTTATAAGCAAGTAAAACAGCGTAAAAAGTAAAATAAAAATCTACTAAAACCACCAAAACCACTAATCAACTGCCATTAATTATGAAATTTTAAAATATATTTCATGGCATGACAGGTTAAACTTTCTTTCCAATCTAGGAACAGTTGCCACTCAAAAGATACTTCACAATCTATAGTTTGCATTATTTCAGAAATTATGTCAAAACTGTCAACATGACAGCTGACGTGTTGAAAAAACCTTTTTATAATCTAGGCCTAATTTATTTTTTACTAATACCGCCAAAAAATGTTTTTAGGAAATTGCTATGGAAAATTCTAAAATGTATCTGTGTAATAACACTAAAAAACAGCTTCATCTCTTAGAAAGTTTTGCGTTTTCTCCTGGATAGGCGCAAGTCGGCAAAAGTTTTTTTCTCAATCATAAAGCTTAGTAACTAGACAGTAAAACAGCATCAACAAAAACGTGTAGCAAGATGTACCACTTGACATATCTCTTGTAGAATATTAAAGTGATATTTGGATTTTTGCTTTTACATGCATTCATTAAATAATTAGTTTTTCCTGTGAATGCGCCAAAAAATCTAATTTTTTTTAATTGTATATAAGCTTGAAATGACGCTGTACATGACCTAATTATAGCTTATTTAAAAAAGTAAATCCACCCTAAGCTATATCATCTGAAACTTGATAAATTTGTTGAACCAAAATACACCGCACAATAACACCTAAATTTATCGACATTTGTCAACCCAGCGTGTGTCAACGTCATAGTTGACAGAAATCATTTGGTTATTTTTATAACAATCATAGTCTTCTTGATTGATTTTAGCATGAGAAAAATTCATGCACGATCATTTTAGAAAATTTTGTGATTCAATGTTTAGGAGATCTCTGGCCCACGGTGTGGCGTAGCGTGGTCTGGTCAATACATTGAATTTAAATTCCACTGCAGACTTTTTTCGGCACCGGAACGTCGCGTCGGCGCCGGCGCCGAATAATCCTGACGGCACCGAACTGTCCCAGACCCGCACGCAATGCGACCTGTCGGTTCCTTTGATCCGCTTGATGGAAGATATAGAGCGTGGGAATATTCAAAAAGCCGTGAACCCAGTTATACATACCCCTAAAGCTTCAAACATCAAACCTTTTGTGTAAAAAGTTTAAAAAATTGCGTTTGTTTCTCGCATAGTCTGAACAGGGTTTTTATCATTTGAATTGCAATTGTCTAATCCTTGCATTGTTTAATTTTATTCCTAATCCCTTCGGGAAAATTCAAAAGGAGTTTACCAAACTATATTTAAACCACTAACCTCTATTTTTACCTAACTGCAGCACGGCGAAAGAAAGGGTAATGTTTTTCGATTGTTGTATGAATGTACGTAAATATGTTTGTGTCACGCTAGAGGCTAAACGACTGAACTGATTTTGATAAAAAATGTGTAGTTGAATTGCTACTGATCCCGAAGGTGCTATAGGCTACATTTTTTTAAACAGGAATCAACTTGGTGGTCTTCAGACCATTTTGTCACATAGGCTTTAAGGCATACAAATTATCTAAATTTCAGGCGAATTTATTGAAATTTCTTTGATTACCCATTGCAAATGTCCTCTAATTTGCTTTGGTTACTTTGTAGTCCTCCCTGCTCCCACCCATCTCTCCTCCTGTCATTCCCCCCACCCTATTCAAAAACCATATTCGCATAATTTTAATAAATATAGAGCGATTTTAAAAATTCTTTCTGCAGATGCTTTCAGATATTTTTTCCAACACCATTTTACTAGTCCCCCTCCCCCCCGCCTCTTTCTCTCTCCTCCCCGCCATCCGTATTAGTAATAGTTATAGCTATAACTTTCACAAATATAAAGCGATTTCAAAAGTCCTTTCTGCACACGCTTGAAGACTTTTTTCCAACATCATTTTAATAGTTTCCCCTCCCTCTCTGTCCCCTCCCTCCTTATTAGTAATAGTTGTAGCTGTACCTTTCGCAAACAGAGCGATTCCAAAAATTCTTTCTGCACACTGACTTTTTTTGCAAAATAATTTTACTAGTTTCCCCCATCTTCTCCTTCTCTTCTTCCCACAATCCTTACTAGTAATAGTTGTAGCTATACCTTTCACAAATGTAGAGCGACTTCAAAAATTCTTTCGGTACACGCTTTATGATTTTTTTGATAATTGGATGTTTATTATTAGAATGATTTTAAGAATCGGATTATCATTCGAATGATCACTTGAATACTCGAATCGCTACTTTGATTATGAACTTTAAAAAAATCGCTGAAAAAAAATGTTTTTATTCAGATGTTGTATTCAAATCAAGAAATGGGATTATAATTTGAATAAAAAATAACCTGATGGAAAAACCTATGCTATCTTTATTTGTCTTAGGTGATAGACAGTGATATTACTAATATCACTATCACTGTCTGTCACCCCAAGGCCAACAAAGATAGCATAGGTTTTTTATCAGGTTATTTTTCATTCAAATGCGAGGGGTGAACAGCTCTCACAATTGGTGTACACATTTCTCACAATCTGTTCACAATCCTTTACAATCTTAACACAATCCCTCCCAATCACCCACAATCTCTCACAATCCTTCACAATCTTACCACAATCCTTGACAATCCCTCACAATCCCTCACAATCTTTACACAATCCCTCACAATCTTAGCAAAAGATTGTGGATTTTCACAATCGGCGTACACATTTTGGGGTTAGCTGGCCACCCCTTGGGTATTAAGTAGCAGGGCCGGGCACGGCAAATTAAGAGGGTGGCAAAGGAAACTACAGACTTGATGACTTTTTTTTGGTCACAAGAATTTTCGATGGGACGCCCCCCCCCCCACGCCCCTTCAGGCACGCTACGCCGCTGCACAATCCCTCACAATCTTGCCACAATCTTTCACAATCTTACCACAATCTTGCCACAATCCCTCACAATCTTAGCAAAAGATTGTGGATTTTCACAATCGGTGTACACATTTTGGGTTAGCTGTTCACCCCTCGTTCAAATGTTTCAATAAAATAATCAAATGACACTGATTATTTCCATAATTGAATGTTCGATTATTTTTCATTCACATGTGCCCAACACTAAAAAAATTATGTAAGGGATTGGGTAATAATATGACGGATTGTGAGAGATTGTGTCAAAAGATTTTGAGAAATGTGTACACCAATTATGAGAGCTATTCACCCCTCGGTGAATACTAATTGATTGACTACTTACCCTCTTCTAATTTAACAGCTTTTTCTCTTGCCTCATAACCTTTTTGATATGAACTTTTTCCTTGCTGTGTTGATTGAAAGGTGCGAGTAGCCTCAGAACCTTTTTGATATGAACCTTTTCCTTGCTGTGTTGATTGAAAGGTGCGAGTAGGAAATGTGGGAATTAAAACATTTTTGTTTTTTACTTGAAAGGCTTTCATAAGCTCAATGATCTGCTGAATCAAGTCATCCAATTCAGTTACAATCTCCTCTATGCCGGATCTTTAACATAAACAAAACCAGTAAATTAGGCACAGCAAATAATTTTGCTTTGTATATGAAAATGTTTAAGAGGCACTGCTTGCACTATCAAGAAACAACATATTCTTATACTGATGCCCATAAATTGTCCTAACACAGGCACTTTTTTTGTAGATTAATTTATATAAAAAGAAACCCCTCATCAGATCCCACCAATGTCATGCACCACCCAATATTGCTACCTAACCCAACAAAAGAAAAAATAAACCATGGGTACTTACTTTCCTTCATTTTTCTGATTTTTTTCCATTTGTTTTTTTACTAAATTCAAGATTCTGTCTCTAAGGGTTCTTATAGTAACTTGCTTTCCTGTAATTTGTAACATATGGACTTGAATCAAATTCCACCTATGGGGGTTTTCATAGGGGTTTTGCCCCAGCACCTCCCTAGCTAAGTGGAGGTCGTAGTCATCAGAAAAGCGAAAGCGGCTTTTCTTCAAACCAGCCAGCTGATCCATGCTGGAGCACTTTTTGTCACAGGTCGCCAAAAAGACTTTATTTTTTTTTTAATTCTGGATTGCTGGGTTAGGGACGCGAACACATCAAAACCAACAAGGAAATTTTTTTTTATGGCCCAACCAACTAATCGAGATTCTGTGGTAACGTTAACGTGCCCACAGACTGCCGTAAGCTAACGTAAATACGTAAGCTGCTAACGTGACCTTGACGACGGTGTAACGAAGTGCGCTTGCGTACCTGTCAAATCTCATGCTTACGTAAAAATACGTAGCACAACTTAAACTATCTAATAAGACACAAAATTGACTAGTTTGAATTCATCTTAAATAATTTATTTAAATTAAGAACACCACTGGAGCGGTAAATATATAATAACTTTCATTTTGTTATACACCGTTTGAAAGGAAATTTTATTGGCTATGAAGAAGTATAGAACACATTTTTTGATAAAGAGCTTGGTTTTTAAGAAAATTGAATAAAACGTATGAAAAACATGTTTTTTTTAATGATTTGTTGAAATCACCCTCATAGACGGACGTCGCTGGAGAGTTTGCTATAAGTCAAACTCCACCGAGTTTCACATTCTTAAATAGGGAATTTTCCTGTGTGAAGAACAAGTTTTTTTATGTTAAGCTTAGTTTTTGAGAAAATTAGATAAAACTTGTAACAAAAATGGTTTATTTTCTGTTTTTTCAATATTAATTTAATTTACGGATGCCCCTGAAGTTTTATTTATAAAACCGATTTAATCATGTTACACGTCATTTTGAAGGAATTTTTATTGAGTATACCAAAATGCAATACATGGTTTTCTGTATATATTGGTTTTTAAAAAAATTAAATAAATCTTGGAGAAAACATAGGTATTTTTTCAACTTTTTTTAATTACTTCAAATAACGGACGCCGCTAGAGAGCTTGTTATTAGTCTAACTTCATTAAGTTATACCACGTTGAAAAGGGAATTTTATTGTCTACAATAAAGTATATTATATATTTTTCTCTTAGAAGCTTAGTTTTTAAGAAAATTTGAAAAAAACCTCAAACTTTCAGATTTTGAGGGGTCTGGGGGGGTTTTTGCAGCCATTTAATTCAACATATTATTGTTATTATTTTTTAATTATACAAATATATATTTTGAATGTACACCTGTGACAATTTGGGCTTTCCAGCGGCAATTCAAAATTCCGCCGCCATTTTGGCCGCCATCTTGAATATCTCAGCCCCTGTCAATATTTCGAGTTGGCAACAGGGATATTCGGATTCAGCGGGGTCAAAATAGGGGGAATTGCCCATTTGCGAAAAAGTATAAAATAAAAATATTAAGCCAAGGACGGTCGGCGGTATACCGATCATAGATTTTCTCAGGTTTCTGGCGGATTACTATGTCGGAAATTTGAGTCGGGAACGACGTGTCTCACAACTGCAATCAAAACTTTTAAGTACTTGTGTGTACAAGAATATTGAGAGATGTTGTCAGTCTAAAAGGTTTCAAAACTTACTATTCTCAGGGGTACAAAGTAAAATTGCTTTTTTTAAAACTTTATGTTAATTTACAAATAAAATTTCGGACTTCCATTGTCTTTATTTATTTTAAAACACGACGTTTCGGTTAGTAAGTATCTCTAACCGTTATCAAGTGTAAACTAAACAATCAAGTCTCTAGGCTACTACTTATACTACTTGGTGTGCAGTCAGGTGTGACGGCCCGCCCCCTTTTTTAATCCTAAGACGCCTGTTTTCCTGAAGGAGTGGTTTCCTTATGTTTGGTATGTCCGTGCTTGGTTGACTGAAAACTTCTTTATTCTGCATTATATACGCAGCTTCAATAAACTTTCGTTTTTGCCAATGCGACTCCTTATGTAAAACTTTAGCTTCTGACCACTGAATCCTGTGATCATTTGACCATGCATGATCTGCTAAACCGGATTTTTCAATATCCCCTAATTGGGTACTTTTTAGATGTTCATTTACTGTAACCTGAAGAAGGCGTTTCGTTTCACCTACATATGATTTACCACACTCACACGGGATTTGGTAAATACATTCCTTATTATTTGAGGGATTGTCTGGTTTTGTTTTAGTTACAAAACTTCTTATCGTATTTCCCGAAGAAAATACTGTTTTTATATTCTAGTGTTTAGCTATTCGTCTTATGTTTTCTGAAATCCCTTGAACATATGGAATGTTAATAACACCTAACGGATTATTATTTTGAGAATTTGGTACATTTAGTTTGTTTTTAATTTTAAATATCGTTGAGTTTATTAATTTCTCGGAATAACCATTCTGTTGTAAGTCCTTTTTAATGTTGTTAATTTCTGTGGTTAATTCTTCATTATTACTACAAATATTTACGGCTCTTAAATACAAACTTCTTATAACTCCTTGTTTTGTTGCAACAGAATGATTAGACTTAAAATTTAGGTACTGTCTCGTGTGTGTAGGTTTCCTATATACAGTGGTTTGAATGTTTCTGTCTAATCGTTTGACAAGAACATCCAAAAAGGTTAGGCCGAATCTTTTTCAATTTCCATGGTGCACTTGATTGTTGGTCGAATACCGTTTAAATGGTGTAGAAAATTTTGTAGTTCGTCATCATTTTCCGGCCATATAATAAATGTGTCATCCATGTATCGTAGCCATAGTTTTGGTTTGACTCTTGTTGTGTTGATCGCATGGCCCTCGAACCACTCCATGTAGATGTTTGCTACCACTGGCGAAAGAGATGAACCCATTGGAAGTCCATCATTTTGCGCGTAAAACTTATCTTTCACTTGAAAGTAAGAGTTACGGAGACAGAGCTCCAAAAGATCCATCAGGCCCTCCACCGATAGCGTTGTTCTCTCGTGAAGTGTATTATCAGTTTGTAATTTGTTTTTAATGATACTAAGTGACTCATTTATTGACACGTTGGTGTAGAGACTTTCTACATCAAAACTTACAAATCTCCGGGATCTAATTCGATACCTTTTAAAACCTCCACAAAATGTTCCGAGTTTTTGACAAAAGATTCGGACTTACCCTGAAGTGGTTGAATTATGTCCAACAAAAACCTCGACAAAGTGCTGGTCGGTGAGTCCCTGGAGCTGGTAATTGGTCACAGTGGTATATCCTTCTTATGGATCTTTGGTAATCCATAAAAATGTGGTGCCTACTGTGGTGTGGAGTCAGGCGGGATCTAGCAGCGTCCGGGATATTTTCAGCATACTTCTTCAAAGTCCTGTAGATGCGTCCTTCTATGGTGGTGGTTGGGTCTTTGGGTAGTTGCTTGTAGTCTCCTTTCTCAAGAACTTCTTGGATCTTTTTGTCGTAAGTCTCGACATCCATGATCACCGTTGCGTTTCCTTTGTCGGCCGGTAGAATCTTGATTGATTTGTCAGCCTGCAGGTTCTTGATTGCCCGTTGTTCTTGACTGGTGATGTTTGTCTTTTGTTGCTTCTTTCTCTCCAACGTTGTTCTTACTTTATGGCGAAACTCATCAGCTTCGGGTTGAGGTAGACTAACGGTCTCTATTGCCGCAATAATTTCCAGTGTCGGTGTCTGTGCCGGTGCAATGGCGAACTTAAGTCCCTTACTGAGTACCAATTCTTCGTTGGTGCTCAGAGTCCTTTTGGAGATGTTCACTATAGTGCTTGGTGTTGTTGAGTCTGTTCTATCTTGAGTACGTGTCTGTAGTTTCTTAAGTTTTTCTCGGTGAGTTGATCGTATCTTCTGTCGTTCTCTGTTGCACGTACTGTCAATTTTACTCAATATCGGTTCGTAGTCTTCCTCCCATGTGTGTCGTCTAATTTCGTCAAATCGCTCCTCCATGTCGGCGTTGAAGTTGGCTTTTCTCCATCGATGGTAACTGATTTGGGATCGGATTAGTGCTTGGCTGGTGTGGTGTCATTCCGGTTAATCAATTAATCAATTAATCAAGAATCTACCGGCCGACAAAGGAAACGCAACGGTGATCATGGATGTCGAGACTTACGACAAAAAGATCCAAGAAGTTCTGGAGAAAGGAGACTACAAGCAACTACCCAAAGACCCAACCACCACCATAGAAGGACGCATCTACAGGACTTTGAAGAAGTATGCTGAAAATATCCCGGACGCTGCTAGATCCCGCCTGACTCCACACCACAGTAAGGCACCACATTTTTATGGATTACCAAAGATCCATAAGAAGGATATACCACTGCGACCAATTACCAGCTCCAGGGACTCACCGACCAGCACTTTGTCGAGGTTTTTGTTGGACATAATTCAACCACTACATTGTAAGTTCGAATCTTTTGTCAAAAACTCGGAACATTTTGTGGAGGTTTTAAAAGGTATCGAATTAGATCCCGGCGATAGATTTGTAAGTTTTGATGTAGAAAGTCTTTACACCAACGTGCCAATAAATGAGTCACTCAGTATCATTAAAAACAAATTACAAACTGATAATACACTTCACGAGAGAACAACGCTATCGGTGGAGGGGGTGATGGATCTTTTGGAGCTCTGTCTCCGTAACTCTTACTTTCAAGTGAAAGATAAGTTTTACGCGCAAAATGATGGACTCCCAATGGGTTCATCTCTTTCGCCAGTGGTAGCAAACATCTACATGGAGTGGTTCGAGGGCCATGCGATCAACACAGCAAGAGTCAAACCAAAACTATGGCTACGATACATGGATGACACATTTATTATATGGCCGGAAAATGATGACGAACTACAAAATTTTCTACACCATTTAAACGGTATTCGACCAACAATCAAGTGCACCATGGAAATTGAAAAAGATTCGGCCTTACCTTTTTTGGATGTTCTTGTCAAACGATTAGACAGAAACATTCAAACAACTGTATATAAGAAACCTACACACACGGGACAGTACCTAAATATTAAGTCTAATCATTCTGTTGCAACAAAACAAGGAGTTATAAGAAGTTTGTATTTAAGAGCCGTAAATGTTTGTAGTAATAATGAAGAATTAACCACAGAAATTAACAACATTAAAAAGGACGTACAACAGAATGGTTATTCCGAGAAATTAATAAACTCAACGATATTTAAAATTAAAAACAAACTAAATGTACCAAATTCTCAAAATAATAATCCGTTAGGTGTTATTAACATTCCATATGTTCAAGAGATTTCAGAAAACATAAGACGAATAGCTAAACACTATAATATAAAAACAGTATTTTCTTCGGGAAATACGATAAGAAGTTTTGTAACTAAAACAAAACCAGACAATCCCTCAAATAATAAGGAATGTATTTACCAAATCCCGTGTGAGTGTGGTAAATCATATGTAGGTGAAACGAAACGCCTTCTTCAGGTTAGAGTAAATGAACATCTAAAAAGTACCCAATTAGGGGATATTGAAAAATCCGGTTTAGCAGATCATGCATGGTCAAATGATCACAGGATTCAGTGGTCAGAAGCTAAAGTTTTACATAAGGAGTCGCATTGGCAAAAACGAAAGTTTATTGAAGCTGCGTATATAATGCAGAATAAAGAAGTTTTCAGTCAACCAAGCACGGACATACCAAACATATGGAAACCACTCCTTAAGGAAAACGGGCGTCTTAGGATTAAAAAAGGGGGCGGGCCCTCACACCTGCCTGCACACCAAGTAGTATAAGTAGTAGCCTAGAGACTAGATTGTTTAGTTTACACTTGATAACGGTTAGAGATACTTACTAACCGAAACGTCGTGTTTCAAAGTAAATAAAGACAATGGAAGTCCGAAATTTTATTTCTACACAATCACTGTCTACGAGTTTCAAACAAAGATGTTAATTTACGTTAAAAAACAACATTATTAAACATCGTCCATTTCGATCTTCGATTCCTTTTTTCCGTAATAGCGTAAAAGGAGCGAAGAAGTTGCAAATAATATTATCGTTTATTTTTGGTAGAATTATTACACAATATGGTGAACAATGCAGTAAAGAAACTGGCTACGTATTTTGGTTTGGTTATGGCTATATAATATGTACTATGTTATCTAAAAGTGCGAGAATTTACTGAAACATGCAACATTTTTATTGAAAAATTGAACCGTTTTCTGGTACCTGATAGAGTTTTTTTGTTGTGGTTTTTGAGGTCATGATTTCAACAAATTTTGTTTAATGTGGACATTTGGTAAGCTTTAATTAATTTGTTTATAAAATAATATATATTTTTTTAATATGGACTCAAAAAGAGAAAATAAAAATATCAAAGTTTCCATCTTACAAAAAAAACATGGCGTCCCAAACATTATTCCTTGAGAGTCGAAAGGGTTACTTAAAAGTGAGCCGAAGTTGCGGCAATGTATTACGAACCACTTTTATGTCAACATTCTCTTTTAGTTTTAGATAGCCCACTCGAATTTCTACTCTTCCGTCGCGGCAACGTATTAGTCCCTGACTTCCGCCACTATAAAAACACCTTCACAGTAGTACGGACCACGCGATATGCAATACGACTACTCTTAAGTTATTGAGGTGAGGCCAATTGTCATTTCTGTCATTTGTGTCATTTTTTCCGGTGTTCTGTAGGATCGTGGTTTTGTAAATATGTTGATGAAGGATGAAAATGCGTGTCGTTGTCGTAAATTCTGAATCTGTATTATGGCCTACTTTTACAGGTTAGTTTTTGAATTTAAGTTTACATTTTGTAATTTCGGGGGCGCCACTTACCGGGAAAATATGTTACAAAAATCAATGCAAGTATTGTATTACAAAAAATCATGCAAGTAATATATTAGAAACCAAAATAAAGATTGTGATTTATTTTATAGTGGTTTTTATGGTCCCTAGCCTAGAAAGTGATATCGAGGAGCTAAAAGAATTTAGTCATATAGGTACATAAAATCAACTTATTTTTATATACATTTAAGTAAATAGTATTTTTTTCGAAACCAGGGGTGAAATTAGAGAACGAAAAAAAACTGTGCCGCGGCCGGGACTCGAACCTGGAATCTTTGGCTGTGTACGCCAACGTCTTTTTAATTGGCGTACATAGCTAAAGGTTCCCATCCAAAAAAGTCTACTGTTCCAAAGTATAAACAGAGAGTGGTGTCTACTTTATAAGATCATCACTACACAAAGGTGAAAATTAATTAGGACTGTAAAGTTGTTGGAAAAAGTTATCTTTTCTACATTATTGCATCAGATGTTACTATGATGATCAAAGCTTTTGTGGTTAAAATTAAAGTTATAATGTAGTTGTCGAATACACTTGTTTGCGACTCCAATGAAGCTTAACTTTTTAATGGTAATTAAGAAACATATGAAAGTCATGGCCACTACGAAATAACTACTAAAAAGAAAGTAAACCTTTGGCAACGTCCTATCGTAATAGAGATGACTATCAGAATAGCATATTAAGAAACAATCCTAAGAAGTAGTTTAGAGGGTCGTTTTAACGAAAGCCTAACTTTTTCGTGATACTAGATAGTAGACAGAACTAAAAAGTACCGAATTTTTGTTGGGAGAAACTCTCAACGAAACAACGCATTCACTCATCGGTAATCACGTGAGTAACTTTTCGAGGTTGTCTTAAAATATTTATCTCAAGATATTTGCAAGTGAAGAAGTTCGTAAAAATTGTAGGCATTAGGAATTAAAGCAGTCATTTTCCAAGGACCCACAAATCTAAGCATCACAGTTAAAAAGAAAATTCTCTGACCTTAGTTCGCCACGACTTGACCCAAAGAAAATTACTTAATGGTGTATAAGGGTCAGCTATAAAGAGCAGGTCACTCTTAAAGAAATATATAGTGCCAAAAATATTTAGGAGGATTTCTTTTAGAATTAACTGCATCTTCTTGGAACTGATCCTCTAAGATAGCTTTTTGTATCAAATTTAAAAACAAATAATGGCGAGAATATAAATAAATAAATCCCGTTGTCCGTAGGATAGTTTGATTAATCCTTTGTCAAGCAACGTCCGTAATAACCAAATTGCCTTTTTATTACATAAAAAAAAACGTCTAAAAGTGCGGATAATTGCGTTTAAGCCTAAAATCGGATTGAAGTTGAATACTAGATTATTATAACTGTAGAACTGTATTTTGAAGTTTAAATATTGTTATTTTTAATTTCAGATGAAAATTGCATAAAGATTTTTAGTGCTCGGTTTTTTGTAATGCAGGCCAGTCAATAAAAGCATTCAACTTGCGCATATATTTACGATTTTCTTATATGTTGCTTGAATCCTGGAAGTCATTTCACACCCAAGTTTGCACCCCTGAGATCCCTGCGCTACTCTCGTTGGACTTGAAAATCTTGCTATTGCAAAAAGATGAAAATATATTTTTTTAATTTTCAAGGGTTCAAGCTAGAATACTAAAAGTTGGCACGCGTATCGGCCTTTCAGCACTTATTCTTCAGATGTAAAAAAATACATTTTGAGCACCTAGGGGAGCGTGTGACATCTAGGTCTCACTAAATTAGTACTTCATACAATTACCTACTACAGGCCTACTAGTTATAAAAAAATATTCGAAGGTGTTAAAAAGGTCCCCCAAGTTACAAGAAAAAAAAAGTAATTTCTGATTATGAAGTAAGGTCAAAATAAGATTTTCTGCCATACAGCCCCTAGGAACCGGAGGCAAATAAGAAAGTATTTAAAATTAAAAAGGGGTCGAGTGTACTCTTTTGGTACAATTTCGATGACCTGGGGCAGATTATTAAGTTATTAAGTCCATAATTTTTTAAAATGACAACAGTTATTTCCTCTAATTAGGGGCCTTATTAACAGCTTTAACAATTTCTTTTACATAGGAGACCTGTTAGTAATTGTCTGAACCAATTTAGTAAGGGTAAGACCTAGAGTGTTGACATATTTATCCAAATATGTCTACATACAGGGACTCTAGTAAGACCTAGTGTCATTGAACCTAAATCTTCGGTAGGAGAAGGCCATGTGTTTCAGTATAGACAGTCAGAAAATGAAATGAGAGAAAAAGAGACCAATAAGAAATCTTAAATCAATCATTGATTATCCTCTAGGTGGACAACACTCGCAATTAAAGTGGTAAGATGTGCGAGCAAGTGGCAAAAATATTATTCCCTTTAAGAACAACAAATAAGGACGAGAGTATTGGAGAAAATGAAAAGCTAGAATGCATCGAAGACAATCAAAAATACTCTGCCAATCTATGGGCACTTAAGCTCACACTGGGTACTATAGTTTTAGTGTATCTACTTGAAAGCTAATATAACTAAAAACTGAAGTATATTTTATTGAACTCCAGACTCAATTACCTTTCGTTTGATACCACACAAGCCATGTTTTGATTTAAACTCTAATTTTTCAAATCTACCCTGAACCCTTTTTTTAAAAACTAAAATGTATTTTTTTTTAACTCCAGACTCAATTACCTTTCGTTTGATATCACACACGCCATATTTTCAATTAAACTACAATTTTTGAAATATACCCCCACCCTTTTTTTAAAATAAATTAAAATGTATTTTGTTTAACTCCAGACTCAATTACCTTTCGTTTGATATCACACACGCCATATTTCCCCATAAACTCTAATTTTTGAAATCTACCCCCACCCTTTTATTTGGTTTGTGTTCGGTGGATTTTGTTCATTTTTAAATGGGACCATCTCGGCCCAAAACCCAGCCTAGGTACCAAATTTCATTAAAATTGGCCAAGCGGTTTTTGAGTTATGCGCGTTGGTCGTTACAGACAGACAGACAGACAGACAGACAGACAGACAGACAGACAGACAGACATACAGACAGACAGACAGACAGACGGCGCAACAAAAAAGTTTCAAAATCATCTGAAACGCAAAGATTTATAAAAATTTTTGAAATCGGAGCAACTTTTTTTTTCTCGAAAAAATTAGGATCACCATAGCTCACACTACTATAGTATAGTATATGTGTGAGCTAATACAACTTTAGAAGTCTAGAAATCGAAAGTACTCAAAGATTGTATCAGAACCGATTAGATAAAAAATTAATAAACACGGAACACTCATTTAAAGAGATATTGCTTGAAGGAAGCAAGCAACGAAGCTGTTGAATACCAAGATAATAGAAACGTGGTGGACGGAGGAAATACATAAAACGGGCAAAGAGAAGAAACGCATTCACTTGAAATGGCTCAGTACTAAAGAGCAAAGAGACCTAGAAATCTACAGAGAAACTAGAAGACAGCTAAGAAATTTGATATGCACAGAGAAAAATGAAGTGTTCGAGCGCAAATGCCACGATATAGATACAGAGTTCTGAAGTATGGAAATTTATTTCTACAGTAAAAAACTCAACAAAAGAAAAAGTAAACATCCAGATCATCAAACCAGAACAATGGACAGAATACTACGAGGGACTGCTGTAGGAAACGAGACCCGAATATCTGGCAGCCTCTCCGAGGAGAGACATAGAAGTACATGGAGAGGAAGTAATCATCGAAAAAGAAATGATAAAGAATAGTATTAAAAAGCTTAAATCCGGAAAAGATAGCAGACCTGGAGAAATATATGCTGAAACGCTCATGGATCAGAGAAACTTCTCGAAAATCTCACATATATTATCAATCAATGCATAAACGGACAGCCAGTACCTGATGATTGGAAAATTGCATTCATATCCTCAATACATAAAAACGGAAACAAGCTGGAATGCAACAATTACAGAGGAATTTCAGTAACCAGTACTCTAAGTAGATTGTACGGTAGGATTCTTATAGGTCTGATAGAGAATGATTTTCATGAGCAGGAAGAAGAAGAGCAAAGTGGGTTTCGTACAGGCAGATCTTGTAGTGATAATGTTTTTTGTATTAAACAAGTAATTGAGAAAGGGAGCGCCAGAAATTTAGAGACTCATGATGTTACCTTTGTTGACCTACAAAAAGCATATGATACCGTTCCACTAGAAAAATTATGGACAGTGTTAGAGCAGACTAATATCATTCATACATACATAAAAGCGATAAAAGGACTATACAAATGGTCAAAATCTAAAATTAAAATTGGAAATCGACTTTTAAAAGAATTCTTGGTAGCAAAAGGCATAACTAAAAATGTTGTATCTCTCCAACTCTTTTTAAATTATATATCGCAGTAGCTCTAAAAAACTGGAAATGTAAAGTTAACGGCATGGGAATACAACTTAACGACCGATTTACCATATACACACCACGGTTTGCTGACGACCAAGTAATTGTAGCTAATGATAAACAAGATATGGAGTACATGCTGAGAAAGTTAATGGAAGAATACCAAAAGTGGGGATTAACAGTGAACGTGGACAAGACACAGTACTTGTGCATTGAAAACGAATCCAGTGAGTTAGAACTAGACAATGGACAAGTAATATCTCCACGCAATGAGTATGTATACTTAGGTGTCTTATTTGATAAGACAGGACCAGACTGTAAAAAACCGGAAAGAAGAATAGAAAGCAAAAAAGGTTATTGGATGTTTTAGCAGAATTTTCTGGAGCAGAAAGATAAAAAAGAATGTAAAATTTAACATATATGAAACAATGGTGAAAAGCACGCTGTTGTATGGAATGGAATCTTGTCGCGTAACAGAAAAATACAAAACAGAAATGAAAAGTGTCGAAATGGATGCAATAAGAAAATCAATGAGAATATCTCGAACAGATCATATAAGAAATGAGATCATAAAAGACAGAATGGGAATCGAGGGAAGCATAACGGATGACATCACTAAAAGGCAACTGATATGGTACGGCCATGTACAACGGATGAACGACGAAAGATTACCAAAGCAGGTCGTAGAATGGCAACCAATAGGGCGCAGAAAAAGTGGGCGTCCTAAACTAGAAAGGCAACAGTCAATCCCAAGATCAATGAGTCAAAAAAATCTGACAGAAGATGATTGTGAGGATCGAATGAGGTGGAGAATAGGCGTCGGACAACGTAGAAAAACATTCTAAACTGACATAATAGTACTAGTAGTAAAAAGACGGACATAGTTGGATGTTGCCACTGCAGTTTAAAAGTGGTAAGTGTGGGCACACGCTAGTTTTTTTGAGTTTTACAGTCCACGTTTGGTTTTTACAATATTAGTACGTTCAGTTTAGGCCTATTCACAAAAATTGATCTGGGAATATAACTTCTTTAACACTATCACTTTTTATGTAGTTTTTATTAATACAAATCTTTTCTTCCCTTAAAATAAAAACTCTGTAAGAATTAAATTACGTAACTAATCGAACTCTGCAAGGAAATATAAAATACCTAATCGATAAAGTGTAACGTCATATACATATATAAAGCTGGAATAAAATACATAGTAGAAAACTTTTAAAAACTTTATTGTATCTCGAAGTATCCTTCACGAAAATTAATGTACTTTTGCATGCGCTCAAACCAGTTGTCAAAACTGTAGTTCCACTCGTTCGTTGGTACTGTCAAAATTACATTCTCAAAAGCGTCGACTGCTTCTTCAGGCGACTGAAATTTGTGACTACACAGACCACAGAAAAGTATAGAAATCTTTGGGACTTAGGTCGGAAATGTGTAGATGATGGTCCAGCAATTCGACGTTTTGTAGTGTTTTTTGTGCTTTGTGTGAAGTTTCATTATCTTGGTGGAGGATGATTCGTAGTTCGGGGTTCGTTTTTCAAAGCTCAGCAATGATTTTTGGCAAACAAATGGTGATGTACCAATCGGCAGTAACAGTCCTTTGATGAATTTTTCTATCAGAGGAATTGTTGCTACATGACCTGCTTTTGAGATATATATAATATCGGGAACATCTTTTTGGATACACTTCGAGAACAGATGATTTTTTGTTGGCTTTTCTTTATCTTGATTCATCACCACTGAAAATATAGTACACGTTTTCGAGTTTCCTGCGGTCTAGAGTTTTCTGACACCAATTGACCCTAGCTTCTGTCTGTTCTTCGGTTAACAGATGTGGTATCCAGCGAGAAACTAATTGCCTTACCCCTAATTCCTCAAATATTTTCAATTAAGGTCTTTCAAATCTCCAATTTCGTGATATGTCACATGACGATCTTCCTATGCGCACAACATCGATGTTCTCCTAGGTGACAACCGGTTTTGGTGCACCTTGCCTATCGTCGCTAAGGCTAATCCGTCCGTGTCTAAATTCTCCATATCGAGAAACCGCCGACTGATTTGGTGCTTCATTACCGACAGCAGAAAATCAACTCGGTAAGGCATTCTTGTTGCAATAATTTTCTTCGATTTTTTTTAAAAAATCACTAAAATTCTTTAAAAAGGTCAAAGTGTGGTAACACTGAATTTAAATAATATTTTTTCTAGGCTATAATAAAGTAAACATAACACACGCTCCAAAAGTACTCGATAGAAATAGGACAGCCAAAAAATAACACCGAAAACACAACGGTAAATATAAATTATTATATTTTTAATTTGTTAGTAATCAGTGTTACCACTAAACTAAATAACTAAATAATTTCAGTGTTGCCAACGGAAATTATGCGCGTTAGCCGAATTCCTTTTGGCATTGATTCCATGTGATCTGTATGCCAAAAAACTGACTAGCCTTTTTTAAGACATTTTAGGACCTAAAAAAATTAGGTCAATGTTTTTGAGATTTTTAATAATTAGTGTACCAAACTATAATCTTTTAAAAGAATTTCAGTGTCGCCAATAGAAAATTGTCCCGCTGTGGCCGACCTTCAGCAGTGATTTCGTGGCCAAAGGGCTTGCAATCCATTTTCTTTTTAATAAACCAGTGGCATTATTTTTAATACAATTAGGAGTAAAGAACAGGCAGAATTGCACAATATATATCTATTTTTCTTTGACCCGCACAAACTGTCTGTCTCTCTATTTTAGTGTTTTGTGCTGTCCATACTTATAACACACGGCTTTTTTCAGGAGCGGATAGTTCACAACTTGCATTCCGTTTGCTATTGGTCGAAATAGTCAGCTGACTTTATGATGTTGAAGAAGCGGCTAAGGTTCCTAAAGAAAACCAACGTTGCCGTTTAAGATTATTATTATATTATATTAAGAGATGGTGCCACCAGTCAAGAATTTAACAAACATTATGTTCACAGCTTTCGGCGTAAAATACGAATATATAGGGTAAACTGCCCAATTAACGTCCAGTTAGTGGAAAGTTCAAATTAAGAGCCCGAAATCTCGAACATTTTACATCATTTGGTATTATGAGCGGCTAATTTCCATTCTTTAATCATTTAAGAATTCAAAAATAATTAATTTAGATTTTTTGTTTTAGTCTAACAGTTCCAGACAATTAAAATGAAAAAAATGTCGTTTTGCCCAGTTTCCGTCCATGGCCTTCCCTCCTTCCGTCCAAAAATTTCTAGTTTTTCGACCGGACGAAAACTAGGTTTTGGTGGTTCGAACAACTGGTTTGTTGGCGGTCGAAAACTGGTATTATTCGACCATTTTAGGACGAAAAATAGAAATTAATAGACCACACGCCAAATAAACTGGTCGAAAATTGGCGTTTTTTGACGAAATTCACAAGGAAAAACTTGATTTGAGCATATTTAGGAGCAATATTCCCGCGAAGTTCGTTAAGCATATTAGTGTACCTAAAAAACATAGTGGAATAACTGGAAGAGTATTCGGTTTCTTGTGTTTAATTTTCTTGTTGAAGGCAACTTCAACTTAAATCTTGATGGTAAACTAGTTTAGTCACCATAAGCTACAGTCGTTATTATTCTTGGGTCGAGGAAATTTAGTCGAAATATCTGTGTACTTTTTTTTGGTATACCTAGAAATCCAATTTTTTTATTTCGTTATGGTTACAAAAAGAATATGAAATATAGTTACATTTTTCATTGTGGACAGTGATGTCATAGAAAGTAACGACAGATTTAAAATAATATATTTTTTAATGTTTTGACGCCATTATCCTCATTGAAAAATTCAGCCATATTTTTTAAATACAGAAAAACAAAGCAATTAATTTTCAACTTTTATTAAAAAAAATTAAACGAAATAAAGCGTTAAGTATCGAAAATGTTTCAATACATAAAAAAGTACAAAATCGTCTAGACAAAACAAAAAAACAAATTATTGGAATATCTTGTAATGCAACCAAAAAGAACCTAATAACTACTGGAACCTTACAATTTTTTTTTTAATCAGTTTAAAAAACAAGTAACTTTCTTTTTACTTTTAGCTCTAAATTAAATCACAAATCTGGTATACCTACCTACATATAACTTTGTTTTATTTGTGTTAGGTACCTTACGAAAATATTCACAGCACCAATACAATTAAGATATTGCAAAAAAGTTCTATATGTATATATTTATAAAACCAGCCTTACATATAGCTAAAACTAATTTTTAATACTATATAAAATCCTAGTCAGGTCGCCAACGAAATAATTTACAAGATAACTTTTTTTTTAATATTAAAAAACGATTATATTTAGGTACAAACATTTGTTAACACTTAAACAATATAATAATATTTGAATCAGATTATAAACTTAAATGTTTTATAGACAGGCCTTTTTGTTTTACAGTGTTTTTCGCTGCCTAATTAAGAATGAAGATCCAATATAAAAAAAATTTCTAAATATGTCCCACCTTAATATATCTAGGTAGTTACAAAAAATCATTTTTGAAACATATGTGTGAACATTTGGTAATACTTAATAGTATGATAATATCCTAGTCAGGTCTTTGTAACATAACTTTTTGGTATCAAATTAAAAACGAAAAATAAATATTAAAAAAACTTACTTATAGGTAGGACCTACTTCCATTTTTTAATTACCTATTTTAACAAGAAACAGTCAGGGATTAACTTCTTAATTGCTAGTGGTCGAAAAAAACCTGTTTTTCGTCCGTCAAAATCAACCAAAAATTGATGTGGTAGAAAGATTCCAGTTTTTTGTCTGGCCATATTTTGGGTGGTCGAAAAATTCCATTTCCTCGACCAGCCAAATATTGCCGATTTTTTGTCAATAATAACTCTGGTAAACGAAGAGAAAAATGCGGACGAGAACTGGACATGATATTATAGAAAAAAAATCTGTTTGCAATGTGTCTTAAAATTTCACTAATTTTAATAATAAAAGATTAGGATAGATTATAAGCACATGGACCAGTAACCCAGTTTCGTCTACCTGGACGAATAATTATTTTTGACCTTTTTTTCATTCAGTTCGGCGACCACCCATTTTTTGATAGAAAAACTAAGAAATTGTAACTAAAAGTGATATTTTTCGATGAGAAAATTATTATTCAAACTAAAAAACATAAAAGTTCAACACATTTTGTAAAATTCTAATACTTACTCGCTATTTCCCGCAGGCACCTACACTAGCAAAAACATAACGAAAACTTCACTTTGGTTCAACGCACGTTCACCCTTCTAAAGAGAAGACTGTACTGGCTAAACTTTTTCCGCGATTTAAAAAACGACTTTACCGTTTGGTGGGGGAAGGATCATTTTTTAAGAAAGTGTCCATAGATGGAGCCATATGGTGCTTGTTATCTTATTTTTAGGCAGAAAGTGCCACAGTGGACGACAATTGGGGGTGGACGGCTAACTGGGTGTTTTACCCTAATAGTTGCAAGTGATGATTAAAAACTGTAGTGGTTTGTGCAGTACATATCTATTGAATTTACCTAAATGTATGCATATACCGATGAGTTTTTTAAAAACATATTATATTTTTTTAAATTAGCTTCCCTGTCCGGTTTTTTTTGTCGAAATCGGTGTTAACCTAACCCTGATAAATTATTCGACAACGTATCCTAACCTATCCAGACACGCCCAGGTTAGGATACTGTTACAAATTTAAGTTATTTAAATTTTATAGTTAGAATTTATTTAGGTTTAGTGTAGTCTTAGGTTGACGTATTCTTAATCTAGGTTTTAGTTGCGTTATCTGTGACAAACTGGTATGCGAACGGTCAGTGTTCTAGAAAAGGGTGGAATAATTCCGAATCGAACAAGGATGGAAAATTCTCGAATAGTAGGCAGACCCTTTTATATAGGGCCGGACGTCGTGCATGGGGCAGTCAGAGATAACCAATGGTAGTGATCGCTAGATGTTAACGCGAAGTTAATAGGCGTATTAAAGTAGTTAATTATTAGCAAGTTATTAGTAAGTTTAAGTGCGTGTTTTTGTACATAATTTGTCGAAATACATTGACGTATCGTTTTCAACAATTGCGAGTTTTAATTTGTCGTTGTGAACCCGTAATAATTGGTGCCAGAAGTGGGATTAAAAATAATAAATAGTGCAAAGACTATCCTTACATAGTACCACCGGCTAGGACAATTGAAAAGAAGAACAGTAAGTGATTTTGCCAGAATATTCAGAACTGAATAGTGCAAAGACTACCCTTACATAGTACCACCGGCTAGGACAATTGGACAGAAAAACAGTAAGTGATTTTTCCAGAATATTCGAAGAAGTTCGATATTGATTTATTCAAAAACCAAAAGAGAGATTTAAGAATCGACTTCGGCATTAGCTTAGTTAGTTAAAAAGTAAGAAATAGAAGAATTTCTAGAATATTACATCACTTTCTACGACGCTCTATTCGAAAACCAGAAGAGATATACAAATACCGACTTCGACATTAGTTTAGTTATTTCAAAAGTAAGAATTAGAAAGAATTTCTAGAAGATTCCATAACATTCTACGACGTTCTATTCAAAAACTAGAAGAGATATACAGATACCGACTTCGACAGTAGCTTAGTTATTTTAAAAGTAAGAGTTAGAAATTATTTTTAGAATATTCCATAACATTCTACGACGGTCTATTTGAGAACCCAAAGAGATAATCAAAAAAGTGACTTCTACATTTGCCTAGTAGCAGAAAGAGTAGCATTTACCAGTATATTCCAGAACATTCCATTAGGTTCTATTTAAGAATTGGAAGAGATATTGAAAAACCGACTTCGACATTCGCTTTTTTAGCCCTAAAATACACGTTTTAAGTGATTTATCACGAAGTTGATGCTTACTAGACAAAGATCGGCCAAGATGGAAGATTTAACTAAAATGATGCAGGCTCTAGCAGCTCAAATGGCTCAAAACCAGGGCGATATGAAACACACCATGGACGACATGAAAAACACTATTGAACAAAATCAGAATGATATGAAACAGACCATCGAACAGAACCAGAACGATATGAAACAGACATTTGAGCAAAGATTAGATGGCATTCAAGAAAACTTCGATCAAATAAAGAGCAACTCCGAACAGCTGAGAGAAGAGTTCAGGAGTGCAACCGAAGATCTTAAGGAAGAAATAACTCAAAGAATGCATAGTGTGGAACAAAAGGTACAAAATAAATTGCACAATGTAGAAGAATAGGTACAAAATGTTGAGGAAAAGGTACAAAATGTTGAAGAAAAAGTGGAGACCAATCTACAGAAGTTTTTCAAACCATAGAAGAAAAATTCCAGGACATGTCAAAACAGTTTATGCAGCTTCAGAAAGAACACAACAAAATAAAAGCTCAAGGATGTGTTGTAAATTAAAATTGATGGTACGTCTTCCTGGTCTACTTACAAACAACAGTTTGAAGCTGCCGCTGCTGCAAATGGTTGGGATGATGAAGAAAAAGCTAGAGCTTTGTTAGTAGCTCTACGAGAACCTGCTCTGGGACTTTTACGGTCCATTCCAGTCGAACAAAAACAGAATTATAATGCTTTAGTGGCAGCGTTAGAAAGAAGGTATGGAGACGAACACTTGCGAAATTTACATTGGTCAGAATTAAATATTCGTCAACAAAGACCAGGAGAATCATTGCAAGAGTATGAAGCAGATATCAGGAGGCTGATGTATTTAGCTTACCCAGAAATGCCAGAAAATTACAGAGATCCCTTCACGGTAGATCGCTTTATTAACGGATTACGAGACACGGACTTAGCAAAGTTACTTCGTCGAGAACGCTTTCATAACAGCAGTGAAGTGTTGATTCGAGCCCTTGAAATTGAATCATCAAATAATATGTCCAGGCCAAAAGTAAGAGCTGTTTCAATTCAGGAGGGAGAAGAAATGAGCAATGGACATGAGGTTAACTCAAAAACGCTAAACCAAATGTTTCAATCACTGATAGAGAAGATTGACTTTTTGAAAGAAAGCAGACGATCCCCTCCAAATGTAAAGTGTTTTAGATGCGGACTTACAGGGCACATTCAACGCAATTGTCGTGTCCAAATGAGGTCTTGCCTACCATCTAGCGGGACAAAGTACAGCAGAGGAGATCAGGAAAAACTAAAACTTTTTAACACGGAAAGGCGGGTGTTAACTAATGGAAGGGAAACCCCCAAAATTTACTCTATTAAGAGCCTAAAACATACTGCTGACAGTCTTAACATCGACGGACTCATTAATGGGAGAAAAGTTAATATACCAGTAGACACTGGTGCTGCTATATCATTGCTTAAGTTCAAAATTGCAACGAGATATAAAATTCGACCAATAGAAAAGAAAATAACACTTAAGACTGTGACTGGAGAATCCGCCGACGTGTTGGGGCAGACAGATATAGACCTACAGCTGGGAAGATTGAAGATTCGCCACACTGTATTGGTTGCTGAAATAGAAGACGAATTTATTTTGGGAATGGACTTGATAAGTAAACATGGATTTGCGTTTGATAATAAACTTAATACCCTAAGATTTGGGAATGAAGAGTTCATTTTGTCAAATAGTCACTTCAATAAAGAACAAATAAAGGTCGTGGCAGTATGTACAACAAGACTGGTCGGTAACAGTGAGACCATTATTTTTGGGAGGCTAGAAAGTAAAACATCAAGCTGCGTCGGACTCATAAGCCAACAGAAATTACCCAACACCTACCTCGTTGCAAAGTCACTAGTTAAAACCGATAAAGACATCCCGATTAGAGTCGCCAATATTTTCCCAAATAGTGTCAAAATTAATAAGGGGGAGGTGGTAGCATTATTGGAGCCAGTCCAGAAAGTAACAAGATGTGAAGAGCCAACTTCGGAGGATAAAATCAAGTTACCAACGGAGGTACTTCAGCAATTTCAGTCCACTTGGCAACATCTCACTCCAGAAGAATTTAGTAAAGCGAGAGAGTTTATAGAAGAGCAAAGCAATATCTTTGAAACTAAGAGTAGTTCGGGACGCACAAACCTTATTCAACATTCCATCAACACTGGCGATGCCCAACCAATAAGACAGCCCCCAAGAAGACTACCAATGGCCAAACAAGAAGAAGTTCACAATCTCATTAATAAAATGCTTAGCGACGGTGTTATTGAAGAGTCATCAAGTCCTTGGTCATCTCCTGTGGTGTTGGTCACTAAAAAGGATGAAAGTACTAGATTTTGTGTCGACTACAGGAAACTTAACGATGTGACCAAGAAAGATAGTTACCCACTGCCAAGAATAGACGACACATTAACAACGTTGGCAGGATCATATTGGTTTTCTACTCTTGACCTGAAAAGTGGGTATTGGCAAGTAGGAATCTTTGAAAGAGATAAAGAGAAGACTGCATTCTCTGCTGGAAGTGGACTTTATCAGTTTAATGTGATGCCATTTGGCCTATGCAATGCCCCAGCTACATTTGAAAGACTAATGGAAGTCGTTCTACGAGGCCTTACTTGGAAAACCTGCTTAGTCTATTTGGATGATGTCATAGTAATGGGAAAATCATTTCAAGATCATCTAGACAATTTACGAGAAGTATTTTCAAGAATCAGGAACGCAAATCTTAAACTAAACTCAAAGAAGTGTTTTCTATTCCAAGAAAAAGTTTGTTGAGGTCTTGGGTCACGTCGTTTCCCGAGAAGGCATCCATACCGACGAAAAAAAGTTACAAGCAATAAAAGAATGGCCTCAACCTCGTGACAAACATGAATTGAGAAGCTTTTTGGGTCTGTGTACATACTACAGACGATTTGTAGAAGGATTCGCCAAAATAGCGTCTCCATTACATAGACTTACAGAAGATAAAGCTTCTTACAAATGGAATACCAAATGTGACCAAGCATTTAGAAGACTAAAAGCAGCATTATTATTCTAGTCCGATTCTTGCATATCCCATTCCCAAAGGTAAATTCATATTAGATACTGATGCGAGCAACGATGGCATAGGAGCAGTACTCTCCCAAGTACAAGATGGAGAAGAACGGGTCATCGAATTTTTCAGTAAAAAGCTATCCAAACCAGAGAGAAATTATTGTGTTACCAGAAAGGAGCTCCTAGCCATCATTAAATCCGTAGATCACTTTCACAAATATCTCTATGGACAAGAGTTTCTGATTAGAACGGATCATGCTGCGTTACAGTGGCTCATGAAAATAAAACAACCTGAGGGGCAAGTCGCGAGATGGATAGAAAAGCTACAACAATACCATTAACAAATTAAGCACCGAGCGGGAAGGGTGCATAATAATGCGGATGCATTGTCCAGAAGACCTTGCCCTGAGAATTGTAAACATTGCAGGAAAATTAACCAGAAAGAAGGAATTACCTACGTGCGCCAGATAAAGTTAGAACCAGATGAAGAATGGATGTCGGCTTCGATTAGAACCACACAACTTAACGACAAAGATGTAGGACCTATCTTGCGATTGAAAGAAGAGAACAAGCCACGACCATCATGGCAAAATATCGCAAACCAAGGGGTGATATTCAAATCACTGTGGGCACAATGAGATTCACTGATAGTAGAAGAAAACATCCTTAAACGTGCCTGGGAAAGTGCCGATGGCCTTACTGTGGTTAATCAAGTAGTGGTTCCTAGGAGCATGGTAGACAATATAATGGTTGAATGCCATGGTGGAAAATCAGGCACGCACCTAGGCATAAATAAAACCATGGACAAAATTCGAAACCGATTTTATTGGGTCAATTACTTTCAAGATGTGAAAAACTGGTGCCGTCGATGTTCGACTTGTGCAGCCAGCCAAGGTCCCAAAACAAGGTCCAGAGGTCAAATGAAACAATATAACGTAGGTCTGCCATTCGAACGCATTGCTATTGATGTGGCCGGACCATTTCCAGAAACTAAAAAGGGCAACAAATACACCCTTGTTGTCATGGATTACTTTAGCAAATGGCCAGAAGTTTTTGCTTTGCCTAACCAAGAGGCCGCTACAGTTGCAGAAGTTCTGGTAAATGATGTTTTCAGCCGATTTGGCATTCCTTTGGAACTACATTCAGATCAAGGAAGAAACTTTGAATCAAAGCTCTTCCAGAATCTCTGTGACCTTTTAGGAATACATAAAACGCGGACTACTGCTTTACATCCGCAGTCAGATGGCATGGTTGAAAGATTTAATAAAACAATAGAAGAACATCTTTGCAAAGTTGTTGATGAGCACCAAACAGATTGGGACCAATATATTCCATTGTTTTTGATGGCCTATAGAACCGCCATTCACAATACGACAGGAGCTACTCCATCTAGTATCCTGTTTGGTAGAGAACTGCGTTTACCATGTAATATCATGTTTGGTTCACCTGAAGAAGAACACTTAGAGGTTAATGACTATGTCGAGCGTTTAAGGCAAAAGCTGCACGATATCCATGAAGTGGTTAGAGAGCGAATAGAAATAGCCAGTGACCACATGAACGCGAGATATGACCTGAAAGCAAGCTCTTCAGGGTTCAAAGAGAATGACCAAGTCTGAAAACGCAAGAAAGGAAGATCACCTAAGTTGACACCACCATGGGAAGGGCCTTATAAAGTTGTTAAGAGAATTAATGATGTAGTCTACTGAATCCAGAAAAGCCCGAAGTCCAAGATGAAAGTTGTTCATCTAGACAGACTAAAACCTTACCTGGGAAATGTTGATCGAGACGATCAAACCTGAAGAGGAGGATAGTGTTACAAATTTAAGTTATTTAAATTTTATAGTTAGAATTTATTTAGGTTTAGTGTAGTATTAGGTTGACGTATTTTATGGTTGTATTCTTATTCTAGGCTTAGTTGCGTTATCTGTGACAAACTGGTATGCGAACGGTCAGTGTTCTAGAAAAGGGTGGAATAATTCCGAATCGAACAAGGATGGACAATTCTCGAATAGTAGGCAGACTCTTTTATATACGGCCGGACGTCGTGCATGGCGTAGTCAGAGATAACCAATGGTAGTGATCGCTAGATGTTAACGCGAAGTTAATAGGCGTATTAAAGTAGTTAATTATTAGCAAGTTATGAGTAAGTTTAAGTGCGTGTTTTTGTACGTAATTTGTCGAAATAAATTGACGTATCGTTTTCAACAATTGCGAGTTTTAATTTATCGTTGTGAACCCGTAATAATACGTTTCCCATCAATTGACCAAGGTTAGGTTTTGTTTCAGGTTGGTTTAACACCGATTTCAACCTCCCAAAACGAGGACAGGAGAGTTTTAATTTTAAAAATCCCGCCTTCAATTTTCATAATATGCCTGGCAAGTTGTGAACTATCCGCTTTATAACAAACACAAACCATAACCTCAAAATATATGGCATATATCAGCTGACTATGTCAACCAATAGCAAATTGAATGCAAGTTGTGAACTATCCGCTCCTCTTTTTTCCACCCAAGATAGGTTTGCGAACCCTGCGTGTAGGTGGCGGATCATAGTAGATATAGGTTAGGGTCACTGCATCCTGGAAGCCTGGCGTCTCCCAGGGGTAGCGACACGAGTGTCAAAACCGTACTCAAAATTCCATAGACGTTCGTGAAAAATACTCATTTTTATACAGTCTGAGAAAAAAAAATGTTTTAATAAAACTTAAAAATAACTCGTTTTTATACAGCTTATGAAATAAAAATATGTTCCTTGAGTTTTTAGGTTATGAATATTTATTGTAGGTATATTTATTGTTAAAAATCATTTTCTTTTAATTGTGAAAGGCTATCGCGGCCATCGTCCAATGGTGGGTGTGCTTTCGGGCTGTTCGGCCGTCGTCGTTGGAAATTCATTCTCGACGTTTCGCCATCTCGAGTGGATGGCATCTTCAGGAGATGTTGACTGTTTGTCGGCTTCTCGAAGACTGGTGGTTAGTCTGTCGCGGGCGCAGGTTATATACGCTATGGTGGGCGGGGCGTATATCAGAGCTGGTCGGTGATTGGTCACATTCCCTTGATTCAGTTTTGTTATTGTAAGCGAGCCGTTTAGTGTTTTTAAGAACCGGTACCCATGTTCTGTTAATTTTAAGAGTTTCTTCAGATCTGTTGAAGTTCTGCTGGTGTTTATGAATTTCGATTGCTTCTCTATAGAGTCTTGGATAGTATGAAGAGGAGGCGCAGAGAACTTGTGTGTCTTCGAATTTTATTCGGTGGTCTTCATTGTTTAGTGTGTGGTCTGCAACTGCGGATTTTACCGTATGTCCGAGTCGACAGTTGGCTTTGTGTTCTTTGATTCTTGTGTTTAAGGACCGTTTGGTTGTTCCGATGTAGACACTTCCACAGGTACAGGGAATGCGGTATACCCCCGAAGAACTTAGTGGGTTCCTTATATCCTTCGCAGATCTGAGGTGGTTCTCGATCTTCTTAGATGGCTTGAAGATCATTTTGCAACCCCACATCGGACTAACGGATTCGTATGTAAGAGACTCCACCCACTTTATTGAGAAGATCAAAAACATCGTCATAGACGAGAAAGACATCTTAGTTAGCTTTGATGTTGTGTCTTTGTTCACGAAGGTACCTTTGGCCGAGGCAATGAGGGAAGTGGAACCCATTTTTCCGAAGGACATCACCGACCTGTTTAAAATCTTCCTAACGACATCATATTTCACCTTCAATGAACAAATTTATGAACAGATCGATGGAGTATCAATGGGTAGCCCTTTATCGCCAGTGATTGCGAACTTTTTCATGGAGAAACTAGAAGAGAAGGCGTTGAATAATGTCCCTCATAAACCCAAAGTCTGATTTCGATATGTAGATGACACTTTTGTCGTTTGGCCTTATGGAAGAGACCGCCTTAATGAATTTCTCAACCACATTAACAGCATACACCCCAGTATACAATTTACAATGGAAACAGAGAACAACAGAGAATTAGCATTCCTTGACGTACTAGTAACGAGGAAAGAGGGACGACTAGGACATACCGTATACAGAAAACCTACTCACACAGACCGCTACCTAAACAACACATCTAACCACCACCCGTGCCAACGAAAAGGGGTAGTAAGAACATTGGTAGAGAGGGCGAAAAGAATCTGCGAACCAGAACATCTAGACAAAGAATTAAACCATCTTAAAAACGCCCTCGTAGCAAATGGATACACTCAAAGCGACATAGATAAATGTATACGACCAAAGCCGAGCACTAGAAGTAACAATAGCGGTGGACTGAGCAGCCGCGAAGTTACTTCAAGAGCCTTTCTGCCCTACATCCCTAGAGTGACAGATAGGATCGGAAGTATTCTGAAAAAACACAACATAAAAACGATCTTCAAGCCATCTAAGAAGATCGAGAACCACCTCAGATCTGCGAAGGATATAAGGAACCCACTAAGTTCTTCGGGGGTATACCGCATTCCCTGTACCTGTGGAAGTGTCTACATCGGAACAACCAAACGGTCCGTAAACACAAGAATCAAAGAACACAAAGCTAACTGTCGACTCGGACATACGGAAAAATCCGCAGTTGCAGACCACACACTAAACAATGAAGACCACCGAATAAAATTCGAAGACACACAAGTTCTCTGCGCCTCCTCTTCATACTATCCAAGACTCTATAGAGATGCAATCGAAATTCATAAACACCAGCAGAACTTCAACAGATCTGAAGAAACTCTTAAAATTAACAGAACATGGGTACCGGTTCTTAAAAACACTAAACGGCTCGCTTACAATAACAAAACTGAATCAAGGGAATGTGACCAATCACCGACCAGCTCTGCTATACGCCCCGCCCACCATAGCGTAGATAACCTGCGCCCGCGACAGACTAACCACCAGTCTTCGAGAAGCCGACAAACAGTCAACATCTCCTGAAGATGCCATCCACTCGAGATGGCGAAACGTCGAGAACGAATTTCCAACGACGACGGCCGAACAGCCCGAAAGCACACCCACCATTATTTGTGTTTTTTGTATAAAAATAATACGTAATAAATAAACAAACAGGACAGAAATACATTTGTAAAAAATACATACATAAAAATGTTTTCGAACAAATTTCTGTTTGAAAAAAATGTTTTCGAACAAATTTCCGAACGAAGAAAATTTTTTCGAAAAATTTTCCGTTCGAAGAAATGGTTTTCAAACAAATTTCCGTTCAAAAAAGATGTTTTCAAACAAATTTCCATTAGAAGAAATTGTTTTCATAAAAATTTCCGTTCGAAGAAAATGTTCTCGAACAAAGTTCTGCGACCCGTCGTGTTGCTACCTAAAAAAGGTAAATAAAAATTCTTAGACCTTGAGTTTTTATTGGACGTTGATTTTTTTAAAACTCTTACTTCTACTTTGTTTTGCAATCATTACAATGTAGCTACTTTCGATCTTTGTTTGGACCTTTTGTTTTTCAATCTTTTGTATTTTCGACCTTTTGTACTTTCGAACTTTTATATTTTCGACTTTTTGTACTTTCGACCTTTTCTTCGCCGCCCGCTTTTTTTTGAACACTAATAAAAATAATAGTAGGTATATTATATACCTGAGGCGTACAGTGTTTACTTTTAATCCCACGGCGGGAATTTTCATGCCCGACCGGAAGGAGGGCTATAATTTGCTAAGTGACTAAAAGGGACTTTAATGCCAAGGTTTATTTTTATATACTAAAAATAATAATAATCATAAACTAAATAAATAGGTATTAAACCACTGACCGTACTGTAGTTTTAGCATGTCAACAATAATGTATATAATAAAACAGTGGGCACATGGCATTACATTAAATAAAAGTCAGTCAGATGCTAACAAACAATGTGGAAAAAAATAATATTTATTTCATAACAAACTAAATAAGTTTAAAACTGTTTGAGTATAATTCAATGCCGGTAGGGGTATTTTCCCTCTGAGTAGTTGTTTCTGGTGGTTTCAAACAACTTATGCTCTACACGGAGCTATCGCCTACATTCACCTGAGGATGGCCCAAAAGGTCGAAACCGGTCCGGTCATGGATTGGCATGGAACATTTGTTCCTGACTATCAGGATGTGTTCCAGACGGGGATCACTCGTATCCTCGTGATCGACGTTGGAGAAAGTGAAAACCAAACAGTTTTAACAAGTTCCCAACGAAAGCCTCAAACCATCAGTATAATTCAATGCCGGTAGGGGTATTTTCCCTCGGAGTAGTTGTTTCTGGTGGTTTCACACAACTTATGCTATACACGCAGCTATCGCCTACATTCACCTGAGGATGGCCCAAAAGGTCGAAACCGGTCCGGTCGTGGATTGGCATGGAACATTTGTTCCTGACTATCAGGACGTGTTCCAGACGGGGATCACTCGTATCCTCGTGATCGACGTTGGAGAAAGTGAAAACCAAACAGTTTTAACAAGTTCCCAACGAAAGCCTCAAACCATCACTATAATTCAATGCCGGTAGGTATTTTCCCTCGGAGTAGTTGTTTCTGGTGGTTTCACATTTCTCGAAGATGGAAAAAACAAGGGACCAAACAATAAAGCATATTCTTACTTTGAGATGGGCATGGAAAAGGCTGCCGAAGAAGGCAGCTTTCAGTACCGAAAATGCAATAAACAGAATTTCGAAAATTTCACCGAAAAGGTATTCCTGGTTTACATCCTGGAGAAGTCTAGAAAGTTAAATGCTTCGTTTATATGAATCACAAGTAACATTTCTTTATTTATAGCACAAGGTAAAAGGTTGCCAGCGCCTTTCCTTAAAACCATTAGTTTCAATGTTTGGTCGCTAGCACGTTCCCATTACCCTTATATACCCCTTAGACCTCCTAAATGGGACTCCCCAATTGGTGGTGGCAACCTATGTATTAAACTCACTATAAAACCATAAGAAATAAACTCTAGCTTCGCCCTCTAGCGGTTCCACCACTATAGAACCTTTTAGAGCCTAAAGCTATTATGCCATGTTCTAAAAGCAACTCAGAAACGTCCGCTACCCTAATATAAAACTAGATTTGGTAATTTGGTATCCTGGCGATTCTGTTGAATACCATAATACCATTAGAGTAAAGAATTTATCCTATAAAAGCTTTAGCGATATTTTAGATTCACAATGGCTATATAAAATAATTTAGGTCCCAAAATTATTTTATCACATAAAAATATACCTATATATGAGAAGTTTGTCGTTTTGTTGATCATCAAATTGCCTGCCAGACTTATTTTTCTGATAAAATCTTATCTGAAAAGCTCTCAAAACAAGCGCGCCCCCTCAAAAATGCTTTTTAATCGTTTTTTGATAACAAAATAACAAATATTTAAAATAAAAAAAATTCATTTACACCATTCACCATTAAAAAAGTCTGTCTGGTTTACATAAATCAAAATTAAAGTAAAATTATTGTTAAAAAACACTGCTAAAACGACTAGATAAATATTTTCTGATTATAATATTTTTGAAATAATTTTATATACGCCATTATCGTTTTATAGTGGTCACTTGGTTTTATTTGTTACTATATCGCAACAAGGATTTTTGAGTGCCCTTATGAAACCAATAAAAAAGAGAAGGTAAATATAGTCAACATAATCTCACTTAATTTTTTGTATTTGTTTTTTAAAGTGTTAAAAGCGTATAATTCAACAGTTTTAAATGTTTTTACCGTGCAATTTGCACACAATCAAGAGGGCCAGCGCAATGATATCCGTTGTGCCTGCAGGTTCGAGGGAAACCTCTTATATTGGCCGTTTAAACCGGCCTTATCTAGGCTTGGATGCCCTACCCAGGAGGACGGAAGCTCAACAATTATTAATTATTGTGCTTTAAATAGTCAACCTTGCAATAGGTAGGTACCAATCTGTACCTAGGTATATCTATTATTTTTACCAGAAGTATCTAAATAAACTAAAACACGAAAGTATTTATTTACTTCTGTTAGAACCCTTAAGGAAACAAGGATTTATATGGCCGCCTATTTGAATAATATTTAATATGCAGCTATGGGTAACTATAAATATAAAAGAATTAATTTTACCTTTAAGTCTTCCTATAAAACCTTTTTAAAATGTCTAAAAGTAATGGCAGAAACCAAAAGTCTAAAGTTTATATTTACCCCTCTTAAAAACCTTAAGGAAACTAGGTTCTATATGGCCGCCTATATAATCATATTTACTATTAAACTACTGGTAACTATAAAAACAAAAGGATATAAAGTAACCTTTTAGCCCTATTATAAAACACTTTTGTTATGACCTAAAGTAATGAAAAAAACTAAATGACCAAAGTTTATATTTATTTCTTTTTAAAAACTTTAGGTAAAAGGGTTTTATAAGACCATCTTTATAAATCAGAAATGAATAAAACCAAAAGTATCTAAAAGGAACAGAAGGAATATCAGTTTTATTATACTCCCTTTATAAATCACTTTTTGGTTGTATAACACCTCTTTAGGTAATTTGCAATATAAATTACCTTTATGTAGCCAAATTGATCCTAAAAGCCATAACAGCACCCTCTAAATAACCTCGGAACCAAATTAATAAAGCCTTGAGTTGTAATAATGTTACTTGGGAAGCAATATTCTATGCCGAAGGACACAATAACAATCGAAACGAACCAAGTCATCAGCAAAGTACAGTAAGCTTACGGCAAGCTGGAAGCAACAAAATAATCGTTATCGCGTATATCTTGATTCCTTTTTGTTTTTTGTATTATGATAAAATAAAATAATCCAGAACCTATATTTTGATATTGATATTTTAAAGAAATTACTTTTAATCACTGGTGACAAGAAATATTACCTTAGCCCATGAATAAACGTACACTTTTATTCCCTAGAGAGCATAAAAAATTTATTAAATGATACAAAACCCAACATAATAGTTTTCTATATTTTAGAATATATATAAAACATGCAAACTATATTTTTGGTTTCTTGCGCTGTGTGGATCCTAACACAGGGTCCTAATAAATATTGAAATCATAAAAAACTTAGTTTTTTTAGGTTTGTTTATTTGGAGAGTGAAATTCCTATACCGGGTGTGACGGACAGTTCTTTACGTAACATTTGTAAACCATTTAATTTTTTTGAACATAAAAAAAACTACGCTCCTGACAGTGTCAGATTTGCGTTTTTCGTAAATGAGGTTATGTTTGGTGTCGCTACCCCTGGAGACGCCAGGCTTCCAGGATGCAGTGACCCTAGATATAGGTAGGGTCACTGCATCACGAAGATAAAGAATGTAGGGCTGTGGAGAGGGTCGGCTCTTTTGTTTGTTGCCAGTGCATCGTGTTAGTATGAAACTATTGGATGTAAACAATAAATATATTTAGGCGGGATTTTTAAAATGATTGAAAGGGGAGCTATAATTTTAAAAAAAATCGAAAAAAATTAAATCTTCCAAAAAAGTTTTTCCAAAACGTTCACGGAGTATATATGCATAGGTTAATTTATATTAGACTGGTAGGTATCTACTGCAGAGGTTCGATTACTTACAACAAGTATGTGAATTTATTTTGTAATGAAAAAATATTTAAATGCTTGGCAACTGGCGCCTTCTATTGGAAACCCTTGCAATCCGTACTGGCTCCTGATGCACTATTACCAGTTATGATGAGCTGACCCTCTCCACAGGCGTAGCCAATATAGGTACGAGGTACGTGAATTTGATTAACATTAAATGGCTATTTTTACTTTCAAAAGCTGACCGACCGAGGGTGTTGCGTGAAAGTGGTCCTACAAAGGAAACTTATAATTTATTGGTTAATGTAGGACGCCCCTTCGTAACTGGATGCAGCAAGGATAACATTAAATTCAGGAATAGATTTCTTTTTTTACAAGCAGTAGTTAAAAGACATGTGCTTAAGGAAGCCCCGTCATAGGTTGTTTTCACTTAAGCAATAGGATACCAACATGAGAAATTCAAGTTAAAGGGCCTGCATAAAGCCTCAAGAAGACCTGAACATTTTATTAAAAGACGAATGGACGAACGAAATAGACGGCAAATAAAACTGTGAACGGTCTTTTTTGATTCCGATTATCTGAACAATGAACGAAACGTTTGTGCAAGTTCCATAAATGTTCTCAGGTTTCGTCGTTCTAATTGTGTTCGCAGGAAGAGGTAAACTCCAGGGTAGCTATTCTGGGTCTTGAACGATGTAACCATGCACATCACACGCTTTGACCAATAGCAAACTCTGAGCGGTCGCATGTTGTGCAAAATGACTTGTCTTGACCATTGGCCCTTAGACTTCGTGAATTTCACACGTTTGAGGTGAAATTTGTTCTCCTGCCCCGTACCGACAGAACGTTTCTCGGTGGGATCGTAGGAGAAGCTTGCGCAATGGGGGTCTTTTCGCATAGCATGTGGGGGCTTGCACTTAATTTAAAGCTTTGCGATTGGCCAAGCGTGTGATGGGAACTATCACATCGTTCAAGACCCAGAATATTTCACACAGAAGTCGTCATGGACTTGCGCATATTTAATCATGTAACGTGCCGTTGTCCATGCTGTTAATAGTATATGCCTTCGAACTTTAAACCCCGTCAATGTTCTAAGCAGTTTATCAAGAAAAGCAACGAGTTGCAGTATTGTGGCGTCCTACAGATACGAAAAAACCACTAAGTGAGTTGAGATTTCAAAAAACGTCATTTAGCGATTTTTAGTATAGAAAAACCCATAAGACCAAAATGGCAAAACTTTGAAAATTCATATTTTACAAACTATACAGTTAATCAGAAAAAGCACCGAGTTGCAGTATTGTGGCATCATACATATACGAAAAAACCACTGATTGAGTTGAGATTCCAAAAAACGTCATTTAGCGATTTTTAGTATAGGGAAACCCATATGACCAAAATGGCAAAACTTTGAAAATTCATATTTGACAAACTATACAGTTTATCAAAAAAAGCACCGAGTTGCAGTATAGTGGCGTCATAGAGATACAAAAAAATCACTGAGTGAAATGATGAAAAAAAAAAGCATTTATTTCTGAACCAAGAAAATGTACAATTTCATGGAGGCTCCTCCTCTACTACTAAATTATAATCCTAAAAACTATATTTATTACAATATTCGAAAATCGCAGTTTCACTATATTTATTCTTCATAAAAACCCTTTTTTACCGGAAAGGAAAACGTAATCACAGTGTCTACAATAAACATTTTTAAAGAAGTAAATATATAAAAAAATTATTATATGTTAAACAGATGTTTCTTTAACAGACATTTAAATTTTTTTGAATCATTGTTCTTTATATAAGCTGGTAGAATGTTGTATATTTTTACCACGGATCACCTAAAAGGTGATCCGTGTTTTTACCCCTTTATATAAAATTGAGGACGAAAAAAGCTTTGTGTGTACCTGTGGAAGTGTTAGGTGGTTGGCGGTTCTAGTGAGGTAGTTGTGTACTTCAGATCTATTCGAGAAGCTGATGTTAGAGTGTTTTGTACCATGCTTCACATTGTGAATAAAAGTAGATGCCTGAAGTAGATAAATGTGGCTCAATGACATGATATTATAGTTTTTATAAAGATATTTGGTTGGATATCTATGGTGTAGAGAGTAAATGTTTTTCAGTGCCCTATTTTGTAGTGTTTTGATTGGTTTGATATATTTTTCACATGCAGAGAACCACACTAACAGTAAATATTGAATGTGAGAATGTACAAGACTATAATATACAGATCTTAAAAATTGTGTGGGTAAAGTGTAGCTGAGTCTTTTTAATATACCTATTGGAGCTCGTATTTTCTTTTTCAAATTGTCAAGATGACCAGACCAAGAAAGTGTTTCGTCCATTATTATACCTAGATATTTAATATGCTTTGCATATTTTAGTGTCTGATTTCCGGTGACTAAGTTTGGTCCCTGCTCAGGTGTTCTACTCGAGATGAAGATGTAATGTGATTTCTCTACATTTAAAGTAAGCTTATGGGATTTTAACCAGTTTAATACTATTTCTAAATCTCTTTCTATGTTATTTATTAATCTTAAATGAGACATGTCGAAGTACACTAAAAGTGTATCATCTGCATATAGCTTTAATGAACCTTTCAATTTTAGACTGGATAGTGAGTTGACATAAATTAGAAAAAGTGTGGAAGCTAATGTTGATCCTTGAGGTACACCCCACGTTATTTTTCTTTTGCTACTAAATTTATCATTTATGCAGACGCACTGTTCTCGCTCAAACAGATAGCTTTTGAAGAACTCATGGCAGGGACCCCTTATGCCCATCATAGACATTTTTTTTAGCAAAATCTTGTGGTTTACTGTGTCAAATGCCTTCCGCAGGTCCAGGCCACAACAGCGCATTTTAGTTTTTTATCTACTTTACTTTGTATTTCAGTAACTGTATCTATAACTGCACTGAATGTGTCACTGGAGCCACGGAAACCATACTGACCTTTATAAAAAAAAGTCTTCACTATTTAAAAATTTTACTAGCCTCAAATTAGCAGCTTTCTCTATTATTTTAGAAAAACAGCAGAGAACGGATACTGGTCTATAATTGTTAACTGATTCACTATCTCCATCCTTGTGTATAGGTGTAATTTTTGCCACTTTGCATGCATTTGGAAACACTCCTTGTCGTAGGCACTGGTTTATTAGTTTACACAATACCTTTGAAACTTCATCTTTGCATGCCTTTACAGACTTTGTATCTATTTCATCCACACCTGTTGCCTTTCTGATGTCAAGCTGACTAATATAGTTTTTGATGTCATCTATAGAGACTGGGACGAAAAACATGTTCTTTGCCGATTTTTTTTCGAGACTCACATCAAAACCTGTGTAAGGAATTTCTTTTGCAAGGTTTTCCCCTATTTCAGTAAAAAACTTATTACAGTAGTCGCCTATTCTTACCTGATCATCACAGGTATCACCATTAATTTTCATTGTCTTTATTGTGTTTTGCTCATTGTTTGTTTTGTTAGTGACTATTGAGTCGATAAGCTTCCATACTTTCCTAGGGTTTCCTTGAACTTTTGCGAATTCTTCATTATAATAGGCTGTTTTTGTTTCTTTAATTTCGCGTTTTAAAGTTTGTTTTGCTTCTTGATATTGCTGTATCATGTTTAGATTGTTAGGCAGTCTTTGAACTTTCCTATAATAATATTCTTTACGACTGATAAGTGTTAGGAGTCTAGCTTTATTACTAGAGAACCATCTTTGTTTTTGATTCGTAGTTTTACATTCTTAATTTTGGTTTCTGTATTTCTCGCAAAACACCTCACCAAATTCTCATAGTTCCAGTCCACACTATTTGCTTCGCTATAGTTCATTTCAGCTTGTTGCAGATCTTCTTTAACCTTTAGATAGTCTACTTTTTTTATCTTGATAGTTTTACTATTTAATTTTTTGTGGTTAGTGCTCTGAGTAAACAATTGAATGGAGTGATCACTAATATCTGTTTCTATTATCGAGATATTGCTCCTGTTGCTAAAATTATTTATCAGAACATGATCAATAAGCATTTGTGAACTGGGTCTGGTGAGTATTCTGTCATTGAGAAAACAGAAACCGTTTGACATACATAAGTCAATGTAGCTATGTACAGTTACGTTTTCAGCAAGTAAATTAATATTAAAATCGCACAGTAGAAGTGAGTCTTGACTAGCATCGGACATATGGCCCTGTAGTATCTCCATGACTATATCTGTGTCAACTCTTTTCCTGCTAGGGTGGTAAATCGCGGATATTTGTTTGTTATACTGCTTCAGGTATATCGAGACATATGTGGTGTTTACCCTACAAGCTTTTAATATAATTTTATAATCTATACCTTTTTTAACAAAAATGGCTATTCCGCCCCCACGTTTCTCTCTGCTGGCATATATTGCCGAATAAGAAGGCAAGTTATAATAGGATTGCTCCTGTTCTTTGACCCAAGTTTCTGATACAACCAAAACATCAATTGTCTTTAGCTGTTCGAGTAGTAGCTCTACCCTATTTATCTTGTTTTTTATCGACTTCGCATTTATGTATAATACACTTAGACTATTACAGCTAGTGCGTTTAGAGGACAGGTACTGATCTAGACTTTTATATAAATGTACAGTCATCTTTAGATAATGATTATTTAAAAAACTGATATAAAACTGTGATGAGAGCTAACCTCCACGAACTCTAGGTTGCATCAGAGTATCCAGATGGGCAATATCTTTAATACGCACTTTTTCGGAGTCGTCTGTTTTTCTGCAGAACACCTTGCCGCCTCTTGTCCAGATAAATTTATAACCTTTACTTTTTAAGTCGCGAGCTCTGTTGAATAAAGCCCTAACATCTTTTGAAATATCTTCATTAATAAATATATATCTTGGATCCCCTGTCAAGCCTATGTCGTTCGACATTTTACCTTTTAATTCCTTTTTTTTTGAGTAAATTTTATCTCTCAATTCTTTATTTTTAAACTCAACCAATACTGGTTTTTGATTGTAGTAGGTACGGTTTTTACCGATATTTCACTTTGCAGTATATCAACCTTAAGAGCGGCAGCTAAGGTTCCAAAATCAGCTTTTGCGCTGTTCTCATTTTCGGTCAGTCCCATGATCACTAAATTATTTTCTCTGCTTGTATTGTATTTATTACTTTTTAGCTTTTCAAATTCGATCTCAAGATGAATAACCTTTTTATTCAGTCTCTCCTGTTCTTTTTTAAGCTTTCGATTTTCATCGTTGAGTTGATTGACCGTACTTTTTAGATCCTCAATGAGATTATTATTAAACTGAAGTGATTCCTCAATATTTTCGATTTTCTTAGATATATTTAACAGCATATCCTTGGATCGTAAGGTCGATTTTTGAGTGAAATTTTTAGACAAACGGACGTCTTTTGATTTCCGATTCTCAAAATAAAAGGAAGAACGACGATTTTGAGGTTTCACAATAGCTTCCTCCGATTCTCACGACAAACTGGTGTCAGTCTCTGATTCCCCACTCTTACATTGACCGCATATCCAGACAATCTCTTTCTTCTTCTTTCGAGCCAACTGGGCTTCTTCTTTTGATACTTCTGTGCAACTGAGATGAAACCAATGTTTACATTTTCGGCATTCTATCTTCAGTCCAGTTCTCCCAATTTTTTGGTCGCAGATTTGACAATTCATAATTGCATTTAAAAAGTTCTATAGTTTTTTTATGAACTTGTTAACTTTGCAAATGTTGGACAGCCGGTATATTTATTTATTTGCATTGCACAGTGTTAAAAGTTAGGATTAAAACGATGTTATCAAAACGAGAAAAAAAAAAATATAAGTTTTTTTTTGTCGAGCACCGGTCAAAAGTAAGATCAAAAAACAACAGTACTTATCTGAGGTCACCTGGGATTAGTCAACCAAACTCATCGTATCGGGAACTGAACAAGTTTAATTATTATTATTTGCAGTTATTTAACTTAAAAACTAGGTTTTTTTGCACTTTTATGTTCTTTGTAAGACCCAAAATTTACTGAGTTTATTCAAGTTATAACACTTAACTGATTTCTTATTTTAATTGATCAATTATTCACTTTTAATGGATACACGCCAGCACGCGGTATCTACTACAAAAGTACATACAACATACTTGAGTTGAGATTCCAAAAAACGTCATTTAGCGATTTTTAGTATGGGGAAACCCATAAGACCAAAATGGCAAAATTTTGAAAATTCATATTTTACAAACTATACAGTTTATCAAAAAAAGCACCGAGTTGCAATATTGTGGCGTCATACAGATACGAAAAAACCACTAAGTGAGTTGAGATTCCAAAAAACGTCATTTAGCGATTTGTAGTATATAAGCATAAGACCAAAATGGCAAAACTTTGAAAATTCATATTTTACAAACTATACAGTTTATCAAAAAAAAGCACCAAGTTGCAGTATTGTGGCGTCATACAGATACGAAAAAACCACTAATTGAGTTGAGATTCCAAAAAACGTAATTTAGCGATTTTTAGTATAGGGAAACCCATAAGACCAAAATGGCAAAACTTTGAAAAATCATATTTTACAAACTAAAGAGTTTATCAAAAAAAGCACCTAGTTGCAATATTGTGGCGTCATAGAGATACGAAAAAACCACTGAGTGAGTTGAGATTCCAAAAAACGTCATTTAGCGATTTTTAGTATAGGGAAACCCATAAGACCAAAATGGCAAAACTTTGAAAATTCATATTTTACAAACTATACAGTTTATCAAAAAAAGCACCGATTTGCAGTATTGTGGCGTCTTACAGATACGAAAAAACCACTGAGTGAGTTGAGATTCCAAAAAACGTCATTTAGCGATTTTTAGTATAGGAAAACACACAATGATCTCTCTATATATATATAACTGGATAGGCCTTTACATATATGCAAAGTGAGGCAAAAATACTGCTACCTTTCCTTTTTCAATTTTACTCTCCGATGATATTCTGTGGTTTTGAAAGTTCGCGGACGTTTGATTTTTAATTTATAACTGGATATATACTGCGATTAGGTACAAAGTTTTTTAAATAATCAAAGCTACTTACTTCAAAAAAGAAAACGGCTATTCACTCCTATAAAACTCGTTTTAACAAGCATCGTGTTCCCATTTTTTATTTTTGTTCAACAAAAACAATTTCAATAATATACTGACAGACACACACAAAAAAATATATATTTACTAACAGGACTTAAAGCATTGGAAATTGTAGAGCGGTGAAAAATCAAGTTAAAAAAAAATTAATGCGTGAGCATGGGCATTGCGAGTTAGGTTTTGGGGGGTAAAAAGGGACAGGGAATTGTAAAATTGCGATTTACGGCGAATGTTGACGTTTGAGAAAAAAGTAGCATACAGAAAAGTTATAGGCCATAAAAATGTCTCAAACTTTTGTAAATTAAATTTTTTATATAACCTCAAAATACTCGAGAAAAATTTTAAAAATCGTAATTTTTTGTATTTTTTGGTGCAAAAATATTGTCAGTTTAACAAAACTTGGTAAGAGTAGAGCTTTTTAGGTCTTCGGTTAAAATTTTGAAGTTTCTTAGATATTTATTTTTCCGCTCAAAGTTTTTTTTAATGAAATCTGATAGACATTTTAGAGTAAAACAGGAAGACTCATACTCAAATTTAAGAGAAATTCAAGCAGGCGTGCCCCAGGGTAGCGTACTAGGCCCTTATCTATACTTATTATTCACTTGTGATATCCCAAAGCCAGAAAATTGTCACTTAGCAACATTGGCCGATGATACTGGTTTATTGACGGTAGAAAAATCTATTGAAAAATGCATAGAAAAACTTCAGGATGCAGTCACCCAAGTTCACAGTTGGACCACAAAGTGGCGAATAAAATTAAATGAAACCAAATCAATTCATGTTGATTTTACAAACAAAAATATAAATCACATACAAATAACAATTAACAACATTCCAGTACCATATTCGAATCAGGCAAAATATCTAGGTATGACACTTGATGCCAAATTGCGCTGGAAAGCACATGTTAAGAAAAAAAAAGAAGAACTTGAGATAAGGTATAGAAAAATGAACTGGCTAATTGGAAGGAAGTCAAATTTAACAATTCATAATAAGTTACTGCTTTATAGACACATACTGAAACCAGTATGGATATATGGTATTCAACTATGGGGTTGTGCTAAAGAGAGTAACATTTTAGTTGTACAGAGATTTCAAAATAAAGTATTAAGAAACATTGTGAATGCACCTTGGTACGTTCGAAATAGTGACCTTCATCGAGATCTAAAAATCGAAACTGTAGCAGAGACTATAAAAAAGTACGCAAAAAGCCATGAAGATAGACTCCATCGGCATGTGAATGTGGAAGCAATTCAGCTTCTAGACAATACTATGCTAGTTCAAAGACTAAAAAGAATGAAGCCGTTTGAGCTAGTAAACTAAGTGAATTACACATAAAACAAAATAATGCTATAAACACAACACAATTGTGAGTTACAGACTAAACAAAGCGGGGAGAACTGTTGAGTAAACCCTAAGTTTAAATCTGACTTTTCTAGTAAATTAAGTTAAAACAAAATTGCTAATTAGTCTTACTGACTAGATTGTAATAAAAAAAACACAGTGTGTTTGACAAATAAAAAAAAAATAAAAAAAAGTGTAATTTGACTGGCCTAAAATGACAATCTCCTTGAAGTATGAAGTTCACAAAATACCACCAAGTGACCACCGATAATTAGAACTAGAAAGAGAAAGGTTACACTACTTGTATGTTCTCACAAAACTCTTAAAATGTTTGCCTCAGTGTCCCGTATACGTAATCTATAGCCGTGGCCGTTCCAGTTACTTCGTATATAATTCATTGGTCTCTGCTAGCTTTGCCACGGTATTGTTAATTGGTTAAGATTTGACTAGGCTCACTGAGATGACCACAGTATTGTCAATTTGGTTGCCATATTTAACCACACCTTCTGTGGCTAGTCTATCAGCCTCCTTATTACCTTGTATGTCTGAGCGACCTGGACCCAACAAAGAGTTACTCGATGTAGGTTCCCCAACCCTGTAAATTTTCCTGATATCTCCGAGCAAGGTTCGAGTTGATGCTGCAGGAACTCAGCGCCTTGATCGCAGCGTGATTGTCCACGCATATTGCGATAGGCCTTGGCATCGCGATATCAAGGCGCAGGAGATTCATAGCTTTCAGAGTCCCAAATATCTCCGTCTGCATCCGTGCATCTACGTCCTACCTCTCTGGAGAAAACTTCGGAGGCTACCCCCTCGTTCATTTTTAAGCAGTCTGTAAATACCGGAATAAGAACCGTAAAACCGAACCCGCCGATCACTCTTCTCTGCTTGGGAATATAGCAGAGACGTAGTCTGTTTGTCGCTGTAATTTGCTGTATGAAAAACTGCTAAGGATAGCGCTATGACCGAAATTTGTTGCAAATTTACGGGTAAAGTTTATAAAGTGAATTTAATTGGGTTTAGGATACCACTCACCTAAAGGGATATCGGTCAATCCTTATAACCTTTAATTTCAAGGTCAAAAAATTATTAAAGAGTAACAAATCTGCGTCGGATAATTAAACACTTGCAAAACTTCATCAGTAAAACTTTATTCTTGCGATTTATTTCAACTTCTTGCCAGGAGTTACCTTGAAGTCTTTAAACTTGCCTTAAACACGGTCTTGTTTAACTTCTGACCGTAATTTGTCTTGTCTCTTGCTGTATCTTAGCGACAATACGGGACAAAGATGACAGTTAAAAGTTTACAAGCAGCCAACTGTGAGTAATGGCAACACGCTTTTTGTTTTTGTTTTATAAAAACTTTTCCTTGAACGTATTACTTTTATCCAGGATGTTAATAAAGTATGTCGCCAAACTTCAGAGGATGATTTTTAAGTGATTTTGAGAAACATTCAGCGAGCGATATGATGCTGCAGATGAAGGCCAGTACACAGAAGAGGTCGGTTCGGTCCGCTTTGCAGAATATGTTATTGGCCAGTATTATTAATTTCGCCTTGTTGAAGTTTACACTTCTGCCGTGTGGTCTTAAGCACAGACAATAATTTTTTTTGTTTTTTTTTCTCTAGCACTTGTGTTATTTGCTTTTCCCACAAAACAAATTGTAATGTTTCTATAAAAATAAAGCACAATATCTATCTATTTATCTGTGCTGCAGTTTTTCTACTTTTTTTGTACTCGCGTGAAATTGCTTTTTTGCACCATTATTAAAAACCGTAGCATTGTATTCCTGATTTTTTAGTTGACAACAAAGATATGGATCACAATTTTTGTAATATCGTTTTTCTAGGGTGACAAAACTAAGCACGCAGGTCCTTAGTATTATTATCATTGTAATTATTTACAACGAAACATATCTATCAATAGTTAAAACAATGCCATAAAATATTGTGATTTTAAATCTACCAATATAAAAAAATGCTTTAACAGCTAATTGTAAAAGTCACGCACATCCGAACAACTTGTAAGATACAAAGTTTACCTGACCCAAGCCCTATCAGATTAAAAAACGCCAACTCATACGTTACTACTGAAGTACATAAAAAGTGCAAAAAAGTAAAATTAATAACAAAAAGTACATTAAATTGTTTTAATAGGGTAAACTACCCAGTCTCCAGCACTCCAACCAGTTATTGGCACTTTGGTTTTTAATGCGATTTATTTAAGGTAAAAATAATAATAGTTTTAAATATCCCGAGTAATTAAAATCCGCAAACATAACCTCTATTAAATCAGTTTACTGTATGATGCTGCGGTGCATGCGTCGAAAGAAAAATGGTGTTAAACAGGTGCATGCTTTAGAACCAGGTGATTTTTGTTTAAAACGCTAAGGTACGCAAAATTTTGGTTTTATGATATCATTCAAGTTGTCTTAAATATAGAGCCTTATGTTATGTTGTTCAAAAAAATAATGTTTTGTTATTATTTTAGAGTAACTTTACCTTAGTTTTGTTAAAAATATATTTATTTAAAACGGATGCCGACTACTGGTTTAATTATAACGTAAAATGCTAGTAATTGGCAGGGGTGCCAATAACTAGAAAATGCCTATTTATTATTTTTCCAATAATTGGCATATGCAAAATTTAAGTAAATTCTAGGTAGGTTCAGTTCACTGGGCGGCGGATAAAAGGTCGAAAGTACAAGGTCGAAAGTACAAAAGGTCGAAAAAATAAGATCGAAAGTACAAAAGGTCGAAAGTGCAAAATGTCGAAAGTACAAAAGATCGAAAGTACAAAATATTTTGTAGTGTTGATTTTTTTTTCGACCTTTTGTACTTTCGACCTTTTGTACTTTCGACCTTTTGTACTTTCGACCTTTTGTACTTTTGACCTTTAGTACTTTCGACCTTTTGTACTTTCGACATTTTGTCCTTTCCACCTTATTTTTTCGACCTTTCGTACTTTCGACCTTTTATCCGCCGCCCCAGTTCACTGGTTCTCGGCCTTTTAACGGAAAGTTTGATTATGTCGCTCAAGTAGATATAGAAGATGACCTTAGACAGGAATTTCTCTTATATAAAAAATGTTTACTGATATGTTTTTAACAACACAATCCAAAAATTTTCCCACGTTTTCCATTCATTTCCCCAAAAAACACGAAAATCTAAAAAAAGTGCATTTTTACTAGTTCTCGGTCACCCCTCACAAGTCTCGGCCAAAAAAAAGAAAAGATGCAATAATTTTAAATTTAGCAGTTTAGTTATATTCAGGTTTGTTGAATTAATTATTATTTTTAAGTACTTACTAATGTTTTTCAATATCTAAATGTATAGATTTAATAATAAATAATCTATGTTTCGCTTTTTTGTATAAATTTTATGTATAAAAGTCAAATGCCAATAACTAGCCTTGCGCATGCCAATATCTAGACTTTAGATGCCAATAACTGGAATTTAAGCATTTTCTTTAAAGCATTTTTTCTCAGATTTTCTAAAAAATTATGCCTTTTCCTAGTGCACAGTAAACCGCAAAGACATTTGGGATCACAAAATTATATTTTTATTCCCTCTAACTTAAAAACGTTTTTCGATAGAGTCCTTAGAAGTAGAACAATTCCTTAAGGAGGGTGCCGGGGACTGGATAGTTTACCCTATTACCAAGCTGATGTAAGAACAATTCTTACACTCCTACTTGATATACATACACTACCACAAAATAGATCAGGATATCTTTAATATGTCAATTTTTAAATTATTACATACAAAAATTTTGAAATTTAGAGATTGGTTGTTTTTTTAAGCAGAAAAAAATACTTTTTTCTAATAGGTGTTTTGATAAGATAGCTGGTTTAAGACATCCTCTAGAAAATGTAGCATTCTAACGATTAGGGGAAAGAAAACTTTAGGGAGCCTTTTCCGTATTATGGACAGAGCTAGATATCATTATTATAAAGATCATTGAATTATTGCGTTACACCGCCCCTTGTTTTCGTGCTACGTAAAGGTCTCTATTTTAATTTTTTGTACAAATATCTCTTACGTTGAAACAGTCCTAAATAAACTTTAAAAGTATAGACTTAAAAATTACGCTGGTTGACATGATTTTAAATAGAGTTTAAACCTCTCTTTTTTCAATCGAAACTTATGTAAAGGCAGAATCCCACATGATTAAATAGAGTTTTAATATTTAAAAAATGGTTAGGATACACCTAACCATTACTTACTACAAAATTTACAAATCTCTATACATACATTATGTTTTCCTTAAAAGCTAAACAAGATTTTTCAACAGCCATACACTTTCAACAACATTAATGTGTCTTAATCAGGTTAATAACTGATGCGTCTGATCAGTTCATTAACTGGTTTTTGGAGTTTAGAGGCCAAAGCACTTTCGGATAGATTTTGTCGAAGAGAAAAATGTTGCCAATAGGTGGCGCTGCTTCTAGTAAAATGTGATTTTGACGTTGATAAAAATCTACTTAGATTCCACTTGAAAATAACGTAAAAACAGTGCTGTTTTGATTTGATAATGGCATTATCACACCGCCGTTTTTAGCAACGTTATTTTTTACAACGTTAATGAATGACCTATTAAGCTTGTTTTTTAATATAAAATAAACGTTTTTTCTAGCAGCTTTTAAATCAAAGTTTTTTCTTACGCGTTTTTTACGTGTTAAACACGTGATTGTGCTATGTGGGTACCTACCTTGAATATGTTGTTGCTTTGTTTGTGATTTAATCAATTAAATATTACATTTTAAGAGCACTAATATTTATAAACAAAAATTAGTTAATTATACAGGGTGAATAAACTCATGACGTCAAACAAACGTATTTTTTAAATAAAATATCCTATACCGTGTGCCCCAGACAAAGATAAAATTAACTACATGGGGTCTTATAGGGATTTCTGAAACGGTAAGGCTTAGAGTAATGTTAAATGGAAAGAAAGTAGCATTCTTACGAGCTCAATCAAATGCTGTATAAAAATTAAAAATATCCAAGGCTGTTTTTAAAATATCGAGGGAAAACTAAAAATTGCCTTTCCTATCAATGATTATTTATTTATTGGTCAAAATTTTGCAAACCCCTGTGGAAATTTTTAATTTCAATACAATATCTGATTAAGTTTGAAATAGCACTACTTTTTTTTAATTTAGCCAAAATTGTAAAAATTACCGTTCCCGAAATCCTTATAAGACCCCATATAGGTAGTAATGGATCCAGGGGGGCCATAGGGGCCCGTGCATCCCCCCCCCCTTCCTGACATTAAACTTTTTTTTAGTTCGAGGAAAAAAATTCCACTGCATTAATCGAATGAATATAGAAAATTGTTAATTGGTCCAATTTTTTTGTTTATATATTAAGCTCTACTTGTGACCTGACGTTTGATATATAACGAACAATAATATCATTTTTTAAAATAGGTGGAAATGACTTGAAATAGTTTTTTGTGAAAAGCTTAAAACTAAAATTTTGAACACCTGTATCTTAGAAACCATAGGTCGGACGATGACGGGGCAATGACAACTTTTCATCAGGGCATCAAGATCTACAGCATACTGAAATCTAAAAGAAATTCAACCGAAAGCCACCGCCCATAAATTCCGGGCGGGATCCTTTATTTGACAAAAATTAGCTGAGGATGGGGCAAGATGGGCACTCTAAGGTTTGAAATACACTTAAAAAAACTATAGTGAATAGAATTAAACACAGAATTTTGCCTGAATTTGACAACATTTCTTTATTATAAGAAATATAAAAAAAAACTTAAAAAACAAATTTTATATAAAATTTTTTAAAAAACCTTACTGTATACAAAAAGCCCATCTTGCCCCACCCATGGGGTAAGATGGGCTTTTATGTGGGGCAAGATGGGCAGGTATTAAAAACTCCTATTATCGCAAATGTGATTTACGTCATCGTTTTCCTCGTCTTCTCCCGCACAGGAACAATGAGCCCATCTTTGACATTTGATGCATTTTGCCCATTCTTCCGTAGATTTTGTTTGAATCTACTTTTTTCTTCTTGTTCAAAACATTTTTCTTTACTTTTTGTACAGCAGTCTTTTTTGGTTTTATTTATATTATCTTTAGGTTTTTGGTTGCATTTAGTGAGTCTTCAACCTCCTCTTTGTAGGACATGTTTGTCAAAACTGAAGCTGAGGACTTTTTGAGATTCGTCTTTCTTTTATTTGTTGGGTCCAAATGAGGATGTCATAATATTTTCTGGTGAAACAAGTTCAAAAGATTGACTTGAAAGATTGTCCTTATTCAAAGCGAGTTTTGACAAGACGAGGTAGCTACTTTTTTAGGTTGGGTAGCCTCTAGAGCCATTATTTACAAGATGTGACCTGCCCATCTTGCCCCCTACTTGACATGCCCATCTTGCCCCACTAACACATTTTTTAGTTTTTATTTTATAGATTATTTATATATAGCAAAAACACAGTTTTAATCTAAAAAAGTATTAATTTAGACTTACCTTAAGCGATTACACGATCACCAGAAAATTTATTTGTTAAAACGTTCACAAGACAGAGGTTTCAAATGAGCCAAATAGTGTGGTGTCGTCTTGGGGATCTTTACCAAACTATAAGGGGTGTAAATTTAGATTAAAAGAACTGAATTTAGTTTAGGTTATATAAATAACTGCGTAATCCTAAAGGAATATCGGTCAATCTTTTTAACTTTGCACAAGTACCTTTTGGGAATATTTGACTAAACCTTCTTGGTTTTTATCTAATGTCCTTACATTTACTGTTACAATCAGTGGCGGATCTAGGTCCTAAAATAAAAGAAATCATTACTTATTTGCAAATGTATTATGTATTAGAAACTAATTCATGGCTAATTGGGCCAAAAGAACAGGACATATATAAATAGTTATACATCAAACAAAACTCATATTTTGGGCTAGAAAAACTAGTAGATATTTTACCACCAATTATGTATATCCTTTGTTTTTCACCTTAAGCGCAGCATTGGTTGAAATAAAAATTATTATTTCAGAGACCACTTAACCGACTTTAATATTTCATACCTCATTATGCGTAGTAGAGGACATTTGTGAGAAAGTCTGGTTAGGTTTGTGCCTGTTACTCGTTTTACATCCCTTACTAAGTGGCGATTATTTTGTGCGAACCCTTTGGTTATTTGGTTAGTTGTCAGGAGAAGTAAAGATTCTTTTTGGGGCACCGGTCGTGCAGTTGTCATTACCAAAATATTATTACAAGCCCTTCAAAAGTATATCTACTGTGTCTTTAATTAATCCCCTGAGCTAAAAATCTTTGTCGCATTTTTATAAGGAATTCAAAAAAAGTCTAAAAGTTTATCAAAATATACGATTAAATCGGCATTTTAGAAAAACTAAGTATAATTCTGTCCGCCATCTTGGACTTCAAAGAGGTGGCAAACTTTAACTCATTCTCAAAACATTTTAAAATTTTTTAGAATATAAAAATAAACGAGCTTTCTGGAAGGGTTGTGTTTGATTTTGTTTGCTCTCTTGGATTTTAGTACCTATACAAAAAGCCTGATCAATTACCTGCAAAATGCAGTATATTTCATTACAATTAATCGTATGGTTCGAAAGTTATAACAAAAATCAATTTGTCTGGTTTTTATTGACACGTCCGGTATATTATCGGCGGTTTTGTGTGTTGAACGAGGCAGATAAAACTCAAGCCCTGCTAAATTTGAAGAAACATATCTTTTAACTCAAAAAAGTTGGGGTTTGGCCACCCCAGGCCTCCCCTTAGATCCGCTCCTGGTTACAATGTAAGGCAAGCCTTCAAAGTGACCAAATAACAATTTGTTCATTCTGTTACCGTTAATAGACCTTGGGCTACTTATAGAATCTACGCTTTATTTAGTAATCGAAACAAGTCATAAAAGCACGAGGTCTCCAGGACTATATTGAGAGTGCCTGAAATGGCAGAAGTTACATGCAGTAGTATAAAAACACATTTAAAAAGGTATTAAACAACATTTATAGCAACCTATTTACATGGGCGAAGCGCAGGATGGGCTTGGGAGATTAAGCTTCCCTAACCCCCCAAGAACCTGAAAATAGAGAATATCTTTCTCATCGCTCGGTCGGACATTTACTGCCTTTAACTAAATTTAAAAAAAGTTGGTAAAATACACCAGAAAAACTATCTGATATAAAAAATATCTTAAAATACTTTAGTTTACTTGATTCTGATCTGGCGCCACTATTTGTCTAGCCCATTGAGTTCCATAGGCATAGATAAACGACTTCGGTTCAGTCAGCAACTTCGGCTGTCTGACAGATCATTAACTCTGTAGCGCTCACTACTGAGCTGTTTCGCGAACTAAAAGGAGTGGCGGGAAATTTAAATCGCCTTTTACAATATTTTTTTTATTTTAAATGTTTTGCGAAATTTTTATTCCGTTAATATTTTATAAACACATACATTTTTTTACTGAGATTTTATTATTGAAAAAAAAATTACAAATACCACACAAAAATAAATTAAATAATACACAATTTATTTTCGGGCTGGTCCTCAGAACAAGGTAGTGGGTATAACATTGTATTTGTCCTTTTCGGATTTCATCACTTTCATTTCATCGCCTTTCGATCCATTTTGGTTGTGCCGTGCTGATGACGTTTAAGGAGACTGAAACATTGATGTATACGGCTACTACTACCTTGTTCTGAGGACCACCTTGAAAATAAATTTATTTAGTCTTTGACCAAACACGTAAAAATGGCTTTCATATTAAATAATACATGTTAAATAATGTATGTATTCGAAAGTGGTGGCAGGCAGGACAGGACCTTCATGCACTGCGACCACACACTGGATCTATTGTGCCCACGTACCTACATACTGAGTTTGACTAAAGTGTCATATTTTTTTCCCACCAAACACATAAAAAAACTCTGCAGATTACAACAATAAATGATTTAGGCTTAACACTTTGACTCAAAGATATATACCACTGCATTATTAACCATTAAATAATAATAAATAATACATACACAAAATGATAAATATTGTAATTCATTGCTCAAGCCATACAAATATATTGAAAACCCAAAAACTATTTTGTTGAACTTTGCTATTATCATTTCTCGTGAGTAAATAAACTCTTCTCAATGAAGCAGTTGTTCTCGAAGAGAATCATTCATAAATGTCGACTTTTTGGCACCTTAACGAAGATCATGAGATTTAAATGGTAAGTGTGGTGATTAACCTTGGCTATGTAATTTGTGCAGGGTACACTTCGAAGCAGTATGGCTCATGAGTAATTGCACGCCATATATAAGCTAAAAATAATAAAAAACTATTACCCATAGGTACTTAGTAGGGTAAGATAATGATATAAAATTACTAAGGAATACATTTATCCTTAGTGCATACTGCATTATGTTGCTGGGTAAACCAGGCATATACGTCTGGTAGTAAATGTTGTCTTAAACATGTTTTCTTTTTAAACAGGCCCAGTGGCGTATATAAGGGGGGGGGGGGGGCTCGCCCTCAGATCCAAACCGAAATCAAAGTTTTTTCAGATATTTTACACATATTCCATGAATACAAACATAAAATAGCACAAAATATGGCCTCATATGGTCTTGGACTCCCCCAAAATTGTCTCGGGCCCACCCCGAAACTTTTTTCAATATACGCCACTGAACAGATCCGTGATTGATAGTCATATTAAGAAGATAAAAGCTACACAAACTATTGTTTATTTTGGTAAAAATAACATCTAACCTCAAAGAAGAAAATAATAAAACTTACCTTTAAATCTCTCGGAAAACTATGGATTGAATTCCTGTCCACTTCAGAGATACTACACACAGGAAAAAGAAAAATAGTAAAATATCTTTGTTTTTTGTTCAAAAACTGCAAAAAAATGGAAATTTAGTAATGAGTCACTGGTTAAAGACACCACAGATTACTTCCAAGAGGTGAAATAGATAGATTTAGAATTAACTGGAAATAAAATGCGGTAGGAAATCCAAACCATATATAATTAGTAAATAAAATAGAATAACGAAATAAACGCCCAACTGCAGCGCCTCTGTTAAGCTGTTTCTGAACCAATACTAAAGAACTGTCAATTTCCCATGAGTTTCCTAGGTATGGGCGAGGATGTATGGACGAGGCTGTATGGACGTCACTGGTCTAGCCTTCTAAACACACTGGCGACCTCTTCGGGTGAGGTACAGTGTCTCTAACGCAGTATTTGTTGGGCTTGCCCTCAGACCCGACATGACAGGTCAGTGCCATGAGAGCGGGCGCAATGTTGGTAAGCTTTCTTCAAAGTATAGGTGAATAATAAAATCGGGCGGTACCTATTTGCTTTTTTAAATGAATACACTGTGTCTATGGTCGCCCACTATTGGTTTCGAAGATAATTTTTTTTTTGAGATAACGCTGAAAATGTGTTATTTGGGTATATTTTGACCTCTTAGCAATAACGTCGTGATCTCTGTCTGTGCGTGTGTGTGTGCGTGTGTGTATGTCTGTTCGTAATACGATAGCTCCTAAACCGCTAAACTGATTTTTGTAAAATTGTCAGGTAAAATAGTAATCGACACTCTAACAAGCTGATTAGATTTTGGTTAAAATCCATTTGTGCTAATGACAGTTTTCTTGCAATCAAAAAATTAATAAAATGCTAACTTTTTAATGGAGCATCGCATCAATATGCAGTGGTCGGAGTGTATTAGAATACATTTCGCTTAATAATTTGTGTCATTACCAAAAACTTTGTAGGAGCTTCAGTTTCTGAGATATTTACAAAAAAAACTTTTCAAGGCTGATATCATGGCTTTACTTGAAGTGTGCTAATAGGCTACCTAGAAAGGTTTCAGATCAGTCATGGATCCATTTATTTAATATAATTTTAAAATTGACTAAACTTTTCTGGACAGACAGGAATTTCAGAGGGCTTTAAAAACTGCTTCAGAAAATCGTTTTGTACAGAGATTTTAAGATGCTTATTTATTTGAGGCAGAATTCGCATGCCCCACTGCAAGACCCAACGAATGACTCGTGCGCATTCGCGCATTGACACGAAGAAATACAACCTTTGATATGCCAACTCCGATCGGATGTCGTTGGATGCCACGTGTCCATGCGTTGCAGAACTAGATGCACGTATACATACGTATACTCGTATCAATTGAATCAATTTTACGAAAATATTGTATTAAGCAAGTTTAAGTAAGTATTGTTTTTACCGTTAAAATTTGAGTATCGTAACAAAACGTTTAACGAAATTGGTTTGTATACATGCAAAAACCGTTTTGCAATTTTACATTTTTATTTAAGGTTGTCTGTTTGCAAGCAAAGCATGCACCAAACGACATCAAGGTAGAGAATAAGTTATCACGGGGATTGCGTTAACTTTTACGATTTTGTCCTCTAGCATGATACATAAAATGCTTTATTTAGAGTGGCTTTGAAATAAAGAAAATACTACTTTTACCAGTGGCGCACCCAGAAATATGTCTTGGGGGGGTCCGAGGCCTTTGGGGGGCCCAAGGCCCATGATGGAGTATTTTATGCTATTTTATCTTTTCATTCATGAAATATCTGGAAAATATCTAAAATAATCTTAGGCTTGGAGGGGGAGGCGGACCCCGGGGCCTTCCTGGGTGCGCCCATGCTTTTACTTCTGTTTCTAATTATATTTTTTACCCAACTAGCATGGACATTTTTTATTACTTTTCGTAAAATTCTTACCTTATTATTGTAGGTACCATTACAATTTGAGCATCGCGATCAACTTTTTAATCAAATTGGTTTGTATCTTAGTTTATTCAAGGCTATTCTGTCAAACTCAAATGTTTTGTGGAGTCCATTATCCTAAGAATAATCTATTTATTTGTCAAAGAAGGCTGATTGCTTAATCACGTATTTATATAGATTTACTACTAAAGAGTATCCAAACCATTAATAGAAAATAACTGTTAAAGTTTTTGCAAAGTCAGTTGAACAAAGGTTAAAGCCGACCATCGGCATATCCATTTCATTTAATTATGGCGTAAACTAAAGAAATACAAATAGATAATAAAACTTTCTATTCCTACACCTACAGAAACGACACTGATTTATTTTCTAACTCTGCATACTGCCGACTAAAGGGATCCCGACACGAACACCTAAAAGCAATTAAAAGCGTATCACAAAAAAATCTGCCAATCAGGTGCCGTCTACCCTTTGTGCTCGGACCGCCAAGAGCCGCGCCTTTTCTCCGTCGGTAGGGTTGAAATTATACCAGGAAGATTTTATATGAATTTGGATAACTTTTGAAGGGCAGATTGAAGCAAGGGGTAACGGGTAGACCTCGTCAGATATCTATCAGGGCAAATGAATCGACCCCTGCCCTTCGTAGATTCCAGGTACTCTCCGACCCGGAGAGTTAGCACCTGTATAGGGTCCCTTTCCCAGGGTTACGGGAGAAGACCACATCGATATGAAAGGCGGAGAGAATGGACCTCGGTACGGTGTGATCACCGTACCGAGGTCCATTCTCTCTGCAGCGTAGGTGGCAACCCTTTCTTTTAGCGATAGTATAAAAGACCACAGCGGTTGCCTTACAGTATGGCGTTGGCTCGTCAAAGGCTAGAGGAGAAAAACCTTGATTAAAAATCCTGGCCCTCCAAGTAGGGGGTTGAGGCATTAGACTGGTTCTCTAATACTTGTAAAACAAAGCAATTACCAAAAAGCCTAAACAAAGCCTCGGAGCAATGGATGGAAACTCTCGAAGACGAAAAAAGCAAAGACAAAGGACTATGAATATAGCTATATGGAACGTACAGGGAGTGAATAAAAAGTTGGACATTATTGCAACTGAAGTGCAGAATTGTAAGGTCGATATTATTGCACTCACAGAGACAAAAAAGAAAGGGACAGGTACGAATAGTGTCGGCAATTTTGTCCATATATTCACTGGAGTCCCAAAAGAAAGCAGAGCAGCCAGAGGGGTATCCTTGTTAATAAAGAAAAATCTAAAGAATAAAATTACAGACTACGATTGCATTAGTGAAAACATACTTCGAGTGAACATGAAGATGCTTGGACATAATATAAGCTTAATAGCAGTCTACGCACCATCAGATGACGAAAGAGTAGCTACAAAACAAATGTTCTTTGACCAACTGGATGAGACTATCACCGAAATCGGTAATACCAGAGAAATAATTATGCTTGGCGATTTTAATAGCCGAACTGGTAGACAAACCCAGAGCAAAGTGATGGGACCATTTGGAGAGGAAGTAACAAATGATAATGGCTTAAGACTGATGCAATTGTGTGAAACCCACAACCTAAAAATAAATAATGTTTTTTTTAAACATAAGGATATTCATCGATATACCTGGATTCAGCCAACAAGAAATCTTAAATCAATCATTGATTATGCTATAGGTGGACAACACTCGCAATTAAAGTGGTATGATATGCGAGCACTTCGTGGTGTTACCTGTGGATCTGACCACCATCTGGTAAAAGCAAAAATATTATTCCCTTTAAGAAAAACAAATAAGGACGAAAGTATTAGAGAAAATGAAAACCTAGAGTGCATCGAAGACAATCAAAAATACAACTTTAGACGTCTAGAAATCGAAAGTACTCAAAGATTGTATCAGAACCGATTAGATCAAAAATTAATAAACACAAATCACTCATTTGAAGAGATATATACAAACATAATAACAAGTTTGAAGGAAGCCAAGATAATAGAAATAACAGGAAGATGTGGTGGACGGAGAAAATACAGGAAATGGTCAAAGAGAAAAAACGCACATACTTGAAATGGCACAGTACTAAAGAGCAAAGAGACCTAGATATATATAGGGAAACCAGAAGATATCTAAGAAGTTTGATACGCACAGAAAAAAATGAAATGTTCGAGCGCAAATGCCACGATATAAATACACACGTAGGAGGTAGGCAGAGCTCTGAAGTATGGAAATTCATTTCTACAGTAAGAAACCCAACAAAAGAAAAAGTAAACATCCAGATCATCAAACCAGAACAATAGACAGAACACTACAAGGGACTGCTGCAGGAGACGAGACCCGAATATCTGGCAGCCTCTCCGAGGAGAGACATAGAAGTACATGGAGAGGAAGTAATCATCGAAAGAGAAACGATAAAGAATAGTATAAAAAAGCTTAAATCCGGAAAAGCTAGCGGACCTGGGAGAATATATGCTGAAATGCTCAAATATGGATCAGAGAAACTACTCGAAAATCTCACATATATTATCAATCAATTATAATTATACCTAATGATTGGAAAATTGCATTCATATCCTCAATACATAAAAAAGGAAACAAGCTGTGTAAAAGTTTGGTAGATTGTAAGGTGCTGATTCGAATGGACCAGTGACAAAGTCACAAAAATCCCAAATATAAAAATGTCGGCGTGCAGTTGAGTCCACTCACCTGTTTTTCTCTTCAATTCTCTTTCAAGGGTCCTTAGGTCGTTGCTGGAACACATCAATGTCTCTAATCTAAGCCTATAACTAAATGTTCACTATTTACAGCGGTAAAATGATTTAATTAATGGTAAATTGCCGTAATGGCGCGGATTTTGCGGGTTTTAACACGGCTTCGTGCAATGGCGGATGCGAAGTCTTGCCGAGTGCCGAGTTTCGGCCAATGCGCGGCTTTTGGCTACTGCGCGCATGCGTGAGCTTTCTCAACTGTTTACGCGGGATATTTAAATCCATAACGCGTTTATTTACAGAGAAAAATGTATTCAAAATAAATGAAAACTTCCTCATTTACCTTGAACGAGAAAAAATGCGGAAAAAGTAAACTAAAAGATAGAAAATAAGTAATTCTAAATTAACCTAAAACTAAACTAACGGTGAGCCGTTATCATTCCGGCCCCCTAAAAGGGCAATTTTGACCTTTTATTGAGAAATTTCAACATTTGGTAAAGGACATAACTTTACCAAAGGCCGTTTCATTTTGGTGCCATCCGCTGTACGTATAGTTGCAACGCGGACAACATTATCATCACCTGGGTGAAGATCTATGATTCGAGAAAGAATCCATTTAGAAGGGGGTACATTATCTTGTTTGACAATGCATAAAGTACCAATTTCTGGCAAAGACAAATTGGGTTCCAGCCATTTCCAGCCTTTTGCTGAAGTGTATGCAAGTACTCTGTATGCCATCTTGACCAGAAGTCCTGATGCAGCCATCTGCTAAGTCGATTTAACTTCAAATGGGACAAATCTGGGTCAGGCAACGCGGATATATTCTCTAAAGTTAAAAAATGTCCCGGAGTGAGAACAGAAAAATCGTTCGGATTTGAACTCATAGGAGTAAGCGGACGGCTGTTTAATAAGCCTTCAATATATACAAGTATGGTATAGAATTCTTCGAAACTTAAAATTTGATCTCCTATGACTCTTTTTAAATGCGTTTTGACTGACTTGACTCCCGCTTCTACCAAATCAGAAAAATGAGGGGCAGAAGGGGGTTGAAAATGCCACTCTATGGATAGAGAATCGGCAGCGTTTTTTAGCATATCTTGGATCATACGGTTTGAACCAACGAATGCCGTTCCGTTATCTGATACGCATTTACTAACCGGACCTCTTCGCGCAATTAAACGACGAAAAGCGGCAAGAAAAGCTTCACTAGACAAGTCTCCAGAAAGCTCTAAGTGCAGTGCTTTGGTCGCAAAACAACAAAAAACTACTACACAAGACTTAAATGTCTTGGAAGAGCGGATTTTCATAGCGCGTGTTTCTTTATGAAAATATTCTATAATAAGGGTTGTTAAGCGTGATTTACAAGGTAATAATGCGGGATGCTTTTGATCGTACGTTAAAGTTGATTTTTCAATACGACCTCCAACGCGTAATAAATTATCTTTATAGTCGATAAAAATACCTAATTTTTTGAAAGTTTTTGGAATCGATTTTTTATTTTTAAGTCTCTCAATTATTTCCGAAAAATATTTTGTTTGTTCGTAACGTACTAAAAATAATGTTGCTTCTTTTAATTCTAAGCAAGAGGAGGAAATATTGAGTCTTCGAGTATCGCGGTTACTCATTTTTGAGTTATATTGAAATCTTAAATAATATGCGGTAATTCTTTGTATTTTAGAAAACGAGGAATAAAAATTTAAAAGATTTTCAAAAGGATCGTTTTCTGGATAGGCAAAAAATGTATTTTTCTCCTCCGAGCGTACCTCGTGAGGGGTAGAATCAAATTTTGTTTCAGGCCACTGACTGGTAGGTAACGTAAGCCAGTGAGGGCCTCCAAACCATAGGTCGTTTTCTAAAAATTCAGAGGGTAGCTGCCCCCTTGAGGCGCTATCGCTAGGGTTGTGGCGTGAATCGATTCATGATTCCGGCGGTAGGCTTTCCTGGATTCGAGCTACGCGGTTCGCTACGAATGTCTTCCATTTATATGCGGGCCTTTTTATCCAGTGCAAGGCAATGGAAGAGTCAGTCCAAGCGTAAATTTTTGAAAAATTAATTTTATTTTTAAATGTATTTAGAACATAAGAAACTAAATCGCATAACAAAACGCAAGCGGTCAATTCCAACTTGGGTATTGATAAGTTTTTTAAGGGACTACGCGAGATTTAGCAATGACAAAAAATATTTGGCATTTTTCATTATCGGAAATCCGAAAATAAACAACCGAGGCGTAGGCCTTCATCGATGCATCTCCGAAAGCATGCAGTTCGATATCGGAATTATTATTTAGGCAAATAAGGCGCGGTATTCTAACTTTTTCGAGTAACAAAAGCTCGGTTTTTAGTTGAGACCACCTTTCGCATATTTCCAGTGGCGGCTCGTCATCCCAATTTAATCCCAGCGTATGTAAAATTTGAATAAAGGATTTTGCGAACAATGTTACTGGACTAAGAAAACCGAGAGGGTAGAGGGTCATAACGACGCGAAATGTGACTTAAAATATTGCGTTTGGTACATTTACAATTAATAGGGATGACTGTGAAGCAAAATATGTCATCCTGTGGGAACCATTGCAGTCCCAGGATTTTTAATATATGCGATTCTGAGTCGAAGCTTACTAATTTAGTTTGTAATTGACCTTCTGGGATATCAGAAAGTAACTCCTTTGTGTTACTAGACCATTTACCCAACTCGAAACCACCCATTTTTAAGATGGAAACTAGCTGATCGCGAGCAGTTTTAGCTTCTTGAAGGGAATTAAAGCTACAGCAACAGTCATCTATATAAACTGATTGATATTTTTCGCGTTCAACGTGAGCTAGTTGAAGTATGGTTCTATTAGCGAGAAATGGAGAACTAGACAACCCAAAAATGACTCTTTCAAACATGTATTCTTGGATTTGTTAGTTGCGAGAGTTTCTCCATAATATTCGTTGAAAGGTTTGATGCTGTTCAGCTATCTTTATCATTGTGAACATGGAGCGAATGTCGCACGTAAACGTAATTTTACCAAGGCGAAAATTTAAGAGAATTTGACCAATGTCCTTTTGAAGTTTTTGACCGGTCAGGAGCGTATCATTTAGCGAGGGGTAGCCTAATTTAATTTTAAAACTACCGTTCAGGACTATTCGAACTTTCCTGGTTTAACAACAGCGTGGTGCGGTATGATAAAACCGTTTTGAAATTTTAAATATTCTGGAACAGGTTTAAGGAACCCATTCTTTAAATAATCTTGAATTATTTTTGAATATTCGAGTTTCAAATCTTTATTCGCATGTAAACGGTTTTCTAGAGATAAAAAACGTTTTGTTGCGAGCGAGCGTGACTGCGTGATATCAAATATCGGTGTGATATTATTTTTGAATGGAAACTCCACTATGAAGCGACCAGTGACGTCGCGTTTGTGGCTATCCACAAATATTTTTTCGCATAATTCAATTTCTGGTGAAATTAAATTTTTCTTGGGAATCTCCTCTATTTCCCAAAAGCGAGTGAGCGATTGATTTAGATCTGATAAGAGCGGGATTTGTGTTGAACAAAATAAAGAGGTTGCGGTATTTTTTATGGAGTTCTTGCTAGAGCATTTGCCTAACAAGAGATATCCAAAAATAGAATTTACTGCGACAGGTTGATCTATTTCGCCAGAAACGCGGCCGTCGAGTATAATCTGTGCGAATATTTCGGCGCCAAGTAGCAGGTCTACTAGGCCTGGAATAAAGTAATTAGGATCAGCGAGGTTTAAGTTGACAATATGGCGCCAACGCGAGGGTTCTAATTTTCTAGGCGGCATATCTGGGCATAATTTCGGTAAAATGTATGCATCCAGACTTAGTATAGGGCCTGGTGCCCCAGCGGGTTTAATGCAACAAGAAACTCCACCTTGCGCAGAGGTGTCTTGCATTTGATTTAAACCTTGAATAGTTAAAGAAGATTGAAAATGCGGTAGTTGTAACCTTTTACAACAGTTTTGCGATATATAGTTCATTTCTGAACCGCTATCAATGATTGCACGAGCCTTGTGGTAGCTTCCAAACCTATCTTGGATTTCCACGATAGCAGTTGACAGAAGAACATTAGAGGTAGACGCGGCGATTCCACAAAAATTTGGTTGCGCGGGATCTTGTGGATTTGGCGGGGAAGCAACTTGCATTTGTTGCGGTGGTGCAACTTGCATTTGTTGCAGCGGTGCAACTTGATTTTGTTGCGGTGAGGACATAAGCGAACAATTATTTTGAGCGTTACATTTGTGACGGTGCGCCACTGTACTGCGTTGAAGAATTTTTATTTATTTGTGGGGAAAAGCTCTGTGGTAAACTAGTGGTAAGCTGTGGCATTCCCACTGTGTGCGGGGCCGACGTAGCAAATAAGTTGCCAGTGGCGTGCGATTGCTGCGGTAGGTATTGAGATTGAGCGTTATTATTTTCTACTGCGGTATAGTTTCGCGAAAAACTAGCGGGTGCCTGATTGGCATAATGTATATTTTGCATAAGAGAAGCGGTGTACGCAGGGGCACTGAAAGCGGGGTTAAAACTATTACCATTATTATAACTATTATTATCGCGGGTACATAAAAGCGAATGATACCTAAAATGGCATGATTTACATGATGTATGAGAGCGGCAGCTCTCTAGCAGATGTTTATCTGAATGCAATTTAAACATAGTCTATTAGCGTGAACGAAATTTAAGCGATCTTGGGGGGGTTTAGATTGAAATAAAGGACACCTGTAAATGTTGTGATCAGCTGATCGGCAGCAGATGTAGGCTGTTTGTGTACTGTTTTTCTTAACATTGCCAAAAAACGTATTGCGTTGACTTTGACGAGGTTTGTTTTGGTAAATATTTTTATTTTTAAAGTCAGGCTTAGAATAAGAACTGCTAGAAGGCTTCGAATTTTTTAACGAGGTTGAAAATTCTACTGTTTCAAGAGCGTGGCAGTGATTTAAAATGAAATTCTTTAAATCATCATATTTTGGAAATGACTTATCCTGCGGTTGCGTGTTTTGAATCTCGAATTTAGTTAACAGGTCGTCATTTAAATGTTTAAGTAAAAATATCCATAAGCGAGCGTAAAATTTTTAAGTTATTTGAGTTTGTAACTACGGGTGCGTTATCTAGAGCTTGCAAGTGAGCGAACGCGATAAGACGGGGTCGATCATATCTCTCTAGGAGCGCATCTAGAGCGGCTCTATAGTTCTGCGCAGACGCGGATATACTTTGAACCACGGTTTTTGCGGGCCCTTCTAGGGCCTTCATGAGGTGCGAGTATTTTTCTACATCTGTGCGGTCGTCGTCTTGGTCAACGACTAAAGAAAAAATCTCGTAAAAATTGCGGAACTGTTTTAGATCTCCCGAAAATTTGGGGATTTTAAGCGGGTTTAACTTAGCAGAAGGCTTGGCAGGGTGTTGAGGCAAAGGTGCGGTGGCCTGCTGATCAGGGCATACAATGCTGTGCAGAGCATACACTTGCGAGGCATCATTTTCAAAGTCCTTGCGGATTCGTTCCTCGTCCTCAAGGTCCTCACCATCCATAACGCTTGCTAAGGTAATTATGTTGACGTGATACTGATTGAACTGTCTCTTTATCTCATTAAAGCTTGAATAACACATCTCAAATTGAAGTTTTGCCTGCTCACTTGTATGAGCAGTTTGAGCAAATGTTTTGAGATTAACTATTTGATAGACGTACATTTGGCGCATGGCCTTATATTGTTTTAATTTATTTGCGTTTGAAGACATCTTAAATAAGCGTACTTAATTTAAAATAATAAATTAAATGGATGGCAACAAATAGCGGCACGTCTATGTTTTTATTTTATTCTGAGACAAAGTAAAGAGATAAGCAAATTTCACCGCATCGGGTGACCTTGAAAAAGATGAAATATGATGAAATTGATAAGATGAAAAGAAAAGGTTGATGAAAATAAATTTGCGTATCGAGTGACCTTGAATTTATTTCTTTTACTGATAAGAAATGAAATAAGGTTTTTTGCACACCTTGCTAATAATGGTTTTTATATATGGGAATATTTAATGTGGATCACGTGTGACAAACATTAAATTGCAAATTAACCTAAAATAACAAGGGTTATGACGAAATTTACACTATTTTGAATAAAACGCGTTGAGCCTAAGAGGCCATGCAACAATATCCGGCCGAAGTGGCCATGTAAAAGTTTGGTAGATTGTAAGGTGCTGATTCGAATGGACCAGTGACAAAGTCACAAAAATCCCAAATATAAAAATGTCGGCGTGCAGTTGAGTCCACTCACCTGTTTTTCTCTTCAATTCTCTTTCAAGGGCCCTTGTAGGTCGTTGCTGGAACACATCAATGTCTCTAATCTAAGCCTATAACTAAATGTTCACTATTTACAGCGGTAAAATGATTTAATTAATGGTAAATTGACGTAATGGCGCGGATTTTGCGGGTTGTAACACGGCTTCGTGCAATGATGGATTCGAAGTCTTGCCGAGTGCCGAGTTTCGGCCAATGCGCGGCCTTTTGCTACTGCGCGCATGCGTGAGCTTTCTCAACTGTTTACGCGGGATATTTAAATCCATAACGCGTTTATTTACAGAGAAAAATGTATTCAAAATTAATGAAAACTTCCTCATTTACCTTGAACGAGAAAAATGCGGAAAAAGTAAACTAAAAGATAGAAAATAAGTAATTCTAAATTAACCTAAAACTAAACTAACGGTGAGCCGTTAACAAGCTGGATTGTAACAATTACAGAGGAATTTCAGTCACCAGCACTCTAAGTAGATTGTACGGTAGGATTCTTAGAGATCTAATAGAGAATGATTTTCATGAACAAGAAGAAGAAGAACAAAGTGGGTTTCGTGCAGGCAGATCTTGTAGTGATAATGTTTTTTGTCTTAAACAAGTAATTGAGAAAAGAAGCGCCAGAAATATAGAGACTCATGTTACCTTTGTGGACCTACAAAAAGCATATGATACCGTTCCAGTAGAAAAATTATAAACAGTGTTGGAACAAACTAATATCAATCATACATACATAAAAGCGATAAAAGAACTATACAAAGGGTCAAAATCTAAAATTAAAATTGGAAATCAACTTTCAAAAGAATTCCTGGTAACAAAAGGCTTAAGACAGGGATGTTGTATCTCTACAACTCTTTTTAAAATATATATCGCAGTTGCTCTAAAAAACTGGAAACGTAAAGTGCACGGCATGGGAATATAACTTAACGACCGATTTACTATACAGGGTGTTAATAAAGTATGTAGCCAAACTTCAGGGGGCGATTCCTGGAGTCATTTTAGGAAGAAAAGTTCAAATAAGCATAGGTCCGAAAATGCATATCCAGCAAGATACAGGGTATTAAACTTTGAAAAAAAAATTGTTTTTTGGAAATATCTTCAACATCTTTCGCTTGATTTCATTGAAAATGGGCACAGATATTTCTAGTATAAAGGGCCTACGTTGGCTTTAAAGAAGTTGCAATTAGCAAGTCCAGTGGCTTACCAGGGATGACCTTAGCAAATACTTTGTTAAAAAAAAGTGTACGCCAATGACTTTTTTGACATTTTTGTATTTTTGGCGTATTGTCCAACGAAAAATACATCTTTTATGTCTTTTGTCTTATTTTTATTACTTGCTCGGTTTTCCAGATAAAAAAATAAAAAGCATTTTATTTGGAAAAAACATTTTGCGCTTAAAAAAAAAAATACTAAGTCTTTTCTGGGTAATTTTTGTTTACAAAATTTAGGAGAAATTGGGAACTAGTATTTTGTTAAGGTGCAAAAGTCTAAATTAAAATAAATTTATTAAGTCCAGCGGCGTCTAGGTGCACACCTTAACCAATAATAATAAAAGTTAATTGTACGGCAGTAATTTTTTTGCCATTCTTATAAGTTTTCAGACAGCACAACCAAAAATACGACTTTTTAGAAAAAATGGAATGTCGTGGAATGAAAGAAAAACAAAACTGTCAAAATTTGATAAGTCATAACAATGGTAACAATCAACAATATCGAAAATTTGACAAAGTCCCATTACAACGATAAACAATATCGTATAAGTACGTTTCATTTTTTTACGTGCTAATTAAATGTGTTAATTAATTGATTAATTAGCTCTAAAAGTTACGTATGCTAGAGAATGGTGCAATTTACAAACGCAGAAATGGCAGAAATGCATTTTGTTTATGGGATGGCCCAAGGTAATGCAAGAGAGGCAAGTCGTATTTATGCAGAGAGACATCCCAACCGAATTCTTCCACACAAACATTTGTAAGAATACATGAACGGTTATGCGATTCAGGTACGTTTGAGAGGAGGGATGCTGTAGGGAGGCCTGCAGTACTTAGAACGGTGAAGCAAGAAGAAGCGGTATTGCATGAACTTGAACAAAATACTGGTACAAGTACGAGAAAAATTGCACGTCAATTAGACATAAATCACGTAACTGTATGGCAAATTTTACGAGATTACCAGCTGTACCCTTACCATCTACAGCGTGTTCAAGCTCTGCTACCTACTGATTTCCCCCAGCGTTTAAACTATTGCACTTGGTTTCTCCAACAACAAGAGGCATCTCCCAGGTTTTTAAGTCAAATATTATTTACGGATGAAGCCTGTTTTACAAGAAATGCGATAATGAACTTTCATAACAATCATAACTGGTGTGACGAAAACCCTCATGCAGTAATTGAAGATAATTTTCAACAACAGTTCTCAGTAAATGTGTGGGTTGGTATTGTAAATGACAACCTTATCGGGCCCCATTTTTTGCCAATGCGATTAAATGGTGACCACTACCGTTTTTTTTTGGAATTTGAGCTACCAGAGCTTTTAGAAAATGTCCCTTTGGCAGTAAGAGCAGGAATGTGGTTCATGCATGATGGTGCCTCGCCTCATTTTAGCATTGTCGCACGTCAGTTTTTGAATTGGATGTCTTTACAGTATTTTATGGAGCAGAGAGATATGAAAGAATGTAAAATTTAACATATATGAAACAATGGTAAAAAGCACGCTGTTGTATGGAATAGAGACTTGTCGCGTAACAGAAAAATACAAAACAAAAATGGAAAGTGTCGAAATGGATGCAATAAGAAGATCAATGAGAATATCTAGATTAGATCACATAAGAAATGAGATCATAAAAGAAAAAATGGGAATCACTAAAAGGCAACTGATATGGTACGGCCATGTACAACGGATGAACGACGAAAGATTACCAAAACAGGTCCTAGAATGGCAACGAGTAGGGCGCAGAAAAAGAGGACGTCCTAAACTAGAATGGCAACAGTCAATCCAAAGATCAATGAGTCAAAAGAATCTGACAGAAGATGATTGTCAGGATCGATGGAGGTGGGGAATAGGCGTCGGACAACGTAGAAAAACGTTCTAAACCGACATAGTAGTAGTAGATTGAAGCAAAATTTCATGAAATCGATAGAACCCCGTATTAGGAGCATTTCAGATGACTTTGCAAAAACTATACAAGCGTGCCAGCAAATTGGGTTCAAATGAACCACAACCACGTGCATCTGAAATATATCTATACTGCTAAACCGTATTAAAACCATTAATGGAAAATACTACGAGCGTTCCGCCATATCCGATTCAACTGAACCGAAACGTATGGCTTGGAGTAAAAAAGCAAACACTTTCAATAAAATTTGAGACTGCTTTTAAATGACGTGGATAATTTGTCAAAATTAGGGATAATTTTTATTTAAATTTAAGAAAATGCTTTGGATTAGATTTTGGAACTTTTCGAAGACAAAGCCATAACTGCTTACTTGGCTTGTTTTTAATCAAATTAAAAGGTATTGATCCAAAGGAAATTGAGAATGGGTGTTTTTATGCTTAGTAAAGAGATGTCTCTCTGAATTTATGCAAGCTATGAGTTTGGGTTCATTTGAAATCCAACATGCCGGTAGATACGCTTGCGGCAGTTATTTTTAGGGGCCCTTTCCCAATAAAGATATATTTAAGACATACATGACCCCAACGTATGACATAGATTAAAAAAAAAATTAAATAAAAAAAACACCCAACTGCTAAATTTACTTGTAACTAATAGTCGCATTTGAGTACAAAATTGATAGGTAAACCTATAATGTACGACATGCTTCAACTTTCAGTTTTGATGCCCAAAGCGCACTTACAAAATTATAAAGTTTTGTATTTTCATGAATCAGGTTATTGGGTAATTTTGTACCCAACCGGGACTATAAGTTACAAGAAAATTTAGCAGTTCGGTGTTTTTGTTATTTAAAAATTTTTTATTTCCAACTTTTAGGTCTAATTCTTATTCAGCCTTATAAAAAGCACTATGCATTTACAACTTTAGCTTTACCCAAAGAGTACGTGTAGAATTTTTACGGAGGCGAACAGTGTTACCTTCCATTGAGTGAAGGTGGGGGAGGAGAGAGGGAGGAGGTAACTAGTAAAATGGTTTCGAAAAAATCTTAAAGCGTGTGCCGAAAGAATTTTTGAATTCGCTTCAACTTTGTAAAAGGTATAGCTACAACTATTACTAATAAGAAGGGAGGGGAGAGGAGAGGGAGAGGAAGGGGGAAACTAGTAACATGATGTTGGAAAAAAAGTCTTAAAGCGTGTGCAGAAAGAATGTTTGAAATCGCTCTATATTTGTGAAAGGTATAGCTACAACTATTCCTAATACGAATGGCGGGGGGGTGAGAGGGAGAGGCGAGGGGGGGGACTAGTAACTAGTGTAAAGATTTTTTAAAATCGCTCTTTAATTGATAAAATTATGCGATTATGGTTTTTGAATAGGGTGAGGGGAATGACAGGAGGGGAGATCGGTGGGAGCAGGAAGAACTACAAAGTAACTACAGCAAATTAGAGGACATTTGCAATGAGTAATCAAAGGAATTTCAATAAAATCGCCTGAAATGTAGATAATTTGTATGCCTTAAAGCCTACGTCATGTGACAAAATGGCGTCTGAAGACCGCCATGTTGATTCCTGTTTGTTCACGGAAGGACGGATGAATACAGATTGTACCACATAATTAAAAGGATAGAACTATTCAAGTGACGTCGCAGCTATGCAAAATTTTAGAAAATCGGGGTATTTTCCCGTTTATATTAAAAACAGATGAGAACTGCAAATTTGTACCTAGTTACTTTACTTTACTTTATTTATTCTCCAAAACTTACAATTTGTAGTATAGATTCGTCACAAAAAACAAGAAATTAGAGCAAATAAGAAAGTACATAAAAGTGTATAAAACTTGAGTGAGTGTTTACACAATTTACGGTATTAGGGTACTATTATGAGTAAATATTTATTTTATTTTGTGGCATTTTTAATTTTGTAATATTTAAGTGATAGAAAGTGATTGAATGTTTTGACAATAAAAAAGACAGAGACGCATTGAACTTGTATATAAAAATAAAAAGAAGTCTGTTACCAAAGACCATCTATTACCTATGTATTATATGTACAAAGTGTTAATATAATAAACCTCAATAATTAAAAGTGTAATAATAAACAAATTGTTCGACCGCTTTAAAAATAAAATTTAAAATCTGTGTTTTACGTTCGATTAACGTGACTTTACAAAATCTAAAAATTGGGTAAGTTTTTATTATTTTTAACACTTTTTTTAAAACTTGTCTTTGTTCCCGACTTTGCAGAACACCACTTTTAAACCTCACGCGCCGCCACTGGGAGCAACATGTGATTTAAGATTATCCCTAATATCATTTACGCACACATAAAGTAGACTGACGAGACTTCGAACATGACTGATTCATGACATCGTAATAGCTAAATAAATTTAAAACATAAACTAGGACGCGAAGATCGCTTGTCCCAGCGTCGCGTCGTTGTTTTAAACTGGGTTTGTCTTGGTTTCTCTTCGAAGAAAATCAGAAATACAACTTTACAAGTCTAGAAATCAAAAGTACGCAAAGATTTTATCAGAAACGATTAGATGAAAAGTTAATAAACACAGAACACTCATTGAAAGAGATAAATACATACATAGTAAAAAGCTTGAAGAAAGCAAGTAAAGAAGTTGTTAGATACCAAGGTAACAGAAATAGCAATAAGATGTGGTGGACGGAGGAAATACATTTGGTCAAGGAGCAAAAATGCACATACTTGAAATGGCTCAGTACTAAAGAGTAAAGAGACCTTGGAATCTACAGGGAAACCCGAAGACAGCTAAGAAATTTGATACGCACGGAAAAAAATGAAGTGTTTGAGCGCAAATGCCACGATATAAATACACACGTAGGAGGTAGGCAGAGTTCCGAATTATGGAAATTCATTTCTTCGGTAAAAAACCCAACAAAAGAAAAAGTAAACATTTAGATCATCAAACCAGAACAATCGATTGCCTCAGAAAACGAGAACTGAATATTTGTCAGCCTCTCAAAGGAGAGACATAGAAATACATTGAGAGCAAGTAATCATCGAAAAAGAAATGATAAAAAAAAGCTTAAATCCGGAAAAGCTAGCGGACTTGGGGGAATATACGCTTAAATGCTCAAATCTATATCAGAGAAACTACTAGAAAATCTCACATACATATATTATCAATCAATGCAAGAACAGACATCAATGCCTGATGATTGGAAAATTGCATTCATATCCTCACTACATAAAAAAGGAAACAAGCTTGATTGCAATAATTACAGAGGAATTTCAGTAACCAGTACTCTAAGTAGATTGTACGGTGGGATTCTTAAAGATCTAATAGAAAATGATTTTCATGAACAAGAAGAAGAAAGGCAAAGTGGGTTTTGTGCAGGCAGATTATAGATTATGTTTTTTGTCTTAAACAAGTAATTGAAGAAAGGAGTGCCCAGAAATACAGAGACTCATGTTACCTTTGTAAACTTACAAAAAGCATATGATATCATTCCAGTAGAAAAATTATAGACAGTGTAAGAAAAAACTAATATCAATCATGAAAGCGACAAAAGAACTAGACAAAGGGTTAAAATCTAAAATTAAAATTGGAAATCGACTTCCAAAAGAATTCCTGGTAACGAAAGGCTTAAGACAGGAATGTTGTATCTCACCAACTCTTTTTAAAATATATATCACAGTAGCTCTAAAAAACTGGAAACGTAAAGTACACAGCATGGGAATACCACTTATCGACCGATTTACTATATACACACTACAGTTTTCTGACGACTAAGTAATTGTAGCTAATGACAAAGTAGACATGGAGTATATGATGAGAATGTTAATGGAAGAATTTCAAAAGTGGGGATTAACTGTGAACGTGGACAAGGCACAGTACTTATATATTCGAAACGAATGCAATGAGTATGTTTACTTGGGTGTCACATTTGATAAGACAGAAACAGACTGTAAAGAACTGGAAAAAAGAATAGTAATAGCAAAAAAGGATATTGGATGTCTTACCAGTATTTTATGGAGCAGAGAGATAAAAAAGAATAAAAAATTTGAAAAGCACGCTGTTGTTTGGAAAATAGACTTGTCGCATAACAGAAAATACAAAATATACATTAAAAGTATCAAAATGGATACAATAAGATCAATGAGAATCAATGAGATCATATAAGAAATTAGATCATAAAAGAAAAAATTAGAATCGAGGGAAGCATAACGGATGACACCACTGAAAGACGACAAAAGATTACCAAAGCAGGTCGTAGAATGGCACCAATAGGGCGCAGAAAAAGACCGTCCTAAACTGAAATGGCAACAGTCAATATAAAGATCAAAAACACGTGACAGAAGATGATTGTCAGGATCGAGGAAGGTGGAGAATAGGCGTCGGACAACATAGAAAACCGTTTTTAATCGACATAGTATTAATTGTCTTGGTCATGGGTCTTATAGACCTTATAGCACCACTTGCGGGTTAACTATATTTTTTAGCCTTCGACGGTTGTTTTTCTATTTATTTTGCGAGACGTGTAAATCAGAAAAGCTTTAAAGCAAATTTTTTTTCTTATTACCGCTGCTCTTTAAAGAGTCATTAGTAAATTGGTACGCTTTTAGAAAAATGGACTTTTCAGCCGTTTTTTAACCTTTTTTATTTCGTCCTAAAAACGATTTTGTCGTATATAGAGAATCGCAATATTTTCTTAATTTACAACAAAAAAAAAGCTTTTTAGAATTGAATTTGACATGACATGACAATGGTTCATTTTATACCTAGGTACTAAAATGGCATTTTTTATCCTCACAAGGCTCGGGCTACTATTCGCTGAGGAATAACTGGAGGAATTGGGACCTGTTTTTATTTAGATTGTTTGCAAAAACAACAGGCTTAATTACATTCATTGGCTCACCTAGGGGCGTCTCGGGGCCCGGGATCCCCCCAAGGCCAAGTTTTTTGTAGATATTTTGCACATCTCTCATGAATAAAAAAATAAAGTAGCCTAAAATACGGCAACATAATTCATTTTGGCATGTTTGTAATAAGTTGTCGTTTTATCGTACTAATGAAGTAATGAGCTTATTGTATCACTATTAATTAAATAAGCTTATTATACGTAACTTGTGTTATTTTTTTATTAAAAAGAATTCTTGGTAAAACACTTTGTCTTTGGTTTTTTTTTCGGTTATTTTTGTGTAAACTGCATCGTAATATTTATGTGAAATAAAAAAATATTGAACTGTAAAATCTGGGTGGTATACGTATACGTAGATAAGTTGTTGTCTATTACTCCTACGGGGGAAAGTACTATTCGGCGCCGCCGAATTGACACTAGCCGGTTCAGCGCAAAATTACCGGCGCAGGTAATGTTGAGTTTGGTTAGGTTTTGTTAGCTATGGATATGGTGTAGTACAACACTCAACCGTTAAGGATAAAAGCCGCGTCCACATCTGAACATTTCGACGAACATTAGGCTGCGCAACGAGCAGAACGGCGAGCAAAACTGCGAATGGGCTTTTTTGATTTTGACGAGCAGAACAACGAACAAATGTTCTCAGTTTTTTCCTTCAAGGTTCAAATATCTGTTTGTCGTTTTATTTTGTTCCGTCCTAACCAACAAACCCATTCGCGCGCATTATCTTTGATATCTGGGAAAAAACCGACAACCGATGGGAATAGCTATGATTTGCCGAATCGTTCACGAGCAGGCTCAAGACCCCGTCCAAACTAGTGTTCTGTACGCCGCTCGACTCTTTGCGCGTTTCAATGTTCGTCGAAATGTTCAGGTGTGGACGCGGCTTAAAGCCTAAAAGTTTTTTTCCTGTAATATAAAGGTGCGTACTGACTTGCAACAAATCACTCCAAACGCGCAAAACACTACGAACATTCCGATCTTTTTCCTCCGAATGCAACAAACATTCGCGCGCAAAAGATCGTCATGTTTTCAAAGTCATTTGAAATACCTCCTAATACGGGGTTCTATCGATTTCGCGAAATTTTGCTTGATTCTGCCCTTCAAAAGTTATCTAAATTCATATAAAATCTTCCTGGTATAATTTCAACCCTACCGACACAAAACAGCCGCGGCCCTTTTCGGGTCCGACCAAAGTATTTGTCGGCCGCGGCGTCACTAAAAAGAAATGAGAACAAGATTTCCAACACTTCCCTCGCGGAAATCACATAAACTACAGGTAAATATAAATCGAACAGAAGTTCCAGGATCCTTGTATGTGGGCATATCCTCAAAAGGTGCGCTTCTGTAGAATATGAAATGATGATTTACATAAAGTTAATCTTTAATAAACTTTTTTCGATATGATTTTTGAAATTGCGTAAAATTTAAAAAAGTAATTTTTCGCACTTGGATATTTTTTAATTTTTAGCTCACATGTATGCATACAGACATACAGACATACAGACATACAGCCATACAGACATACAGACATACAGACATACAGACATACAGACATACAGACATACAGACATACAGACATACAGACATACAGACATACAGACATACAGACATACAGACATACAGACATACAGACATACAGACATACAGACATACAGACATACAGACATACAGACATACAGACATACAGACATACAGACATACAGACATACAGACATACAGACATACAGACATACAGACATACAGACATACAGACATACAGACATACAGACATACAGACATACAGACATACAGACATACAGACATACAGACATACAGACATACAGACATACAGACATACAGACATACAGACATACAGACATACAGACATACAGACATACAGACATACAGACATACAGACATACAGACATACAGACATACAGACATACAGACATACAGACATACAGACATACAGACATACAGACATACAGACATACAGACATACAGACATACAGACATACAGACATACAGACATACAGACATACAGACATACAGACATACAGACATACAGACATACAGACATACAGACATACAGACATACAGACATACAGACATACAGACATACAGACATACAGACATACAGACATACAGACATACAGACATACAGACATACAGACATACAGACATACAGACATACAGACATACAGACATACAGACATACAGACATACAGACATACAGACATACAGACATACAGACATACAGACATACAGACATACAGACATACAGACATACAGACATACAGACATACAGACATACAGACATACAGACATACAGACATACAGACATACAGACATACAGACATACAGACATACAGACATACAGACATACAGACATACAGACATACAGACATACAGACATACAGACATACAGACATACAGACATACAGACATACAGACATACAGACATACAGACATACAGACATACAGACATACAGACATACAGACATACAGACATACAGACATACAGACATACAGACATACAGACATACAGACATACAGACATACAGACATACAGACATACAGACATACAGACATACAGACATACAGACATACAGACATACAGACATACAGACATACAGACATACAGACATACAGACATACAGACATACAGACATACAGACATACAGACATACAGACATACAGACATACAGACATACAGACATACAGACATACAGACATACAGACATACAGACATACAGACATACAGACATACAGACATACAGACATACAGACATACAGACATACAGACATACAGACATACAGACATACAGACATACAGACATACAGACATACAGACATACAGACATACAGACATACAGACATACAGACATACAGACATACAGACATACAGACATACAGACATACAGACATACAGACATACAGACATACAGACATACAGACATACAGACATACAGACATACAGACATACAGACATACAGACATACAGACATACAGACATACAGACATACAGACATACAGACATACAGACATACAGACATACAGACATACAGACATACAGACATACAGACATACAGACATACAGACATACAGACATACAGACATACAGACATACAGACATACAGACATACAGACATACAGACATACAGACATACAGACATACAGACATACAGACATACAGACATACAGACATACAGACATACAGACATACAGACATACAGACATACAGACATACAGACATACAGACATACAGACATACAGACATACAGACATACAGACATACAGACATACAGACATACAGACATACAGACATACAGACATACAGACATACAGACATACAGACATACAGACATACAGACATACAGACATACAGACATACAGACATACAGACATACAGACATACAGACATACAGACATACAGACATACAGACATACAGACATACAGACATACAGACATACAGACATACAGACATACAGACATACAGACATACAGACATACAGACATACAGACATACAGACATACAGACATACAGACATACAGACATACAGACATACAGACATACAGACATACAGACATACAGACATACAGACATACAGACATACAGACATACAGACATACAGACATACAGACATACAGACATACAGACATACAGACATACAGACATACAGACATACAGACATACAGACATACAGACATACAGATATACAGACTTACAGACATACAGACGTATATACATATATATATATATATATATATATATATATATATATATATATATATATATCAAAATTAAGTAAGTTTATTCAATATTTAGAGTCATTTAGAATAAAACTGTAGGTACAGACAGACGGACGGACGGACGGACGGACAGACAGTCAGACGGACAGTCGGACAGACGGACAGATGGACAGACAGACACCATAGCTCACCCTACTTATAGTATACGTGTGAGCTAATACATTATACTTGGTATTAAACTGGTCCATTGGTCGGGTCCCCGGGTATCGCAAAGAGGTTTTTTTTTGTGGACCAAAATTAGTTAAAATTATATTATACATACATTAATTGTGTTAGCTTAGGTGCCCAAAAATTGGGAGAGTATTTTATTTGCAAATTATTTTTGATTCTTTTTCTTTATTTACTATTTTTAAAATTCTCATTATAATCGGATTAGTAGTTTACTTTTCTTAAATGACGTCATTTTGAATTTTGAAAAGTCGAAAAATTTGAAACTTGTGGGCAAACAATATTTCAACTTACCCACACACCGATTGATTTTTAACGCTGCACAAGTCAAATTTAGTAGAAATTAGGAATAGTTATTTACCTAACTAGTGCGGAAAGTGTTACTTTTACGCACGCGACGGCAGTTGCCCGAACGACGCTTTGCGGAGTTCGGGCACGCCGTCAAGGGCGGAAAAGGCACTTTCCGCAAGAGTTAGGTACAAAATTTTTCCTAGTTGCATAAAAAGCTTGGTTTTACATTTTAATATATTTGGTATTTTTTACATTAAAACAGCAAAAAACAAATTCTGTTTTCATTTTTAATTTAATTGAGTTTATAAATGGGTCAATAAGTCTAATTAGGCCTAAAATTCACGGCGTGCGGAAAGTTCAACTTTCCGCACGCAAATGCGTGCGTAAAAGTGCACTTTTACGCACGCAAGTAAGAAAAAGTGATTATTAATCAATTCATCACTTCCCTAATAGATAGTAGGTTATCGTAGTCCACGTGGAGTGAAAATCTGCAAGGCACCAGGTGTACAGATGCAATGTGATTGGCTCATTTTTCTGAACTTACGGTTTTAATTGGTATATAGCATTTGCTCTGCGTCCTGTATTCTCGCTATTTTAAGTCAGTATCACCGTCAACCGTGATGGACGAAGACGACCCGGTAGTAGCGGCCGGCGCTCTTCTGATTATTCAAAAATAAAAAAGAGCAGCGAAAAGAATGGTCTAGACGTCTGTATTTACAAAGACAAAATTTAAGTTTACTGAGAGATATGGACTATTTCCATTTCAAAAATTTTACCAGAATATCTGCAGATGATTTTGAAAACTTAATTTGTCTAGTGGGTCCTAAAATATTCAAGAAAGATACCCAACTTCGACATGCTATACCTGTTCAAGATAGCTTAGCTATTACTCTACGTTTTTTAGCAACAGTGGACTCTTTCACTAGTCTACAATACCTATTTAAAGTATCAAAACAACGAGTTGGTTTTATATTTATAGAGACCTGCAATGCCCTTATTGAAAAATTGAAACATGAAATAAAGGTAAATATACCGGGTGGCCCAAAAAAAAGGCATGAAATGATTTTTATTATCACTTTTGAACGAATTGGTCTGGGTTTTGACCAAAAATATTTTTTGTCCGCTATCAAATTCCAAGATGGCACACAGAATCAAAGGTAGGGTAGACCGGGTAGTGCCCACTTTTTATAAATGTGCTACTAAAAAATATTAAGCTGATTCAATTGTTTTCTTTTTTGTTCTGTCAATAGCTACAACTTTAGACTTACAAAAACAATATGACACAAATCCCTAAAATTAAAAAAAACTTTTGGTTGTTTGTAAACAGTACTATTAATCAACATATATACGAGGTATTTTGTCACATAATGTAGGCGTTAAGGCATACAAAATTTGCTGTAATTACTTTGTAGTCCTCCCTGGTCCTAGCTAGAGACAATCTATGTATGACATATTTTAAATATGTCATACATACAGGGTCTCTATTTAAAATATGTCATGTCCTAGCCATCTCGCCGCCTGTCATTCCCCCTCACCCTCTTCAAAAACCATATTCGCATAAATTTCCCAAATATGAAGCGATTTCAAAACTTCTTTCTGCACACGGTTTAAGAATTTTTCAACAGCATTTTACTTCTTCCCTCTCCCTCTCCCTCCCCCACCTTGACTCAATGTTTGTAGAAACGCACCTATCTCCGAGTAACGCTAAATGAATGATAAATGCATTCTTTCTATAAGGCTGAATAAGAATTAAAAAATGGATGTAAAAAATAAATTAACAGAAAACACCCAACTGCTAAATCTACTTGTAACTACTAGTCGTAGTTGGGTACAAAATTACCCAATAACCTAATTCATGAAAATACAAAACTGTATAATTTTGTAAGTGCGCTTTGGGCATCAAAACTAAAAATTGAAGCATATCGTACATTATAAGTATATCTATTACAGTTTGTGATACCTATCAATTTTATACTCAACTGCGACTATAGTAGGCACAAGTAGAACTAGCAGTTTGGTGTTTTTTTTATTTATTTTTTTTTATAAATAAGTTTAATATTTATTTATTATTATTCAAACATATTAACTAAAGGTAAAGTTTTTTTTACTTAATAACTAAACTAAATGAACCGAACCGCATAAATTAATTTAAAAAAATTTCCTCAATGTCGTAGTTTACATATGTTTTGTCAGCTGAATAATCAGATGCGTATTGAAATTAAGGATATGAAGGTTCAATACTTTTTGAGCGTTGTGCGGGAGATGGATGGTCCATTCCATTTTTTAATTGCCAAGTAAAAAAAAAACCACCGCACCCACTGAACAAACAATAAATCTCTTTGTGGTATTCCGATTTACCGACAAGCCTCGGAAAATGTTTTGCGCGTTCGCCGTGACGTATTGACTTGCAAAATTTGTTGCAGCGCGGTCTATGCTTTTGAAGTACACGTATTCACTCACACACACTCCGCGCATTTTCGCCGAAAATGTTTGTCCTGTTTGTAGTGTTTGATGCGCGCTGTGTTCCCAGATTGCAAAATCACATAAGCATTGCATAGACACGTACTCACTGAGCGAACATTTTCGGCGAAAATGTTTGGAGTGTTTGTAGTGTTTTGTTGCAAGTCAATACCCACTTTTAAGGTGCGTACTGACTTGCAACAAATCACTCCAAACGCGCAAAACACTACGAACATTCCGATCTTTTTCCTCCGAATGCAACAAACATTCGCGCGCAAAAGATCGTCGTGTTTTCAAAGTCATTTGAAATACCTCCTAATACGGGGTTCTATCGATTTCGCGAAATTTTGCTTGATTCTGCCCTTCAAAAGTTATCTAAATTCATATAAAATCTTCCTGGTATAATTTCAACCCTACCGACACAAAACAGCCGCGGCCCTTTTCGGGTCCGACCAAAGTATTTGTCGGCCGCGGCGTCACTAAAAAGAAATGAGAACAAGATTTCCAACACTTCCCTCGCGGAAATCACATAAACTACAGGTAAATATAAATCGAACAGAAGTTCCAGGATCCTTGTATGTGGGCATATCCTCAAAAGGTGCGCTTCTGTAGAATATGAAATGATGATTTACATAAAGTTAATCTTTAATAAACTTTTTTCGATATGATTTTTGAAATTGCGTAAAATTTAAAAAAGTAATTTTTCGCACTTGGATATTTTTTAATTTTTAGCTCACATGTATGCATACAGACATACAGACATACAGACATACAGACATACAGCCATACAGACATACAGACATACAGACATACAGACATACAGACATACAGACATACAGACATACAGACATACAGACATACAGACATACAGACATACAGACATACAGACATACAGACATACAGACATACAGACATACAGACATACAGACATACAGACATACAGACATACAGACATACAGACATACAGACATACAGACATACAGACATACAGACATACAGACATACAGACATACAGACATACAGACATACAGACATACAGACATACAGACATACAGACATACAGACATACAGACATACAGACATACAGACATACAGACATACAGACATACAGACATACAGACATACAGACATACAGACATACAGACATACAGACATACAGACATACAGACATACAGACATACAGACATACAGACATACAGACATACAGACATACAGACATACAGACATACAGACATACAGACATACAGACATACAGACATACAGACATACAGACATACAGACATACAGACATACAGACATACAGACATACAGACATACAGACATACAGACATACAGACATACAGACATACAGACATACAGACATACAGACATACAGACATACAGACATACAGACATACAGACATACAGACATACAGACATACAGACATACAGACATACAGACATACAGACATACAGACATACAGACATACAGACATACAGACATACAGACATACAGACATACAGACATACAGACATACAGACATACAGACATACAGACATACAGACATACAGACATACCGACATACAGACATACAGACATACAGACATACAGACATACAGACTTACAGACATACAGACGAACATACATATAATATATATATATATATATATATATATATATATATAATTATATATATATATACATATATATACATATATATATACATATATATATATATATATATATATATATTATATATATCTAAATTAAGTAAGTTTATTCAATATTTAGAGTCATTTAGAATAAAACTGTAGGTACAGACAGACGGACGGACGGACGGACAGACGGACAGTCGGACAGTCGGACAGACGGACAGATGGACAGACAGACACCATAGCTCACCCTACTTATAGTATACGTGTGAGCTAATACATTATACTTGGTATTAAACTGGTCCATTGGTCGGGTCCCCGGGTATCGCAAAGAGGTTTTTTTTTTGTGGACCAAAATTAGTTAAAATTATATTATACATACATTAATTGTGTTAGCTTAGGTGCCCAAAAATTGGGAGAGTATTTTATTTGCAAATTATTTTTGATTCTTTTTCTTTATTTACTATTTTTTAAATTCTCATTTTAATCGGATTAGTAGTTTACTTTTCTTAAATGACGTCATTTTGAATTTTGAAAAGTCGAAAAATTTGAAACTTGTGGGCAAACAATATTTCAACTTACCCACACACCGATTGATTTTTAACGCTGCACAAGTCAAATTTAGTAGAAATTAGGAATAGTTATTTACCTAACTAGTGCGGAAAGTGATACTTTTACGCACGCGACGGCAGTTGCCCGAACGACGCTTTGCGGAGTTCGGACACGCCGTCAAGGGCGGAAAAGGCACTTTCCGCAAGAGTTAGGTACAAAATTTTTCCTAGTTGCATAAAAAGCTTGGTTTTACATTTTAATATATTTGGTATTTTTTACATTAAAACAGCAAAAAACAAATTCTGTTTTCATTTTTAATTTAATTGAGTTTATAAATGGGTCAATAAGTCTAATTAGGCCTAAAATTCACGGCGTGCGGAAAGTTCAACTTTCCGCACGCAAATGCGTGCGTAAAAGTGCACTTTTACGCACGCAAGTAGGAAAAAGTGATTATTAATCAATTCATCACTTCCCTAATAGATAGTAGGTTATCGTAGTCCACGTGGAGTGAAAATCTGCAAGGCACCAGGTGTACAGATGCAATGTGATTGGCTCATTTTTCTGAACTTACGGTTTTAATTGGTATATAGCATTTGCTCTGCGTCCTGTATTCTCGCTATTTTAAGTCAGTATCACCGTCAACCGTGATGGACGAAGACGACCCGGTAGTAGCGGCCGGCGCTCTTCTGATTATTCAAAAATAAAAAAGAGCAGCGAAAAGAATGGTCTAGACGTCTGTATTTACAAAGACAAAATTTAAGTTTACTGAGAGATATGGACTATTTCCATTTCAAAAATTTTACCAGAATATCTGCAGATGATTTTGAAAACTTAATTTGTCTAGAGGGTCCTAAAATATTCAAGAAAGATACCCAACTTCGACATGCTATACCTGTTCAAGATAGCTTAGCTATTACTCTACGTTTTTTAGCAACAGTGGACTCTTTCACTAGTCTACAATACCTATTTAAAGTATCAAAACAACGAGTTGGTTTTATATTTATAGAGACCTGCAATGCCCTTATTGAAAAATTGAAACATGAAATAAAGGTAAATATACCGGGTGGCCCAAAAAAAAGGCATGAAATGATTTTTATTATCACTTTTGAACGAATTGGTCTGGGTTTTGACCAAAAATATTTTTTGTCCGCTATCAAATTCCAAGATGGCACACAGAATCAAAGGTAGGGTAGACCGGGTAGTGCCCACTTTTTATAAATGTGCTACTAAAAAATATTAAGCTGATTCAATTGTTTTCTTTTTTGTTCTGTCAATAGCTACAACTTTAGACTTACAAAAACAATATGACACAAATCCCTAAAATTAAAAAAAACTTTTGGTTGTTTGTAAACAGTACCATTAATCAACATATATACGAGGTATTTTGACACATAATGTAGGCGTTAAGGCATACAAAATTTGCTGTAATTACTTTGTAGTCCTCCCTGGTCCTAGCTAGAGACAATCTATGTATGACATATTTTAAATATGTCATACATACAGGGTCTCTATTTAAAATATGTCATGTCCTAGCCATCTCGCCGCCTGTCATTCCCCCTCACCCTCTTCAAAAACCATATTCGCATAAATTTCCCAAATATGAAGCGATTTCAAAACTTCTTTCTGCACACGGTTTAAGAATTTTTCAACAGCATTTTACTTCTTCCCTCTCCCTCTCCCTCCCCCACCTTGACTCAATGTTTGTAGAAACGCACCTATCTCCGAGTAACGCTAAATGAATGATAAATGCATTCTTTCTATAAGGCTGAATAAGAATTAAAAAATTGATGTAAAAAATAAATTAACAGAAAACACCCAACTGCTAAATCTACTTGTAACTACTAGTCGTAGTTGGGTACAGAATTACCCAATAACCTAATTCATGAAAATACAAAACTGTATAATTTTGTAAGTGCGCTTTGGGCATCAAAACTAAAAATTGAAGCATATCGTACATTATAAGTATATCTATTACAGTTTGTGATACCTATCAATTTTATACTCAACTGCGACTATAGTAGGCACAAGTAGAACTAGCAGTTTGGTGTTTTTTTTATTTATTTTTTTTATAAATAAGTTTAATATTTATTTATTATTATTCAAACATATTAACTAAAGGTAAAGTTTTTTTTACTTAATAACTAAACTAAATGAACCGAACCGCATAAATTAATTTAAAAAAATTTCCTCAATGTCGTAGTTTACATATGTTTTGTCAGCTGAATAATCAGATGCGTATTGAAATTAAGGATATGAAGGTTCAATACTTTTTGAGCGTTGTGCGGGAGATGGATGGTCCATTCCATTTTTTAATTGCCAAGTAAAAAAAAAACCACCGCACCCACTGAACAAACAAGAAGGAATAAATCTCTTTGTGGTATTCCGATTTACCGACAAGCCTCGGAAAATGTTTTGCGCGTTCGCCGTGACGTATTGACTTGCAAAATTTGTTGCAGCGCGGTCTATGCTTTTGAAGTACACGTATTCACTCACACACACTCCGCGCATTTTCGCCGAAAATGTTTGTCCTGTTTGTAGTGTTTGATGCGCGCTGTGTTCCCAGATTGCAAAATCACATAAGCATTGCATAGACACGTACTCACTGAGCGAACATTTTCGGCGAAAATGTTTGGAGTGTTTGTAGTGTTTTGTTGCAAGTCAATACCCACTTTAAGGCGAATTCTCGTTCTATATGTTTCGAAACAGTATGGTTCATAGATACGTAATTAATTGGTGACGTTTCATATCTATATTTTCGAATTTATGGGCGTTATACGATAAAATACCGTTCATAGAGGTGTAAATTTTGAATTTATTGTCAATATTTTAGTAAAAACTAAATTAAATTAAGAAACAACGTTTTAATTAAAAAAAACAAAATTTTAACATTGATTTTTTAATATTGTTTTTTCAGCTAAACGTCAAAAAATGACATAAAATGTATAATTTTAGCAATAGTTTCAAAACGAGCTTTTACCTCGTTTCAAAACATGACATAGCCGACGCACGCGCAGTTGCTTACGTCAATTGGCTAACTTCAAGGCGTCCACAAACGCCTGTGAACGCCACGTCACGTTTCTGAAATAATAAAATGGTTGTGCATGTTTTTGAATTGGGTTTTAAATTATTATTAATATAAATTTCATTTTCCCCACAAACGAAAAATTTTGAAAAACAGAGAAATAATAATAATAACCTACAAATTGCGATGCTGACAAGCACGTGGGGGTCAATTCTTGAATTGTTTTTTTTTTTAAGTTTTTATATTTAATATAGAAAAATATAAATACATATTCGCCAATCAGTGCTTGAAGCTCAGATGCCATAATTTTACTTAAATTTGAATAAATTTCATCATAACCATAAATATATTTATTTTTTAGTTTTTTTATGATTTTCGTCTTCAGAAACTTACATTTTATATTTTCGATAATATTTATTGAAAAATCTTGAGGACTTAATAAATTTTTAACTGCAGTTGAGGCAGCTTCAGCAAAAATTAATTTGTTTGTTTGTAAATCTACTTTTCCATAATTATACCTACAGATTCAAACATACACCGCGTTATGATTATTGGCACGAAATGCCTCAAAATACGGTAAATATATATCATTTCTGGAAAATCGAACATAGTATAATAACGGTAGGTTATAGAAATAGTGTCCTCATTTCGTTGAAAATGATGACACCAGTTTTTTTTTTAATGTGGTTAAAAATTTTTTAAAGGGAATAACAGGGAGTGATAGTATAAAGAAAAATAGATTTTAGACTACTAGTAAAATTTAAAAGGCGTATTTTTATTTCCAGTGCCTATTGTTTCCGAAAAATAGGAATTTACTTAATAAATTGTTACCCTTGGCCAACCCATCACGTGCAAAATAGTGGCACTTTCCACACTAGTTATTAAATATACTTTTTAATTAAATATGTTGAACCATGGTGTATCGTATTTTATCGTTAAATAACAATGTATGTACTCATAGCCTGGTTTCCGGACGAAAATGTTAAAATGTAGGTAATATTATTTGTAAATGGACTTGTTTGTAGCAATTTATATTATTTAGAATTGACCACATTCAAAACTTGCGCATAAATTATACAGTGCCGTCCAAATATAATTTTGTTTATTTTTTTTCCAAAATAACAAGAGAATTTTTAGTTAGATCTTTTTTTATTATTACAAGCGTATATTTAACTTCACCTGTATGTATGTATGTGGGTATGTATGTATGTAATCAAATCTTGCAACTCATTTTTGAAGAACTTCCAACCATCCGATTGACTTAAAATTTCGCATAGCATCTTAGTTCCGATGACAATATAATAATGTGCATCGGGTACCTACCTCCCCAAAATTGCTATCTGGGGGTATTTGAGGATGAGAATTACCAATTATTGATCAAATTACAAAAATTCAATATGGCGGATTCAAAATGGACGATTTAATGTCAAGTTTTTCTGATTACTTTTAACTGACTTCCACATATCCGATTGACTTCAAATTTCGCATATCATTATAGTTCCGATGACAATCCAATAATGTGGTATCACTGACTGCCTACCTCACCCCTAACCTGGAAGGAGGAGAGGGGGTAAAATTTTAGTTTGTTGGATTTCCACCAAAATTGGTATTTGGGAGTTTTTAAGGATGAGGATTACGAATTTTTGATCAGATTACAAGAATTCAATATGGCGGATTCAAAATGGACGATTTAATGTCAAGTTTTTCTGACTGCTTTCAACTGATTTCCACGTACCCGATTGACTTCAAATTTCGCATACCGTTATAGTTCCGATAACAATCCAATAATGTGGTTTCATCGGGTACCTACCTCCCCTCTAACATGGGGGGGTGGAGAGGGGGTAAAACTTTTGATTGGTATAAAGCGAAAAATTAATTAGATTGCTGGTTCATAAAATTAGTTTACCAATCACCTGCGAATAATTTAATTAATTATGAAATCTGAACTGAAAATAATTACGAACAGTTGAAGATGCACTTACCCCTGTTTTTTGCAGCGTGTTGTTCGTGACGTCTTTCACACAGAAGTGATTTTTCGACAGCAACCGTCACATATCGAAGCGCGCACACCCCCAATGTACAAATTCAACTGGTTGAGTGCGCGAAGATGCAATTGAACATGCTCAGCAAGTAAAATAAAATAAAGTTTTCAATCGCATTCGCCAAAATTCTTAAAGACAAATACGAACGTATAAACGCGAGAAAAATATTAAAATAAAACAAAATTCTTATACCCAAAAGTATATTTACAAAGGCGAGTGAATTTTGGACATTCTGCCCGCCTAAAAATTACATTGATGTAATTTTTAAATGTTTTCAGGTTCAAAGTCCATCGGTAAAGGACATAGCTTTACCAGAGGTCTTTGAAATATTCCTAAGACAGTGCGCACAGTGGCAACACGTGAGATTTGATCTTCACCTGGGTGAAGGGCAATAATTCTACCAAGCGACCATTTTGTCGGTGGTAAATTATCCGACTTTATGTGTACCATAGTACCTATAGCAGGGGCGGGACAAGTGGGTTCCAGCCACTTGGACCGCTGCTGCAGTGTATGTAAATATTCCTTAGAATAACGCGCCCAAAAATCCTGATGTAATCTTTGGATCATCTGCCATCTAGAGAGGCGGTTTAGTTTGATACTGGTTACATCAGGATCGGGTAAACTACAAACAGGTTCTAGAGTCAAAAAATGATTTGGTGTCAACGCAGACAAATCATTGGGGTCGCTAGATAAAGGAGACAATGGTCTAGAATTTAATAGCGCTTCCACTTGTACTAAGACCGTATAAAGCTCTTCGTACGTTAAAATCTGGCTTCCGATAACGCGATACAAATGCGTTTTTACCGCCTTTACTCCACTTTCTGCTAATCCAGAAAAGTGTGGCGCCCCTGGGGGGTGAAAAAACCACTCAATGGATTCCGCGGCTGCCGCTTGTTTAAATATTATCTGTAATTCCTTATTTGCACCCTTAAACGTAGTTCCTTGGTCTGATATTATTTTTGAGACCCTTCCTCGACGTGCCATAAAACGCCTTAAAGCACACAGAAAAGCTTCGCTAGAATAATCCGAAACTAATTCGATATGAAGAGCCTTGGTAGAGAAGCAAACGAATATGCAGATCCAAGCCTTAAGCGTTTTATTTCCGCGAACTTTTCTGCTTAATGATATGGATATTGGACCCGCATAGTCACAACCGACTACGGTAAAACTTTTGACAGCAGATATGCGTAATTTGGGTAAGTTTCCCATTTTTGGTTCAAAAGGTTTCGGATTAAGTCGCCAACAATTTTTACAGTTAGCGATAACGGTTCTTATCGCCCGCTTAGGAGATAATATCCAGAAATTTTGAAAAATTAAGAACTGTAAAGTTTGCAAACCTGGGTGCAAATAAGATTTATGATAGTGTTCAATGAGGAGCGTAGTTAATCTATGTTGTCGTGGTAAAAGAATCGGGTGTTTCTGGTCATATGAAAGATCAGAATATCGGAGGCGACCTCCAACCCGCAATATATTTTTATTATCAAGAAAAGCGTCTAACTTTCTAAAAGGCTTTGAAATGCGTTTTTTCGCATTAATATTTGAGATTTCTTGAGAAAATGTGACTGTTTGAACATGCCTGATCAGAAAAATAAGAGCGAGATTAAGTTCTGACAGGACTATGGGTCCAGTACGATAAGCAAGATTTCTTTTAAAGCAGATAAAACGATACCAGATAGCGATTATCCTTTGAATTTTAGAAAGTGAAGAATATTTGTTTAAAAGAATATCAAAAAACGTGTTTTCTGTAAATGCGACCAAAGTTATTTTCCTTTCTTCACCAAGAACTTCGTCCGAATCCAATGGTTCAGAATAAATGCTTGGTGGCCAATGCTCATCAGGCATTGAAAGCCAATCTGGACCGCACCACCAAAGGGGCGTATTTAACAATTCTGACGGCAACAAAGTTCTTGTTGCACAGTCTGCGGGATTATCATTTGTGCGTACATGCTGCCATATTGCAGCTGGTAGTTTATTTTGAATTTTCGCAACCCGGTTGGCGACAAATGTTTTGTATCTATAAGGGGGATTTTTAATCCAGCTAAGAGCGATTGTGGAATCTGACCACGCGAAAATTTTAGAAATTTTAATTTTATCTCCTAGAATTTTTAAAATTGCGGAAACAAGATCAACCAGTAAAACAGCGGCTACTAGCTCTAATCTCGGGATTGAAATTGTTTTTACCGGAGCGATTTTTGCTTTAGCAGCAATGAGAAAAGTGCAGATTTTATTATTTTGTAAAACGCGAAAATACGCTATACTAGCGTAAGCTTTTTCTGACGAATCACAGAAAGCGTGAAGTTGACATTCTGTAAAATTATCAATAATAAAACGTCGCGGTAAAGAAAAGTTTTGAATAAGGCCTAACTCAGATTTATATTTTAACCAACGTTGGCGTATAAAGGGGGAAACTTCCTGGTCCCAGTCATATTTCTGTTTCCACAGAAGCTGCAATAGATCTTTGGAGAACAGGCTCAGAGGTGAGAGCCATCCTAGTGGATCAAAGCATCTTGCAATTTCTGACAGAATCGTGCGTTTTGTACATTCTCGTTCCAATGGATCTACGCGATAGGTAAAAATATATTTACAAGGAATCCATTGTAAGCCTAAAATTTTTATTGTTTCAGATTCTGAATCGAAATTAAACGAGTTTGAGTGCAAGTAAGACTCCGGAAGGTCTTGTAAAAATGACTTATTGTTGCTTGCAAATTTTCTAAGTTCGAACCCACCGTTTCCCAATAGTTCTATAAGTTGATCGCGTAAATTTCTAGCTTCTGAGAGGTTATTTGCATTACAAATTAAATCAATCAATCAACGTAAATTGAGGTTTTGAGTACCTCACGAGCTTGAGGAAACTTGTTTCCTTCATCCTGTGCTAATTGAGCAATGACGCGGTTAGCGAGATATGGAGAAGAGCTCAGACCAAAAGTGACCCGTTTAAAACGCATGTCTTTTATGGGCTCGTTGGGAGTGAATCTCCATATTATTCTTTGAAAAATCCCTATGAATAGGGGCAATTAAAACTTGTGTAAACATGCTTTTAAGATCACAAGTAAAGACCACAGAAGAAATACGAAAACTGAGAAGTAGAGCAAAAACTTCTTTTTGAAGTTTTGGCCCCGTAAGAAGGGTGTCATTTAGCGAGGGTGAATTTTGATTTGGACGAGACGATCCGTCGAAAACAATTCGAATATTGTCACCCTTGGCTACGCAATGATGGGGTAAGTAAAAAGAGTTTTTATTTATTTCTTCGTCAGGAATAATTTCCAGATAATCATTGTTAATATATTCTTGAATAGTATCTGAATATTTTTTATAAATATTAGGATTTAAAATTAAGCGTTTTTCAAGCGAAAAAAATCTTCTTAAAGCCAATGAGCGCGTTGCATGAAAATCAAATTGCGGAGGCGTATTATCTTGGAAAGGTAGTTCTACCATGTATCGCCCTGTTTCGTCTCTACAGTGAGTCTCAACAAAGCTTTTCTCGGCAAGAATATCGGAGGGCGAGCAAAAATTTGCTTTAGGTAGCTCTTCTAATTCCCAAAAGCGTTTTAAAGCGTGGTCTAGCGATAGTGAATCGGTTTCATTTACAGAGCAAAATAAAGCGGTTGAATGTGATTGCGATTTAATTTTATTATTTTTATTTTTTCCCATAATAATATAGCCAAAAATACTATTAAGAAGAATTGGTTTGTTGGGGCCATTATCAATGCGCCCTTCGCGTAAAATATAGGGAAAAATATCAGCGCCCAAAAGAAAATCAATATTAGCGGGTTCTTGGAACGTAGGGTCCGCGAGGGGTACATTTTGAAAATCAGAAGTATCTATATTACCTAAATAAGTGCTAGGAATTTCCGAACACAACTTGGGTAAGATCACAGCGTCGACTGACATGCGTGGTTCCGTTTGATTATACGGTTTGATAATACAAGTTACTCCTCCCTGAGAGGTAACTTCATTCATAGATCCTAATCCTTGAATAGAAAGGGATAAACTATAGCGTGGAAGTGAAAGTTTTTTGAAAAACTTCAAAGAGACGTAACTGCATTCTGAGCCAGAATCAAGAATAACCCTAGCTTTTTGAAAAATGCCACGAGAATCCATAACCTCGATAATAGCGGTAGATAAAATTGTATTCTGAGCGTGCGAATTGGAGAAGTAATTTAAGGTATTTTGCGAATTTTGAGGTAAATTTTCCATACCTGTTTGTGGCGGTTGCTGAAAAGCGCGAGAGGTTGGCGAATTATTTTGCTGAGGCGAGATATTACCATTAAAAGCAGGCGAATTATTTTGTGAAGAACTTTGCGGGTTATTGTATTGCGAATTATAAAAGGGGGGTCGTACATTAGAATTGTAATTATTTTCAAGATTCGTGCGGTTAGAAGTATGTGGACTGTAATTGTTGTTATTTTTAAAAATATGTAAAAGAGAGTGATGTCTATTAGATTGACAGTAACGACAAACAGACTGCGATTGACATAAAGCTAGGTTATGTTGCCCACTTAAACAATTAGGACACCAGTTGTTGTCTTTAGCTAACTGAAAACGTTCAGAGGAATTTTTATTTTTAAATTCTAAGCATCTGTAAATATTATGGTCACGTGATTGACATAAAAGACAAGATTGATTTGAATTATTTAACTTTGTATTATTATTTCGACTTGCATTACCAAAAAATGCAGAAGTTTGTCTAGGTTTTGACTGATTAGAAGAAAATCTATTTTTTGTGTCTGTTTTTAAAGGTGAAGAAAAATCAGTTTTAGTTGAAAATTCTACCGCTTCTATAGCGTTACATCGTTTTAGTACAAAATTCTTTAAATCGTCAAAAGTAGGAACTTGAGATGGATCATTAAGTTCAAGTTCAAATCGCGTCATGGTCTCCTGATCTAAATGTTTACTGAAATTATAGTATAGCAAAAAAGACCAATCATCTGTGGGAAAACCAAGTACCTTAAGGGCGGAGAGATTTTCACTATATACGTCAACTATTGTGCGCAATTGTTTTGAATTTTTAGAATTTGTTACGTAAGGAACATTATCCATTGTTTTTAAATGTGAAAAAGCAATAAGCCTTTTGTTATCGTAGCGGTTTTTTAGCGATTCGAGAGCAATTGAATAATTAGCGGCGGCTAAAGGTGTGCATTGCACCAGTGCTAGCGGGGGTCCCTCTAGGGAGTTTAAAAGATGGTTAAATTTCTCTATATTCGAAATATTTGTGTTGTCAACTAGCGCATTAAACATGTCCATAAAATTTCTAAATTGTCTAATATCGCCGGAAAATTTTGGAACTTTCAAATTAGTCAAGTTTGGCGGTCGATTACCACTAGATAGTCCCGAAGCAGAGGATGCGTCGGTTTCAACCTTCAGTGTTGGCTTTTCAAACAGCGCGGTATACTTAGCGTAATTGTAAGATCGTAAGTATTCAAAGTCTTTTCTCACTCCTTCTTCGGTATCAATTTCAAAATCGTCGGTCGCTGACATTAAAGATATAAGATTTTGATGATATTTAGCAAAATCGTTAACCACTTGATCAATTTGAGCGTACATAATTTTAAACTGAAGTTTAGCCGTCTCGTCAGCATCAGAAGCCGCGTCAGCAAAAGTTTTTAATTCTTTCATTTGATTATGACACATTGTGCGAAGGGTCTTATACGATTTAATCTTAGCCGCGGACATGATGATCCTTTATTTAATGCAGATGGGTATAATAAAGAAAAGCAAAACTAAATTTTTAATTATTTTTAGCAATTTAGGGATATTACGCGGTATTTTTAACAATTTAGCCAAATAAAATCAATTTATTAAAATCAATTATTGGTAAAATTATCAATTTATTTAGTGATACTAATAAATAAAAGGGAAAGCGAATTATTAATAATATAATTTTTAATTGAATTTAACCATATTATTTTAGCGAATTAATAAATTTTTATAAATTAAGTAACGGTGAAAATAGCGAATTATTTATTTACCTTTGTTAGTTAATAAGAGCGAAAACGAACTATTTATTTATATTTACTAATAAATAAAAGCGAAATATTTTTTAATAGTTAAGGGGAATTGCGCGGTGCGAATTAGCGATAATTAATTAACTTAGCGACATGCAATAGCGAGTTATCTACTAGCGATCCCAATAATTTGTAAATATAGGCAAGTAAGAAGCTTAAATTATAAACCTCTTTACACAATAAATAATACTATGGCACCCATAAAGCTGCAATAAAAGTTCTAAACTAAAGCAGCAGTAATAAAATAAAATGCAGATAGGACCTACTGGTAAGCCTATATGATATGCCGATAAATTACGTGCAATTGTTTATGTATATGTAACCTGCCTAAAACCTACTACTCATTTTAGGAAAGAATGTTAAAGAAAAAAAACTGGAATGATAAGATAAAAATATTCAATGACCTTGAATTTATTTCTCCGAAACAAATTTATAAATCGTCAAAGACGGAAAACCAAAACACGTTGAAAATTGAAAAAAACCTATTATACTTTTTATTATTAGCGAAGCGAATAAAAACTTTCAAACGCGTTCGGCTCGTAAGGCCAAAAATGATTGGTATAAAGCGAAAAATTAATTAGATTGCTGGTTCATAAAATTAGTTTACCAATCACCTGCGAATAATTTAATTAATTATGAAATCTGAACTGAAAATAATTACGAACAGTTGAAGATGCACTTACCCCTGTTTTTTGCAGCGTGTTGTTCGTGACGTCTTTCACACAGAAGTGATTTTTCGACAGCAACCGTTACATATCGAAGCGCGCACACCCCCAATGTACAAATTCAACTGGTTGAGTGCGCGAAGATGCAATTGAACATGCTCAGCAAGTAAAATAAAATAAAGTTTTCAATCGCATTCGCCAAAATTCTTAAAGACAAATACGAACGTATAAACGCGAGAAAAATATTAAAATAAAACAAAATTCTTATACCCAAAAGTATATTTACAAAGGCGAGTGAATTTTGGACAACTTTAGTTTGTCCGATTTCAACCAAAATTGCTATCTGGGGGTTTTTGAGGATGAGAATTACGAATTATTGATCAGACTACAAAAAATCAATATGGCGGATTCATAATGGACGATTTAATGTCCAGTTTTTCTCATTACTTTTAACTGACTTCCACGTATCCGATTGACTTCAAATTTCGCATACCGTTATAGTTCCGATGACAATCCAATAATGTGGTATCACTGACTGCCTACCTCCCCCCTAACGGGGAGGGCGAAGAGGGGTTAAAATTTTAGTTTGTCGGATTTCCACCAAAATTGGTATCATTTGGTTCTTCAGGATGAGGATTACGATTTTTTTATCAGATTATAAAAATTCAATATGACGGTTTCAAAATAGACGATTTAATAACGAGTTTTTCTGATTACTTTCAACTGACTTCAACGTAGGTATCTGATTGATTTCAAAATTCACATACGATGCGTTAGCTGAAATGCATAGACTCTAAAAATTTAAAAATAAATTTAGGGTGTATTTAATATTAGGTAAATGCCTTTTCATGCGCATTTGGTGGATCGTCCACAACCGACACTTCTTTTTCAATGTGACACAATAAATCGACACACTGCCGGTCGCGGATGATCTGCCTAATATGAAGAATGTAAGGGTAGCTTGAGTAGGGTTGGGTTGGGTTGGGTTAAATTGTCTACCCTTACACTTCTCTGCTATAATTTAATGAATTTGGATTTTCACTAAACTTTGAGTTAACAAGGCTAAAAAAAACGGGTAAATTTTAATATCAGAACACTCAAAAAATGATTTTATGCTTTGTAGTCCATTTTATAAAAGCTTGTTTTCAAAAAGTTTTTTTTTCTAAATTTATTTATACATATATATAGTTTCAACCTATTTCTCCAGTTGGGATTTTTATATTATCAAATTCGGGTGAGCTCCATGTTTCCATGTATCTTGTGCGGGTTTCTTAAAACCTGGCTTAATATAATTGTATTGCTCCAAATTATGAATGCCATGAGGTTTAAATTCGATTTAACCCATACACTCTCATGCTACTAGCCCAATTTCCTTGTTTGTATAAATGAAGTCTGTTGTTTGTCCAGTATTCCCAGTTCAAAGGAGAAAATCTTAGATAATTTAAAAGAAAACACTGAATGCCTATCCATATTCGTAAATGGTAATAAATTGGTAAAATTTTTTTTTTAAGTCACAAGCTTTTATAAAATGCACTAAACATTAAAAAATAATTTTCTAACATTCTAATATTATCATAATAATAAAAGCGATTGCCGACTGATGGAAATTTTGATGATGTTAGCACGATAAGATATCCGTATCAATTAAATATCACTATTTGCAAGAATCAATCTAGCAGAAAAATGCAGAGGTACCAAAACGACCCAACCCGACCATAGATACCCCAGCATTTCTCTGACCAAGGCCAACACAAAAATAGAGGCCACGACCCTGAAAAAATCAGCTGTTCTCCCGGGGCTGAATTTTACATTGGGTCTTATGGGAGGTCAGGCGTTTTTTTATGATATTTTCAAAATGGCACTACAGATTTCCGCAAAATTTCAGTGAAATATTCTCAGACACCATCCCAATATTCCACCAAAGGTTTGTAAGGAAGCAACATGAATAAAAGGTTAAAATCTTCAAGATTTAGCATTCCTTATTTTGAATTCAAATTACCCGCCATGTACCACATGCCAACTGTTATATTTGACATGTATTTGACTTTGTCATCTGTGATTGTCACATTCGCTTCTGCTTTAAACTTATTTTTTGTGTGAGCTAATGAAGCGGCTCTGAAAAATTAAGGATTACTATAGATTTAAAAAAATTTTTTCTAAAAGAATATAGTAAAAAAAATCTAAAAACCGGACTTATTTTAAAAAAAAATCAAATATACATGAACCGTCATTCCAACTTCAATATTTTAATGACAATCAGCTGTGTCGTAAAGTGGCCATCAAAAAAAAATCAGCCCCGGATGTGACGTCAACAAAGTGAAGGATCGTGGCCCGTCCGTTTTGATAGCCCTGCTCTGACATAGGTATGGCAATGGCATAACATTGCGGCACATCAAACATATCTTTGATGACCTGCTATGTTGAATATTCTTTAAGTGTTTAGATCACAAATTTAGATTAACTTATGCTTTGATTTGCGGCCATCGCTTTTATTATTATGATAATATTAGAATGTTAGAAAATTATTTCTTATTCTTATCTCAGCTATCTACTCTATTAAATGAAAATATTTGTTCAATAACAGAACAGAAGAGTTTATTCTAGATTATAATGAAATCGCTGATCGTGAGTTGTTTGGAAACTCATTTTTCTATTGGGGAAAGGAGAGGGTGGGGGTAGAGGTAGAAATATATTTTTTGTTTGGGCTGTATTGCCATCAGACCTTTATGCATATACCAAATTTTATAAAAGTCATTTGAAGTGAAGTGTGTCAAAAACGCATTTGTTATGGAAGGGGTGGGAGGTAGGGGTGGGAGGACATTTTTTCATTATTGTTGTATGGTTATCGGACCACTATATGTAGGTATACCAAATGTGATCCAAATCGGATAATGGGAAGTGTGTCAAAAACGCATTTTTCTATAGATGGGGGTGGGGGTAGGAATGGTAAGACTTTTTTTTCAATGTTGTATTGTCATCGGACCACTATATATATACCAAATGTCATCTAAATCGGATAATGGGAAGTGTGTCAAAAACGCATTTTTCTATAGATGGGGTGGGGGTAGGAGTGGTAGGATTTTTTTTTTCAATGTTATATTGTCATCGGACCACTATATGTATAGCAAATTTCATCCAAATCGGATAATGGGAAGGGTGTCAAAAACGCATTTTCTATGGAAGGGGTTGGGGTAGGGGTAAGAGGATATATTTTTCTTAATATTGTATTGTCATCGGATCACTATATGTATACCAAATTTCATCCAAATCGGATTAACGGGATGTGTGTCAAAAACAAATTTTTCTATGGAAGGGGGTGGGGGTAGGGGTGGGTTGATATTTTTTTCTTATTGTTGTATTATCATCGGACCACTATGTGTATACCAAATTTTTTCCAAATCGGATAACGGGAAGTGTGTCAAAAACACATTTTTCTATAGAAGGGGTGGGGATAGGGGTGGGAGGATATTCTTAATGTTGTATTGTCATGGGACCGCTATGTGTGTACCAAATTTCATCCAAATCGGATAATGGGAAGTGTGTCAAAAACGCGTCCCAAGATTTGATAGAGAGTTAATTAGATAGTTAGTTAGATAGTTAGTTAGATAGTTAGTTAGATAGTTAGTTAGATAGTTAGTTAGATAGTTAGTTAGATAGTTAGTTAGATAGTTAGTTTTATAGCCCATCGCACCGACTTTTTTTTTTCGTTACTTAGCCTTTAGTGTTCCTTATTACGTCATATTATGATTATATTAAGAAACACTTTAAGCTAAGTAACGAAAAAAAAGTCGGTGAGATGGACCCTTAGATAGTTAGTTAGACAGAACATCTGAAGCTAAATAGAAGCTTGTAATAAAATACAAAATCGTCCAAGATCATAAATAGAAATGGAATAGCAGTCCAATGGCCAAAAACGGAATTCTTAATAACCGGAGATTATACAAAAACATCATTGATTAAAACAAGACAAGAGCAAAATCAAAGTTTAGTATACGTCTTTTATCACAGCCGGACAAAATCATAAAAAAGGGCCGGGCTCAGCATTTCTTTTCATTTATTAAATACATTAAAAGAAATAAAAACGTCTGTTTTTTCCTTTAATTGGATACCTTGTCCTTCTTTTGAGAGGTCGAAATCGGTGTTAAACAAACCGAACCGAACCGAACCTCTTGGTCAATTAATTGCAGATGAATCCTAACCTAGGATCCAACACCTGACCTTTTTTAAGGATGGGCCTTGCTTAATGAACATGCCGTATGTGCTATAACAATCACTATGTAAATACGGATTTTATTTAGGCATGGCAGTAAAGAAATTGCAGTGAAGGACGCTTCAATTGCATAGCAATATCAGAACCGGTCGTGGCGTCATCAGCGCACTGCTTATAAACCACCGCTATTCCTTAAATTAGGAAAAAAGAGATATCTCCCTGGAATACACATACCTAATTGGTTGAAACAAAAACAAAAAAGTTTCCTTAAAAATGATCAACCCATTTGAAGACTGGCGCTAAAGAGCTTTTGGTAAGCACTATAAAATTACAGCCGAGACTATTCGAAACAATGATAATAGGCCCCCACCTTGCCAGAAGAAGGGAAATGGTATAATTTGGGGGTATTTATTTTCTTTTATACAGCAGTTAGAGATGATTGTCAGAATTTTTAAAACGATGATGGCCATCACAAAGTGGTAGCCTTAACAAATGGTGACCAATCAAACATGGCGGACAATGTTTAAAAATAGCAAAATTTAAAAAACGGTCTTAGCAAAAAACATCAAAAAACTTTTTTAAAGCGTTCAAGTCTGCTTATTTTAATGTATCATCTCATCAGCATTTTAGCTTTGGTTGATAGCTGTCCAAGCCAGCTAAAATTTACAACTTTGCAAAAATCCGATGTTTTGACTATAGAAAATGATTTTGTTCTAAACAATTGTAAAAGATAGGATAAAAATATCTAAAATTAGCTACATAGCTACAGTAATATGCCTTTTAGTAATGACTGAATGTAAAACTGTAAACTACATTACAACAAAATGTTTATAAATGTTCTGTCCAAAGACAAAAAGTTGAGAAAAAATGGGTAGGTGCAAAGCATTGCTCAGGCAATCTGCTTTCCAACGGTGTCACCTCTAGCTAGTTAGCTGTTATAGTAAGGAAGCTAGGAAGCTTAATATGAATAATCTTATTCATTCGTTCATGCAAATATTGCGCTATCCTGTAGTATAATGGGTAAGAGTTTGTATAGACTATATTTGAAAAAATTGTCATTTGTGACTTGTCAGATGCTATAATTGTCAAATCTTACCTGTCAAATATAATATGTCAAATATCACATTACCATTAATTCGTGCATAGTTTAGTGTCGGCTGTCTATAAATTTTAAATTTCAAAAGGTAGATAGGTCTGAAAATCAAATTAGTCCTCTTGGAGCCACAGGTAAATTTTCTATAAAATTTCAATCAAATCAGATAATACGATATGAATAATGGATACAAAAAAATGTAGCACACGCACCTACAGACAGACCTATATACACACATATCTACACATGTCACCAACCCACCAACAAAGAGTCAGGTTTGGTTTAGGTATTTGTATCCTGAATGAATCTCAGTAATGTAACAGGTGACAAATGACAATTTTTTCCAATATAGTCAACAACAAAAATTGCTATAGTTGATGTTGTATTAAAGCGGCACCACGTCATAGCTATGGTAAACCAAATTTTGCGGCAAAATATAAGTAGAAGCCTTAAAAAATTAGCGGTTCACTTTGTACATGCCGTGTGCCGCTCGGGGTTTAATGTTCGAAGAATGAAACACTAAGACCTTTTAAAGGAGAGATCAAATAGGTACTTACCCATAGTTACCTAATAACTAAAGATCCGAAGGATCCAAAATTATATTAAAATATGCGCAAATATTGATTAATTTGCAAAAACGGTAATTTGTTTTGTAAAAAGCTCCGTCATAATTTTTTTGACATAAACAGTCAAAACAACAACGAATAGAAAATGTCAAAGCCCGCCTGAATCAATAATATGTTTGTAATAACCAGATAAGAGTATATATGTTCCTTTCTAATGAAATCGTTTAGAAGAAGACATCAATAAGAAGCAAGTAAAATAGTAAGCTAATGACTAATTAGTGCAGAGCCTCATTTTGGGAATCAATATAAATAAAAAAATTAAAGGAAGTGCGTGCCACTGTATGTACCCCTCTACTCCCTTCCCGCCCATCAAGGTTTTGATGACGCGTGTCACTTTAATACAATATTAACTATAGGTGGCTAGAGGTTACGGTGTACGGGGTAGACCTCGTCAGATGTCTATCAGGGGAAATGAATTGACTCCTGCCCTCCGTAGATTCCAGGCAGGCTCGAACTGGCCCGGGCGGGAGGGCCATGATCCCCGGGCCCCGGACACCCAGTTGGGGCCCCGGGGTAGCTAACGGTAGGGCCCGGGGTACTTTGGTCAAGCCGGGGCCCTTCTTTGATCAAAATTAAGAAGATAATATTACTAAATACATGGCTACGATTATCCTAATTTATATTTAAACTATCTGTGGTTATTGCATGGTCTATAGTGGCCTTATGAAAACTGCCTCCAGTAATCTTCTTTTGAAATAACTTATTTTGTTGTTGTGTTCGGTTTTGTTCTTATCAAGTGATCACGTGGCGTTCCGAACACGGCTCTTGAAAAAAGATTATGGAACATCCAGAGATTGGAATTTTCAACAAAATAAAATAAAAACAGTGGGTACACCATGCGTTTGACATTACCATTGAAAAAGCTGAAAATTTGGTTGGTTGAAGTGCACTCGTAGCCAAGTCGTTATGCAGCCTAACCAAACTTACTATACTTTAAAGTAAGTGCAGCCCTATTCAAATGGCAAAAATTGTCAGTTGTAGATATTTTTGTTGTGTTTTTGTTGAAAAGAAAGAAGTTCTTGGACTTTCCTTACTACAGTTAGATTTTATCCCAAATTTAATATTAAAAAAAATTGGCAAAAATACAAGTAACGGAAAAAGTGTTGATAAGACTTGAGATTTTTAAAGCATAAATAAATTGCAATTTTTGATAAAATCGCAAAAAACCAAATGTTTTTGTTGCCTCCTTGCAGCCCGCCCCCCTAGACATCCTGGAACCCAATCACAGCCCAATCAATTTAAATCAATTTAAATCAAATTCGAGTAAGAAGTTTAGAATAACGTGAGGAAACACATCTTTTAGTTTCTGGTTAGAGGGCCCTTGGCCCTGCTCTCCCGCCGGGGCACTTACATACCCATCTGTAGAAAACTCCAGGAAGGAAACAAAATTGTTTATATCAGAAGTTAAGAACCTGATATAAACAATTTTGTTTCCCTCCCCACTATTCAGTCCGGCCCTGATTCCAGGTACTCTCCGATCCGGAGAGTTAGCACCTGTCTAGGGTCCCTCCCTTTCCCAGGGTTATTGGAGAAGTCCACATCGCTATGAAAGGTGGAGAGGATGGACCTCGGTACGGTGATCACAGCGTAGGTGGCAACCCTTTCTTTTAGGCATAGTATAAAAGACTACAGCTGTTGCTTGACAGTATGGCGTTGGCTCGTCAAAGGCTAGAGGAGAAAATACTTGATTAAAAATCCTGGCCGTCCAAGTAGGGGGTTGAGGCATTAGACTGGTTCTCTAATACTTGTAAAACAAAGCAATTACCAAAAACCCTAAGCAAAGCCTCGGAGCAATGGATGGAAATTCTCGACGATGAAAAAAGCAAAGACAAAGACATGGAACGTACAGGGAGTGAACCAAAGTTGGACATTATTGCAACCGAAATTCCGAATTATTATAACATCTATATTATTGCACTCACAGATACAAAAAAAGAACAGGTACAAGTAGGATCGGTAATTACTACTACTATGTCGGTTTAGAACGTTTTTCTACGTTGTCCGACGCCTATTCTCCACCTCCTTCGATCCTGACAATCATCTTCTGTCAGATTCTTTTGACTCATTGATCTTTGGATTGACTGTTGCCATTCTAGTTTAGGAAGTCCTCTTTTTCTGCGCCCTACTGGTTGCCATTCTAGGACTTGTTTTGGTAATCTTCGTTCATCCGTTGTACATGGCCGTACCATATCAGTTGCCTTTTAGTGATGTCATCCGTTATGCTTCCCTCAATTCCCATTATTTCTTTTATGATCTCATTTCTTATGTGATTTAATCTAGATATTCTCATTGATCTTCTTATTGCATCCATTTCGACACTTTCCATTTTTGTTTTGTATTTTTCTGTTACGCGACAAGTCTCTATTCAATGCCATTGTTTCATATATGTTAAATTTTACATTCTTTCTTATCTCTCTACTCCATAAAATACTGTTAAGACATCCAATAACCTTTTTTGCCTTTACTATTCTTTTTTCCAATTCTTTACAGTCTGTTCCTGTCTTATCAAATGTGACACCCAAGTATACATACTCATTGCATGGAGATATTGTTTGTCCATTGTCTAGTTCTAACTCACTGGATTCGTTTTCAATACATAAGTACTGTGTCTTGTCCACGTTCACTGTTAGTCCCCATTTTTGGTATTCTTCCGTTAACTTTCTCATCATATACTCCATGTCTTCTTTATCATTAGCTACAATTACTTGGTCGTCAGCAATCTATAGTGTGTATATAGAAAATCGGTCGTTAAGTTGTATTCCCATGCTGTGCACTTTACGTTTCCAGTTTTTTAGAGCCACTGCGATATATATTTTAAAAAGAGTTGGAGAGATACAACATCCCTGTCTTAAGCCTTTTGTTACCAGGAATTCTTTTGAAAGTCGATTTCCAATTTTAATTTTAGATTTTGACCCTTTGTATAGTTCTTTTATCGCTTTTATGTATGTATGATTGATATTAGTTTGTTCCAACACCGTCCCTAATTTTTCTACTGGAACGGTATCATATGCTTTTTGTAGGTCCACAAAGGTAACATGAGTCTCTATATTTCTGGCGCTTCTTTTCTCAATTACTTGTTTAAGACAAAAAACATTATCACTACAAGATCTGCCTGCACGAAACCCACTTTGCTCTTCTTCTTCTTGTTCATGAAAATCATTCTCTATTAGATCTCTAAGAATCCTACCGTACAATCTACTTAGAGTGCTGGTGACTGAAATTCCTCTGTAATTGTTACAATCCAGCTTGTTTCCTTTTTTATGTATTGAGGATATGAATGCAATTTTCCAATCATTAGGTACTGGATGTCTGTTTATGCATTGATTGATAATATATGTGAGATTTTCGAATAGTTTCTCTGATCCATATTTGAGCATTTCAGCATATATTCCCCCAGGTCCGCTAGCTTTTCCGGATTTAAGCTTTTTTATACTATTCTTTATCATTTCTTTTTCGATGATTACTTCCTCTCCATGTACTTCTATGTCTCTCCTCGGAGAGGCTGCCAGATATTCGAGTCTCGTCTCCTGCAGCAGTCCCTTGTAGTGTTGTCCCTGTCCATTGTTCTGGTTTGATGATCTGGATGTTTACTTTTTCTTTTGTTGGGTTTTTTACTGTAGAAATGAATTTCCATACTTCAGAGCTCTGCCTACCTCCTACGTGTGTATTTATATCGTGGCATTTGCGCTCGAACATTTCATTTTTTTCTGTGCGTATCAAACTTCTTAGCTGTCTTCTGGTTTCCCTGTATATTTCTAGGTCTCTTTGCTCTTTAGTACTGAGCCATTTCAAGTATGTGCGTTTTTTCTCTTTGACCATTTCCTTCCTGTTATTTCTATTATCTTGGTATCCAACAGCTTCGTTGCTTGCTTCCTTCAAACTTTTTATTATGTTTGTATATATCTCTTCAAATGAGTGATTTGTGTTTAATAATTTTTGATCTAATCGGTTCTGATACAATCTTTGAGTACTTTCGATTTCTAGACTTCTAAAGTTGTATTTTTGATTGTCTTCGATGCACTCTAGGTTTTCATTTTCTCTAATACTTTCGTCCTTATTTGTTTTTCTTAAAGGGAATAATATTTTTGCTTTTACCAGATGGTGGTCAGATCCACAGGTAACACCACGAAGTGCTCGCACATCATACCACTTTAATTGCGAGTGTTGTCCACCTATAGCATAATCAATGAATGATTTAAGATTTCTTGTTGGCTGAATCCAGGTATATCGATGAATACCCTTATGTTTAAAAAAACCATTATTTATTTTTAGGTTGTGGGTTTCACACAATTGCATCAGTCTTAAGCCATTATCATTTGTTACTTCCTCTCCAAATGGTCCTATCACTTTGCTCTGGGTTTGTGTACCAGTTCGGCTATTAAAATCGCCAAGCATAATTATTTCTCTGGTATTACCGATTTTGGTGATAGTCTCATCCAGTTGGTCAAAGAACATTTGTTTTGTAGCTACTCTTTCGTCATCTGATGGTGCGTAGACTGCTATTATGCTTATATTATGTCCAAGCATCTTCATGTTCACTCGAAGTATGTTTTCACTAATGCAATCGTAGTCTGTAATTTTATTCTTTAGATTTTTCTTTATTAACAAGGATACCCCTCTGGCTGCTCTGCTTTTTTTTGGAACTCCAGTGATTATATGGACAAAATTGCAGACACTATTCGTACCTGTTCCTTTCTTTTTTGTCTCTGTGAGTGCAATATCGATCTTACAATTCTGCACTTCAGTTGCAATAATGTCCAACTTTTGATTCACTCCCTGTACGTTCCATGTAGCTATATTCATAGTCCTTTGTCTTTGCTTTTTTCGTCTTCGAGAGTTTCCATCCATTGCTCCGAGGCTTTGTTTAGGCTTTTTGGTAATTGCTTTGTTTTACAAGTATTAGAGAACCAGTCTAATGCCTCAACCCCCTACTTGGAGGGCCAGGATTTTTAATCAAGGTTTTTCTCCTCTAGCCTTTGACGAGCCAACGCCATACTGTAAGGCAACAGCTGTGGTCTTTTATACTATCCCTAAAAGAAAGGGTTGCCACCTACGCTATGATCACCGTACCGAGGTCCATTCTCTCCGCCTTTTATATCGATGTGGTCTTCTCCCGTAACCCTGGGAAAGGGACCCTATACAGGTGCTAACTCTCCGGGTCGGAGAGTACCTGGAATCTATGGAGGGCAGGGGTCGATTCATTTCCCCTGTTAGACATCTGACGAGGTCTACCCGTTACCCCGGTAATTTTGTCCACATATTCACGAGAGTCCCAAAAGAAAGGGGATCAGCCAGAGGCTTTTTAATAAGGAAAAACCTAAAAAGTACGATTACGGACTACGATTGCATTAGCGAAAACATACGTCGAGTTAACATGAAGATGCTTGGACATAATATAAGCATAACAGCAGCCTATGCACCATCAGATGACGAAAGAGTAGCTACAAAAAAAACGTTATTTAACCAACTTGATGAGACTATCACCAAAATCGGTAATAGCAGGGGAATAATTATGATTGGCTATTTTAATAGTCGAACTGGTAGGCAAACCCAACGCAAAGTGGTAGGACCATTTGGAGAGGAAGTAACAAATGATAATGGCTTAAGACTGGTGCAATCGTGTGAGACCCACAATTTAAAAATAAATAATGGTCTTTTTAAACATAAGGATATTCATCGATATACCTGGATTCAGCCAACAAGAAATCTTAAATCAATCTGTGATTATGCTATAGGTGGACAACATTTGCAATTAAAGTGATATGATGTGCCAGCACTTCGTAGTGTTACATGTAGATCTGATCACCGTGTCGTAAAAGCAAGAATATTATTACCTTTAAGAAGAACCAATAGGGACGAAAGTATTGGAGAAAATGAAAAGCCAGAATGCGTCAAAGACAATTAAAAATACAACTAGAAATCTAGCCATCAAAAGTACGCTAAGATTGTATCAGAAACGATTAGATCAAAAATTAATAAGCAGAGAACACTCATTGGAAGAGATATATACAAAACTAATAAAAAGCTTGAAGGAAGCAAGCAAAGAAGCTGTTGGATACCAAGATATTAGAAATTACAATAAGATGGTGGTAGACGTAGGGAATACAGCAAATGGTCTAGGAGAAAAAATGCACATACTTGAAATGGCTCAGTATTAAAGAGCAAAAAGACCTAGAAATCTACAGGGAAACCAGAAGGCAGCTCAGAAATTTAATTTGCACAGAAAAAAATTAAATGTTTGAGCGCAAATACCATGATATAAATACACACGTTGGAGGTAGCCAGAGTTCTGAACTATGGAAATTCATTTCTACAGTAAAAAACCCAACAAAAGAAAAAGTTAACATTTAGATCATCAAACCAGAACAATGGACAGAACACTATAATGGACTGCTAAAAGAAACGAGACCCGAATATCTGTCAGCCCCTCCGAGGAGAGACATAGAAGTACATGGAGAGGAAGTAATCGTCGAAAAAGAAATGATAAAGAATAGTATTGAAAAGCCTTAATCCGGAAAAGCTAGCGGACCTGGGGGAACATACGCTGAAATGCTCAAATATGAATCAGAAAAACTACTAGAAAATCTCACATATACTCGTATTATCAATCAATGCATAAACGGACATCCAGTACCTGATGATTCGAAAATTGCGTTCATATCCTCAACACATAAAAAATAAAATAAGCTGAATTGCAACAATTAGCCAGTACTCTACGTAGTATGATAGGATTCTTAGAGATCTAATAGAGAATGATTCTCGTGAACAAGAAGAAGAGCAAAGTGGGTTTCATGCAGGTAGATCTTGTAGTGATAATGTTTTTTGCCTTAAACAAGTAATTGAGAAAAGGAGTGCCAGAAATATAGAGACTCATGTTACCTTTGTGGACCTACGAAAAGCATATGATACCGTTCCAGAAAAGAAAAATTATGGACAGTGTTAGAGCAAATTATTATGAATCATACATACATAAAAGCCTAAAAAGAACTATACAAAGGGTCAAAATTAAAATTGAAAATCGACTTTTAAAAGAATTCCTGGTAACGAAATGGTTCAGACAGGAATGTTGTATCTCTCCAACTCTTTTTAAAATATATATCGCAGTAGCTCTAAAAACCTGGAAACATAAAGTACATGGCATGGGAATATAGTTTAACGACCGATTTACCATGTACGCCCTACAGTTTGCTGATGACCAAGTAATTGTAGCTAATAATAGAGAAGACATGGAGTATATGATGAGAAAGTTAATAATACCAAAAGTGGAGATTAACGGTGTACGTGGACAAGACACAGTACTTATGTATTGGAAACGAATCAAGTGAGTAATAATAAAAGCAAAAAAGGTTATTGGATGTCGATCAATGAGAATTTTTGGAACAGATCACATAAAAAATGAGATCATAAAAGAATTAATTGGAATCGAGGGAAGCATAACGGAGGACATCACTAAAAGACAACTGATGTGGTACGGCCATGTGCCACGGATGAACGGCGAAAGATTACCACAGCAAGTCCTAGAAGCAACCAATAGGGCGCAGAAAGAGAGGGCGTCCTGAAACCTGACAGAAGATGATTGTCTGGATGGAAGAAGATGGAGAATAGGTGTCGAACAACGTAGAAAAACGTTCTATACCGATATATATATATATATATATATATATATATATATATAAGTAATAGTAGCTAAAAGTTACATTGTTCGAAAGCAAATTAAACAATGCACCTATTCGGTTTTTCTCGAGGTTTTGGATTTAGAAAAGAAATACCACTAAACGTTTTGTTGTAACGTATTATAAAAAATACTCTGCCAATATATGGGCCCCTAAGCTCACACTAGGTACTATAGTTATAGTTTACGTGTGAGCTAATATAACTAAAAACTGAAATATATTTTATTCAACTCCAGACTAAATTACCTTTTGTTTGATACCACACAAGCCATGTTTTGACTTAAACTCAAATTTTTAAAATCTACCCCCACCCTTAAAAAAAGCAAAAACTAAAATGTATTTTGTTAAACTTCGGACTCAATTACCTTTCGTTTGATATCACACACGCCATATTTTCACTTAAACTCGAATATTTGAAATATACCCCCACCCTTTTTTTTAAATAAATTAAAATGTATTTTGTTTAACTCCAGACTCAATTACCTTTCGTTTGATATCACACACGCCATATTTTCACATAAACTCTAATTTTTGAAATCTACCCCCACCCTTTTATTTGGTTTGTGTTCGGTGGATTTTGTTCATTTTTAAATGGGACCATCTCGACCCAAGACCCAGCCTAGGTACCAAATTTCATTAAAATCGGCCCAGCGGTTTTTGAGTTATGCGCGTTGCTCGTTACAGACATACAGACAGACAGACATACAGACAGACAGACAGACAGACAGACGGCGCAACAAAAAAGTTTCAAAATCATCTGAAACGCAAAGATATATAAAAATTTTTGAAATCGGAGCAACTTTTTTTTCTCGAAAAAATTAGGATCACCATAGCTCACACTACTATGGTATAGTATATGTGTGAGCTAATACTTTTACATTCATACCGAGAGCCATACCACTAAAGCTGTAGCAATTTTTGAGTCAGAATTTTATTGACTAGAAAAATATTGTTTATAGCCAAAACATAGATTTTTTGCAAAGTTTTAGCTGGCTTGAACAGCTAGGATGCTAAGTGATACACAAGAAGACACGGACTTAAAGGTACAATAACAAAGTATTTTTGATGATTTTTCCTGAAATACGCTATTTCACTTAAAAATCATTTTTAAAAATTCTTTTGAGAAATTTTAGGAACTACGCCCATTTAGGCAGTTTGTAGAGGTACCTTCCACCAAACTTTAAATCATAAAACATTAAAGCTTGTGTCTCCTTCTTGGAAGTGTTTTAAGAAAAGCATTGATGAATATGAAAATTAAAATAATCACGTCTTTAATTACATTTTGGGGTCTATCGGCGTCTCTGTCGGAGGTAAAAAATTAATTTTTGGCTTTTAGAGTGAAGAAACGATGCAGTAAAATAAAAATAGTTTTCAATTACCGTTTTGAAATTTTTTCCATTTTTGAACATCGTCCGCCATCTTTGATTGGATACCACTTTGATATAGCCATCATAGTTTTTTAACATCCTGGCAAGATAGTCTAACTAAGATAAAAGGAAAAATTAGTACCCCCAAATTATAACGATAAGTTGACTGGCCCATGGACTATAAGAGTATTATAGGTTTTCTAACAGACAAAGATCCTCGCTTCTCCTACGTAGAAAAAAAAATAAGCAAAAATACTTGACTTAACGAGAACGTCTGCTTTCAAACAAGATTTAATTTTTCTTAATATCTAGTTTTAAAGGAGCTCCATCTCACCGACTTTTTTTCGGTTCCATAGCTTAAAGCATTTCTTAATATACTATGACGTAATAGTGAAAAAGTCGGTTCGATGGGCTATAAGTGTTTCAAACCAAAAGCTTTTTTTTAATGAAGTTTTCAGTTTGTTTGATTTGATTTAGTTTAAAAAAATAATTCTTAAAAATAAATAAAGAAATACTCTAACTAAAAAAAATAATAAACCATATTGAAAAAATACTCATTTTATTCATCGGGCAACATAATGTTTTAAATCGAGATAAAATAAGAATGAATAAAAACTATTATTTTCTTCATTAAAATGCTATACATTCTTGATTCACGAAAAAAAAAAATAATCATTTTCTCAAATTAAAACATTTTTATTTTTCTCAATTTGAAACAAACAAACTTTGGCCAATGAAATACAGCATAATACCTCGAAATCCCTATTATTGTTTTATCTACACATCGGATCTTAGCTCAAACCTGGTTCAATTTCAGATGACATTGTAACAAGGGAGGGTTGACCTCTAATTTACATTGTAATTGTAACTAAATTGCTTTGGTAAATACAGGAAATTATTATATCACAATTCACAAGTGAAAATTTAAAACAACTATTAAAATGCAAATATGTAAACTGTTGTTGTTGTTGACAATAAATGCGTCATTAATAATAAATATGATTTGAGTATGTTGTTAAAATACTTTATACCTATTTTGATATTGCTATCTGGTGGAATTCAAAATATTATAATAAAACAATATGTTCCATGTTTAATCAATTGGTAAATAAATAAATGTTTTTGATGATCTATGGATCAGAAGCCACACCCTATTAATTCAAGTTTTGAAAATTAGTCTACAATTACACGTTTTGCGTGATTTTTCAGTTTTGATCATGCATTTTGCGAACATCGAGGAAAACCGTGCATTTTGCGTAAATTTTTAACACAAAACTGCAAAATCAGAATTTAAAGACTTTAGCCATAGAATCAAAATTTGGCATTCGTGGGCTCTTTGATGAAGATTTTACAACACATGTTTTAATCGATTACTAATGATCCCATTAACAATGCCTGAGCTATTAACAGACCCAAAATTGTCAGTCAAAAAGTAAGGTTAGGGTGTCAAAAGATTTTTTTGCAATTTTGAACGGTTTAAGCGAGATTAATAAAACTTGGCATGCACATCGGCCTTTACGTACTAATTTTTTAGCTGTCAAAAAAAAGATATATATTTTGCTCCTAGGGGGCACAAGGGGGCAACACGTGTTTTTAGAATATTAAATTGGTAGCTCATACACACAGGTCTGCCATATTAAATAATTTTTCTAAGCTGTTAGCGAGGCCCCCTAGGTAGGGGCAAAATTTTTTGTAATTTAAAATAAAAAAGGTTACTTGACTTATACCGCAGTCAACGATAAAGACCGGCCATGGCGCGTTATAAGCAAGTCGGCGGTCACGTGATGTTAGGAGTTCCAGGATTCTTATTGTATTCTTTAATATATTATCTGTTTTGTTCTCATATAGGCAAAAATTAAAAAATATATTTTACTGATGTATGTGTTTATTATAGATAAAAGAACTAATTCTATAAAATTAAAAATTATACAAAATTTGCACTTTAATATCTTTAGGTACATATATTAGGTACATAATATCGTTAGTTACTTCAAATCTATACAAGTCTTTTAAAATTGGTCATACCTATCAAACCTAAGCTTTTAGTTTTTTAATTTTTCTTTGAGTGTCATCATCATCATCTAAAATATGGTCGTCGTCTCGCGTAAAGATAGATCGAAGGCAACGTATGAATTCGAGAGCACGAAATTAAAGTTGCACACAGAAAGGACTACACAATTCCAGGATTATCATATTACATTTTTAATTTTAGTTCTTAAAATGCAGATAAAATTACATTAATTTAATTTATATTCACAAAATACAAACCACTACCGACTGCCTAATAAACTAAATATACCAAAAATTAAAACGAACTTGCACTAGCACATATTTTTGGGTGAAACCTGTGAAAAAATATTTATTTTTTCTAATATCACAAGTTTGATGTGAAATTTACATATTTATTTATTTGTATTCTGTAAATTGATTTTTACAAAATATTTGTGCAATTCTCTCTCAACATATTATAGAAAGCCTTAATATTTGCAAGGTTTTTGTGATTTTATTCATTTTTAAGAAATTGAGATCGTGATACTTCTATATATACTTAATGACCTCATTGTCGATGTCTTAAAGCGAAGTCGTATGTTCTTCCGCCAAATCTGGTGTAAAATTTCACATCCGGTGTTACCGCTCTTCTTTTAACATTTAATTCACAGGTCAACGGGATTTGCTGCGATCAGTGTAAACCCTTATGTTTCTATTCCTATCCAATCACCTGCTGGGGGTGTTGAAAAAGTAACTATTCGTTACTCGAGTACTCGTCACTCGACAAATAACGGAGAAACTAATACCGATTCTAAAATGAAATGATTACTTTCGTTACTTTGATTCCTTTGATTATTTTAGTATTTGTCTCAATTTTTATTTATTTCTTTGTATGTAAGGCATTAGATTTTTAAAAGAAAGTTGTACACAGGATAGTTCCTACGTAGGTGTGCTTTCGGGCTGTTCGGCCGTCGTCGTTGGAAATTCGTTCTCGACGTTTCGCCATCTCGAGTGGATGGCATCTTCAGGAGATGTTGACTGTTTGTCGGCTTCTCGAAGACTGGTGGTTAGTCTGTCGCGGGCGCAGGTTATATACGCTATGGTGGGCGGGGCGTATATCAGAGCTGGTCGGTGATTGGTCACATTCCCTTGATTCGGTTCGGTTATTGTACGCGAGCCGCGAAGTTACTTCAAGAGCCTTTCTGCCCTACATCCCTAGAGTGACATATAGGATCGGACGTATTCTGGGAAAACACAACATAAAAACGATCTTCAAGCCATCTAAGAAGATCGAGAACCACCTCAGATCTGCGAAGGATATAAGGAACCCACTAAGTTCTTCGGGGGTATACCGCATTCCCTGTACCTGTGGAAGTGTCTACATCGGAACAACCAAACGGTCCGTAAACACAAGAATCAAAGAACACAAAGCCAACTGTCGACTCGGACATACGGAAAAATCCGCAGTTGCAGACCACACACTAAACAATGAAGACCACCGAATAAAATTCGAAGACACACAAGTTCTCTGCGCCTCCTCTTCATACTATCCAAGACTCTATAGAGAAGCAATCGAAATTCATAAACACCAGCAGAATTTCAACAGATCTGAAGAAACTCTTAAAATTAACAGAACATGGGTACCGGTTCTTAAAAACACTAAACGGCTCGCGTACAATAACCGAACCGAATCAAGGGAATGTGACCAATCACCGAACAGCTCTGATATACGCCCCGCCCACCATAGCGTATATAACCTGCACCCGCGACAGACTAACCACCAGTCTTCGAGAAGCCGACAAACAGTCAACATCTCCTGAAGATGCCATCCACTCGAGATGGCGAAACGTCGAGAACGAATTTCCAACGACGACGGCCGAACAGCCCGAAAGCACACCCACCATTGGACGATGGCCGCGAAAGCCTTTCACAATTTGTAGTTCCTACGTAATTCCCATCTTTATTTTTTTAATTTTAGCCCGCGCTTTAAAAATTTCAATTGAATATTTCCATAATTTCAACAACAAAAATATACCTACAAGTAAATGATCTTCGAATTAACGACAGTCCGAGAATTTTTTCATTAATTATCTGATGGAATTGAATACAGTTACAGTAATCAAAGTAACGATAGTAACGAATATATAAAATGATTAATTAATAGTCGAGTAACGAGTATTTAAAAGTAACGAAAATCAACACATCTATCCCCTGCTAAACTACCCCATGGCCAGTATAGCTTTTTTCCTTGTGGTATACCTACAACATTCCGCAATAGTAATAAAAATTAAAAGGCTCTTGCAAAAAAATCAACCGATGCTGCAGATGTTGATCAGTTTTTTTTTAAATTTAAATAAATGTAGAGTGGCCGGGCTAAATGATCTAAGTGCCAAAATATACAAATTTTAGATTTTCCACCCAAAATGATGTATGTGTCAAGGCCAATACGGGGCTATAAAAACTAAGTGCAATTTCCCCACCTTATGCCCTAACAAACATGTTTAAAATCACGTCATCCGTAAGTCCGCGTGCATGTATTGTACAGTTTTTTTAGTTTCCCACAAAAACGCTTTTTGGCACTTGGATCAATTAGCCTTTCCACTCTACAAATGGATATATGACGGATCTGATACCTTCCTAACTCATTAGCACATTCCAAGTAAACTCCATGCTCTACCAACCTTAAAAACAGTTTTTTGTAAATATCTCCTACCAAGTTTTTGGTAATTACATAAATTTTTGCAAAAAATGTGCGCTGCAATATTCCGAAAACGGCATATTCATGCGACGCTCCGTTAAAAAATAAGGATTTTTTAAACTTTTTAACTGTCACAAAACTGTCATTAGTATTGATGAATTTTGACCAAAATCTAACCAGCTCGTAACAGTATCGAATACTATTTTACCTAAAAATTTCAAGAAAATCGGTTTGGCGGTTAAGGAGCTATCGTGTTAAGGACAGAGTTATACACACACACACACAGACAGACATCACGACCATAATGCTAGGGTAGGTCAAAATACACACAAATAACACATTTTCGGGGCTATCTCAAAAAAAAAAATTTCGTCCAAAACAATACCTTCTCTAGCTATTGCTGTGCGGGCTAGGAAGGTAAAAATATTTGTATATTTACGTAACTTCCCGGCATTTTTTTTGACAAAAATTTTAATTTTTTGGGTGATTCGCTGTTTTTTGAATTTTCTCAGACAAATGTAAATTTATGGTATATTTTTATCTCAGGTGATGTAAACTAGAAATGTGTGTGTTTTACATACAATTTTTCCAGTTGAACATTTGATAAACATAGACAAAGAAAAGAGAGAAAGCCAACATTTCTAATGCGCCTGTCTTCAATCCTTGTATTTCAGAGCAGTCCAAAACTAGTTTAAACTTCTTGATGAAACGGAAAACTGACTGCCCGATAACAGTACAACGTCGACCTGGAACCCAAAAAGGATTTTTTCGTACCGTTTTATGACTCGAATGGGTTGATGGAACGAAGCTGCATACGTTCCATGTGGTGTCGTCTAGGTACAGTAATCGTTTTTAAAAATGCTCTAAAACCAATAGATCTTCTGTTAACCAACATAATAAAATTAATTAATCAATAATTATTTGCTGCCTTATTTTCCTTCTCTTTTAAAATAAGTTTAGCCGTTTTAAAGCTCCTGGACTAGAGGTGTTGATTTTCGTTACTTTTCAATACTCATTACTAATTGTTAATCGACTATTAAGTAATCATTTTATATATTCGTTACTATCGTTACTTTGATTACTGTAACAGTATTCAATTCAATCATAAGATTAGTGCAAAATCATAACCTGTCGTTAATTCGAAGATCATTTACTTGTAGGTATATTTTTGTTGTTGATATTATGGAAATATTCAATTGAAATTTTCAGCTAAGAGAAAAAACGTACTTCGGGGAATCACATAATATTTAAAATTGCAAACCGACAGCCGAGGCCGTGCATTCCGAGCAAGCAACTGCAAGCGTTCAAACAAACAACATTTCTACTTTTTCTTATTGTTAACTTTTACAAATACAATTTAAATGCGTTAGTTACTTAAGTTATCATAGTTACTCTCTGATTTTGGATTACCAACTTTTGAGTGATTACTGAATACCATGGACTGAATACTAAAATAATAGAAGGAATCCAAGTAACGAAAGTAATCATTTAATTTTCGGATCGGTATTCGTTACTCCGTTATTTGTCTAGTAACGAGTACTCTAGTAACGAATAGTTACTTTTTCAACCCTGGACCCAAACCGTGTGGGCAGTTGCCGACAGTGCGACGCCCGCCGTGAGGCCGGCCCTGCCCTTATAAAATATTTTATTAAACAAACAACAAATGTTGCTCATCGGCAGTACAAAATTTTCCTTTATGTGTCCAATATCGTTTTGATTGCTTTCACAAATATCTTTTGCTACAACTTTCTTTTATATGAAAATAAAATGAAAATATAAGATAAAACAAGCTAGAATTTCCACAGCATGCTGCGAGATGGTAGATAAAAAAATAATTTCCTTTACGTAATTTATCCATCTAAGACAAGGAGGCTAGGCTCTTTTCACAGATATGGAACGGTAGATTCACAAGTAACATTTACGGGCATATTGGCAAGCTGAAGAGTCAAAATTTCTAATCATAATATGTCAAACCTTTTTACTTTAAAAAAGTTTTACTTTAAAAAAGTTGTACCGAAAAACCTGCCCCATTACAACCAAGACAACAGAAAATATAAATCTTAAGTTTAGTGCAATTTCTTTTGCACTGAAATTCTGCCTAGGCTAAAGCGCGTGGATGGCTACCTTTTTATGCCAGTACAACGGCGGTGCGTGCGTTTGATTGGGGACCAAAAATCTAAGGATATTTGGTCCTACTGATTGACCCGAAAAACGTGCACCGTTCCGAGTTATGAGCTAGTCAGGTGATAAGGCGATAAGGAAATCAGAGTTATTATCGCTTCATATTGATTAGAGCAACCGAACTGAACCGAACCGAACCAAACTTAACTATTCTCAGCTATTCTCAACTACTTTAAGCTACTCTCAACTACTCCAACTACTCTTAACTACTCTGTCGATTAAAAAAAATATATATATAAAAACAGGTGGTCCCTAATAAGGCCCTTATAAGTGTACAACAAAAAGGGCTTATAAGGCACACTTAACTTTTAGCACCAGAAAATGTGAAACTACAGTTAAAATATTTGTCTTATAATTTGAGGATAATTAAATTTTACTTTTGTCTACTATATTTCGCAAATTGTTCCAAAAAATTTTATTTCTGTTGAATATGGCACTTGGTTTAAAAAAAGTATGACACTGGGCCTTATTAGGGACCCTAGGTCCTAATAAGTTCACCTCACTAGTCACTAGTTCTTAAAAAAATTGTTTAAAATTAGCCTTTTTCGGCAAACAAAAATACAGCGTAGGCTGAAGCACTTGGAAGGCTACTTGGAAGGCTTTTTTATGCTAGCGCGTTTGATTGAGGACCCAAATTTGCACCGTTACGAGAATGGGTGTGTTTGATTGAGGACCCAAATCCAACTAGTTTTTGTCCTAATGATTGTCCCGAAAAACCCGCACTATTACGAGTTCTGACCGCAACCAAGACGTAATAGCCAAGTTTAGAAAAACATTTCCAAACTAGTAAGAACCATTCATTTTGAAATTTGTATTGCAGAACTTGGTTTTACTTTTATCTCAATTCTTTTTACGGAATACCACTTTCGCGTACTTGGCTTTTTTTACATGAAATGTTTTTGTTATGATTTCACTGCTTTTTAAAGGATTTGGATAATATTTAAGTTTTAAAGTAGTAAAATATACGGGATATTGTTCAAAACTTTTGCAATGTCATTGCAAAATGTTGAGTTTTTTTTTATTTTCCTATCGTTTTATCATAGTTCTTATCAGCCTTCTAAAGCTCAGCTCTCTAGTGTTCCTGGAAGTAGGCAATGTTAATTTTATATAACTTATATATATATATAGGCGAGGGAAGTTAATTAAACTTTAAGTTTTTTTTAATTTTCTTTTATAGTTTTATCATAGTTCCTATCGGCCTTATTTAATTAGAATTTTGGGGTTTTTTGATTTTTTCCAGGGGTTTGGTCATAAGTCTGCCAAATTTCAGCTTTGTAGCATGTCTGGAAGTACAGTAGAATTTTGATGATCTATATATATATATATATATTATATATTTATAGGGAAGGAAAGTAAATTAAAATCTTAGTGTTTTTAAATTTTTTCCTAGAGTTTTATCACAGTTCCTATCAGTCTTCCAAAGCTCAGCTCTCGAGCGTTTCTGGAAGTGGACAATGTTACTTTTACACAACTTTACATTTATAGGGGAGGAAAGTAAATTATGATTTTGGTGTTTTTAAATTTTTTTCTATAGTTTTATCATAGTTTCTATCAGTCTGCCATATCTGGAAGTGGCCAATGTTACTTTTACATAACTTTACATGTATAGGGGAGGAAAGTAAATTAGAATTTTGGGGTTTTTTGATTTTTTCCAGGGGTTTGGTCATAAGTCTGCCAGATTTCAGCTTTGTAGCATGTCTGGAAGTACAGTAGAATTTTGATGATCTATACATGATTGAGTGACAACTTTGACGTTTTTTGAAATTTCGTAACTACTTCAGTACTTTTGAGAATTCCATGAACCTAAACATAAAGGGATTGTTAACTCCATGGAGATCTACGACTGTGCAAAGTTTGAGATTCGTAGCTCATTCCGAAGTAGAGTTTTAGATAGGTCAAATATCGGCTGAAATGTTCAAGAAAAGATGGTACGGCGCGCACTGCCGTGCCCTCAGATTTACCTCCTAAATAGTCAACCACACCGTCAAATAAATGAAAAAACGCAAAAAAACGGAAGTATAAACGTCAAAAACACCTTAAAATCACACGAACTCTCAATACAAACAAAGGGAAGGCGAAAAAATATCGAAACACAAAATATCGAAAACACAAAATATCGAAAATAAAAAATATCGAAAACATACAAAATATCGAAACTACAAAATATCGAAACCACAAAATATCGAAACTACATTTTATCGAATTACAAAATATCGAAACTACAAAATATCGAAACCACAAAATATCGAAACTACAAAATATCGAAAATACAAAATATCGAAAATATCGAAAATACAAAATATCGAAACTACAAAATATCGAAAATACAAAATATCGAAAAGACAAAATATCGAAAATACAAAATATCGAAAATACAAAATATCGAATCACAAAATATCGAACATACAAAATATCGAAATTAACAAATATCAAAAATAGAAAATTTCGAAACCTTAAACTAACCCGACTTTGACGTAACCTATACTAATCTAACTAAACCTAATCTGACCTAACCTCATAAAAATAGAAAATTTCAAGAATCTAACCTGACAAAACCTAATCAAATCTAGCCGAAACAAATCGAACCAAAGCAAACTGAACCAACAATTTTTTTCAAAAAAAAAACTCTCCTGACTTCTTTCCCGGGATCCTAGAGGGTGTGAATCCGAACCGAACCGAACCGAACCGCACCGAACCGAATCGAACCAAACCGAACCGAACCGAACCGAACCTAACCTAATCAAACTAAACTACAACACTGCTAATTAGATTTGGTTGGGTATGGTTAGGTTTGGATATGTTCGGTTTGGTTCGGTACGGTTCGGTTCGGTTCTAATTCACAATTTCTAGGATCCCAGGAAAGAAGACAGGAAAGTTTTTTTTTTGAAAAAAATTGTTGGTTCAGTTTGCCCTGGTTTGGTTTGATTCGGTTCGGTTAGATTTGATTAGGTTTTGTTAGGTTAGGTTTGTTAGGTTATATCCAATTAGGTTAAGTTAGATTAGGTCAGGGTCAGGTTAGGTGTAGGTTCCGAAATTTTCTGTTTTTGATTTTCGATATTTTGTTGTTTCGATATATTGTATTTTCGATATTTTGTGTTTTCGATATTTTGTGTTTTCGATATTTTGTCTATTCGATATTTTGTTGTTTCGATATTTTGTTGTTTCGATATTTTGTATTTTCGATATTTTGTATTTTCGATATTTTGTTATTCGATATTTTGTGTTTTCGATATTTTGTATTTTCGATATTTTGTAGTTTCGATATTTTGTTATTCGATATTTTGTATTTTCGATATTTTGTTATTCGATATTTTGTGTTTTCGATATTTTGTATTTTCGATATTTTGTAGTTTCGATATTTTGTTATTCGATATTTTGTAGTTTCGATATTATGTACTTTCGATATTTTAATTCGATATTTTGTTTTTCGATATTTTGTGTTTCGATATTTTTTCGCCCTTCCCAAACAAAGTAACTGATCCGCTGGTGACGTAAGCAGACACTGTTCGTCTCGCTGAGCGACGCTAACATGGAGTTAAATGGAAATAAGCAATCCTGTGTGTTTATAATCGTTGGTCTCGACCTTTTTACCCAACTGAAGCATGGCGAAAGGAAGGGTACTGTTTTTTGCTTGGGATATGTATGCATTTACCTATGTGTCACGCTAGAGGCTAAGCGGCTGAACCGATTTTGACAAAACAAGTTAAATTGCCACTGATTCCTTTGATCATCTATTTGCTGTAATTACTTTATAATCCCTGCTCTTACCGATCTTTCACCCTGTCATCCCCCCCACCCTCTTTAAAAACCATATTCGCATTATTTTATTTAATATAGGGCGATATCAAATATTGTTTCAGCACATACTATAATAATTATTTTCAACACCATTTTACTAGTTTTCCCCTCTCTCTTCCTCCCTCTTCTCCAACCGCTTTATTGGTAATAGTTGTAGCATAACTTTCACAAATTTCACAACACTAACACAACCAAAAACAGGGTTCCTTGAATTTCTTTGAACACAACACATGTTACTAGTCCTTCCCTCACTCTCCCCGTCCCCACCTTCACTCAGTGTTTATAGAAACGCACCTATCCACCCTTTGGGCAAAGTTCAATGTTTGACACAAATGCATGATTAAGGTAATAATTTGGGTATAGTACCTTGATCTAATTAAATGAATAGCGTATGTGTCATACATTGAATTAAGCACATATTTTGATTTAGTTTAGTTAATGTTTAGTGGGTATATTGGTAAATTATTATTTGTAGTAGTGTTTTAGTAGTAAAACTTTAGCTCAGTAAAAACTTCCTACATCTCCCTGTCATGTAAATCCATCTTGAAAAACAATCATAAAAATAATAACAAAAAACAAAAAAAAACAAAAAAAAGAAAAGAGAAACCAAAAGAAGCAAAAAAAAAACTAAAAGAAACAAAAGAAAAACAAAAAAAATGGAACTAAAAGTTAATAGTAGAGTTTAAAAGCGCGTAAAAGGCTTCTAGAACCGATTTTCGTGTGCACTTCATTGCTAAAATGTAAGACACAATTTAAATCATTTCTTACACCCTAAGAATGCAAAATCGACTGGTCGTCCAAAAATCGTCGTGTGCAGGGGGTGGTGGGGGTAGTTTTTCCAAAAATTTGGAAAAAAATTTTTTTGCATTTTTTGGATCTATAATGTGTGCTCATGACTCCACCATATAGTAATATTACTATCAGAATCATTTATTTTTCAATATTGAAAATATCGTTCCCAATGCTTTTATATGGAGTTCCCTATTAAACAAGTGCTCGCCCTGAAAACGCGTATTTATAATAATATATAACTTGTTATCACTCGAGAACCCTTTGGTTAATCAAAAAAACACCTTCTGTAAACTTTGTGCATCAAAGATCAGGGATCACAATGATTTTTGAAAAATGTCAATCGGACGCACAGTTTTTTTTAAAGTAGCAAAGAGTGAAGCCATGACGCGACGAACGCGGCAGACACTCACATGCGACGAAGGGTCAGATATTTTACAAATGCACGGCGGGCCAGGCGAAACGCGACTCTATGTCTTGAGACAAGTCGAGACACACATAAGTTCGTTTTTCGTTTAACTCTCGCGGTTACAGATGTTTAAGTTACTTACTTGGTTTTTTGCTTGTGAATTGCGTTATGTCAATGAATACACATATAGTTGTGTATTCATTGGTTATGTATAAATGTTGTGCTTGTGTGATTTGGCCGTGAAGGGCCAAATATCAAAGGCTAGGCGTGAAGAAAAGGGAAATTTAGTTCTATATTAGAATGTGACTCTCGGCCCTACGGGCCTCCAATGTATTTCTATATTAGTATATGACTATCGCCCCCCTCCCCACCCCCTCCCCCCCCTCCCCCCGAAGTGGACTATTTTTTTAAATCAAGCTTTTAGGGTACCTCCCCCCTCCACTTTTTTCAAAGTTGGGAAAAACGAAAATTTTTTCTATAAGAATCATAGCAATGTTGGTTTTATTGAGAAAACCAAAAACCAAATCGGAATCGGTTTAGTTGTTTTTGAGATATCAGCGTTTGTATGTAAAACTTTGAAGGGTCATATCTCAAACTATTTTTTTGCTCGACTTCCGGTGACTTGACAGCCCTTGACTGAACCTATTTCTACGGTAAAAATATTAATTTGTGGCTTTAGATGTCACCCACTTAGTGCATTGACGCGCAATAGGTCCCTGCGTTTTTAAAAAACAGCAATATTTTAAATTTCAATTATTTGCCTATATCTCGACAAGGGCGGATCCAGAGGTGCTTTTCGGGGGGGGGGGGCACTTTAAGTGACATTCTTTGTTGGTAAAAAACGGTATATATTTTTTAAGCAGCATTTTATTAAATTGTCAGTGGTTGTAATTTCGATGATAATAACATTAGACATTTTCATGCGCCGCAGGCAAAAATTTTGAATTTTTATTAGCAAAAACATTACTTTTTACTAATTTTTTGTATATTCAAAAAATTCTCGGGGGGGGGGGGGCAAGTGCCCCTAGTGCCCCCCCCCCCTGGATCCGCCACTGTATCTCGAGACGTCAAAATGAAAAATTTATAGTAACTTTATCGATATGGCCTACGAAGATCTATAAACATCAGAGAAAAAAATTTTGATTAGTTTGGTTCTTTTTGAGTTTTTGCCAAAGAACCATCAAAATTTGCCAAAAAGTGGTTCTACTTTAAAGTGTCATATTTTAAGACGCCGACAATTAATTTTCATTATCTCGACGGCGACAGATGCGTCCGTTAAAATTGTGTCTTCCATCAGGTGTAAACTAATTACTAATTATGTCAAATTTTCTGTTTTGATATATTATGCCTTTAGCGGGGAGTGGGGGGCTCAAATCAAAAGTCTCGATTCTAATATAGAATTTAACGGGAGGCGCGTAGTTTCCCTTTCAAATATGGATTCCCGGAAGCCCGTATAGGGTCAAATCGAAAAAATGCAAGAATCCATTTCGATTTAGTTTGTCGATGCCTATTAGTGTGCCAAATTTCAGAGCTCTACGATAAGTTTAAATCTCGAATAAAAGCACTCGCTGGCACCGTTTATGTAAGTGATGTCATCAGGCCAAAAAAAAAAATACAAAAATTATTTAAAAAAAAACAGAAATTATTTTTACTGTCAAATTAACAAAAAAACTTCAAATAAACTTTTTTGTAGGTCGCACCCCTCCTATCCAGGGCTCCTTAAATAGAAAAAACCTTAAATTGGTTATAATTTGAGAATTTATATCTCAGAAACGATTTTGCTGCATCACTTCCGGTGACTTGACAGCCCTTGATTGAACCTATTTCTACGATAACAAAATAAATTTATGTGGCTTTAGATGTCACCCACTTAGTGTATTGACGCGCAATAGGTCCCTGTTTTCCAAAAACAGAATTTTTTGAAATTTCAATTATTTGCCTATATCTCTAAACAGAGACGTCAAAATGAAAAATTTATAATAATTTTAACGATAGGGCCTATCAAGATCTATAAACATCAGAGAAAAATTTTTAGATTAGTTCGGTACTTTTTGAGTTTTTGTCAAAAAACCATCAAAATTTGCCAAAAAGTGGTGCTTCTTTGAAGAGTCATATTTTAAGACGCCGACAATTTATTTTAATTATCTCGAAAAAAAAACATAGTTTATTACCGTTAAAATTGTGTCTTCCAGGTGTAAACTAATTACAACATGTTAAATTTTCAGTTTTCACATAATATGCCTATAGCAGGGAGTGGGGGGCTCAAATCAAAAGTCTCGGTTCCAATATAGAATTTAACGGGAGGCGCGTAGTTTCCCTTTCAAATATGGATTCCCGGAGGCCCGTAGGGCCGAGTCACATACTAATATAGTGAATATGGACTCCCGTAGGCCTGTAGGGCCGAGAGTCAAATACTAATATAGAAATAAATTGGAGTCCCGTAGGGCCGAGAGTCACATACTAATATAGAAATAAATTGAAGGCCCCCGAGAGTCACATTCCAATATCAAATTTAACGGGAGGCGTAGTTTCAATTCCAAATATGGATTCCCGGAGTCCCGTAGGGCCGAGAGTCACATACTAATATAGTGAATATGGAAGACTGGAGGACCGTATGGCCAAGAGTTACATACTAATATAGTGAATATAGACTCCCAGAGACCCGTAGGGCCGAGAGTCACATTCTTATATAGAACTAAATCTCCCTTTTTTTCACGCCTAGCCTTTCATATTTGGCCCTTCACGGCCAAATCACACAAGCACATGTATACATAACGCAATTTACAAGCAAAAAACCAAGTAAGTAACTTAAACATCTGTAACCGCGAGAGTTAAAGGAAAAACGAACTTATGTGTGTCTCGACTTGTCTCAAGACATAGAGTCACGTTTCGCCTGGCCCGCCGTGCATTTGTAAAATATCTGACTCTTCGTCGCATGTCAGTGTCTGCCGCGTTCGTCGCGTCATGGCATCACTCTTTGCTGCTTTAAAAAAAAAACTATGCGTCCGATTGACATTTTTCAAAAATCATTGTAATCCCTGATCTTTGATACACAAAGTTTACACAAGGTGTTTTTTTGATTAAGCAAAGGGTTTTCGAGTTATAACAAGTTATAAATTATTATAAATACGCGTTTTCAGGGCGAGCAATTGTTTAATAGGGAACTCCATAGAAAAGCATTGGGAACGATATTTTCAACATTGAAAAATAAATGTTTCTGATAGTAATATTACTATATGCTTTTGGTGGAGACATGAGCACACTTTATAGATCCAAAAAATGCAAAAAAAAATTACCAAATTTTTGGAAAAACTACCCCCACCACCCCCTGCAGACGACGATTTTTGGACGACCAGTCGATTTTGCATTCTTAGAGTGTAAGAAATGATTTAAATTGTGTCTTACATTTTAGCAATGAAGTGCACACGGGGTGACACAATAGAAGCGGCTTTTAACTCTACTATAAAGCATGTCGTACATTATAGGTATACCTATCATTTTTGTACCCAACTGCGACTAGTGTTTTTTTATTTAATTTTTTTTATTAACCATGGACATTTCCTTCTCTGGTTGAGAAATGTAATGTACTTGTCAAGCGCTGTTTTTGTTTACTTGTGTTTTTACCAGTTTTTTAAATTAAATTTAGGATTTTAAAAACTGTTCAGGGGCTTAAAACAATGCTTTTTCAATTAAAGTAGAAAAAGTCCGAGAACTTCTTTCTTTTTCTATAAAAATACAACAAAAATAACAACAACTGACAAATTCCGCCATTTCGACAAGGTTGTCATAAAATTAAAGTATACTTAGTAGGTTTGGTAAGGCTGCCTATCAGTGCCCAACTATTTTAACCACGTTTTCGATGGTAATCTCAAACGCATGGTGTTTCATATCTCTTTATTTTTTTGTTGGTTGCGAAATCCAATTAAGGCCAACAAAAAAATACAGGCCACGACCATGAAAAAATCAGCTGTTATCGGGGGGCTGACTTTTACATTGGGTCTTATGGGAGGCCAGATGTTTTTTATGATATTTTTAAAATGGCACTACTGATTTTCGCGAAATTTCAGTGAAATATTCTCAGACACCATCCCAATATTCTACCAAACTTTTATAAGGATGCAAGATGATTAAAAGGTTAAAATCTTCAAGATTTAGCATTCCTTATTTTGAATTCAGATTACCCACCATTAGTTTAAGAGCCCAGTAGGATTTTGGGCTTGAATTGCACCGATACTCATATATTTTAATCGATTCGTCATAAGACCATGTCCCAAAAAAAATGGAGATACCTGCGAAAACCCTGCACAAACAACCCGCCATCTTTGTTTAAAGATGGCGAAAAGGAGTTTGAATCAAATGTACGTAACTTTTTTATTATGACATCGATTTTACCCAAACAAATTGTGATTAGCTTCTACTATAATGGCCTTTTAAAGTCACTATCAATACTTTGTTTTTTATTTGTCTCTATACTATAAATTCTGTAAGTTCCTCAAATACGCTATTTTTTTTTAGGTTTTTTGATTTTTTCGAGAAAACTACTGGTTTTACAAAAAAAACATAAAATATAAAAAATATGCAGATTGTTAAGATGTATTCATGGTGGGTCTAATATTTGCTGTAAATTAAGCGGTTCTCGAGTTACACTCAAAGAACCACTAAATTGGCCTATACCTATCCCCAGGTACAAAATTTTCATATTTTCACCAAAGTCATGAAAGTTACTAAAAAACTATACAGAACGAAAAGGGATGTCAAGCTAAATAAGAAACGGCTATTAGTTTCAAACAAAAACTGATACTGAGGTAGATATGGCGGCTTAAACATGGCCGAAGCGTAATTTACAATTTTATTTTTGAGGGTAATTTTTTTATGTAAAACGAACCCCCACGGGGTTAGAATGTACCTCAGCTAAAAGACAATTTAATTATCTTTAAAAAAGGATAGTCCACTTTTTGTCGTAAAGTTAATAGTTTTCCTGAAAAAAACCAAAAACATGCGGCATACATAATTCAATATTTTCGTTCCATAGAAGTACGACAATGGCATGGGTCCATTAAGGGAAAAAATAATTTATGCACAGATAAGGGAACTCGCAGTTACATATTTAAACTTAGCGTCAAAAATCTTACAAAAAACATATTTGATACTTTTCTGTTAAATTGACAGGTGGTCACGTGATTTTGACAACTTCTTAATGGTTTGAGCTAGAGACTTGGTTTTTTTTGATTTGTAGACAAAATTATCCAATTTTGACGACAAAACATATTTTTAAAAATTTTGAATACGGTGCCGCCTGGCGCCCAAAATTTTATAACTAGTCGAATCCGCATTTCGATATTTTAACTGTTGCATAATTAAAATTTTATACTTTTCCAAATTAATTTTTTGAAATTTTCTGATAAAAATGTTGATATTGGTATAGTTCCCTTTGTTCTTGCGGTAGTATTTCTGAAGTGAAACTTTTATTTAAAACTGGTGTCACCCTCTACAATTCGCCAAGAAAAAAATATGCTTTATACGCTACTTTTTGTACTTCTTTTTAGGCCCGATCTGCCACTTTTTATCCCTGATTGTCACTTTTCATCTCCATTTCAATTGGCACTATTTCTAACTTCGTTATCCCGTTATCCATGAATTTTTAACAGTGAGATAATATACAGGGTGTCCCAAATAAAGTTCGATTTCAAAAACTGTGTAAGAACTACAATTTTGGTTAAAATGCTACAGATGCTCTATAGGAGTTCAAAATATTTACAGGGGTTTTTGTAATGGCGAGCAATAAATATATATATATATTTATCGGTTTCACAACGTTCTACGTCTTCCGATACCCAATCTCCACTCGTTTCTGTTTGCCCATAATTCATCATCTAGGCCTCTTATTCTTATTTCACTGTCTATTCCTTCTCTCCAGCTTCTCCTTGGCCGTCCTCGTTTTCTTCGGCCAGTTGGTTTCCATTGTAGTATTTGTTTAGGTAGTCTTTCATCATTCATTCTTTGTACATGTCCGTACCACACCAGTTGTTTTGTTCTTATATCATCCACTAAAGTACGTCCACCCACTGTCATAATTTCTCTTATTCTTTGATTTGTAACTCTTTCTCTTTTTGATTTCCCTGCTGCTCTTCTCGAATAGTCCATCTCCGTAGCGGAAAGCATTTTTTCTGTTCTATCCTTGATTGGCCATACTTCTGAGCCGTATGTAATAATACTTTTTATAATGGTGTTATATATAAGCTTTTTGTTATGTTTTGATATACTTTGGTCCCAAATTATTCCATTTAATAAAGTTATTGCTTTTCTTCCTTGTACGTTACGATCTTTTATAGCTTTGTCTAGTGTTCCGTCAGCTGTAATTTTTAGACCTAAGTATTTATACTCATCACAGGAGTGAATTCGCTGCCCGGTATTTAAGATTAGATCCTGTTTCATTCCACCGATACACATATACTCTGTCTTATTGAGATTAACCTCTAGTCCCCACTTATTGTACTCTTCTATTAGTTTTCGTGTCATATATTCGAGGTCGTCATAATCCTGAGCCACTACAATAAATAAATATATAATAATAAAGACAATTTTTAGTTTTTGCTTTTTTTACATTTATCCATAGTTGTATTTCTTAAATAAATCTCCATAAAATAGGTAGGTAAATGTATCTGGAATACATACTATATTTAATAGGCCTAAACTTTTCTTTTAGTTTTAGTACCTGCTTATCTACAGGTAAATATTTGCTTTATTTCACCTAAAAAGTAAATTCGTAGTATTTTCCCTGATAAATGGATAAAACGAAACAGCCATCGATCATTTCGTTTACGAGTTACATCAGTTTAAAAGGTTTTTGTTTCATGTACCCACTCAGAGAGGCAAACACAAAAACTTATACTAACGCTGTTACCGGCATCATATACCGCTATTTCTATATGACGTTTTTTTGAACCCATTAAAAATTATTATAAATTAAGTCTTGTTAATATGTTTTGGTTTATTGAAAATCCAATCTTCTAGTGTAACCTTTTCAACTGAATTTGCCGCCAACTTTTTGAGGGCTCTTCATTTTTACTGTTTGTTAAAACGGCCGGGAATGCAGTCTTGCCCGAAGTCTTTCCTTTCCTGAGCTGGTTACTAAGATAAAAATCCCTTGTTTTTTGTATTAGGTACTTATTGCAATAGTGCCTGGCACTAATTGTGCAGGGCACTATTCCGACAGATTGGCATTGAAAGCTGACAGTTGATCTTTTAAAATTGACATACCAAAGTCGAGTTTATAAATCCAGTCGTTTATTTTCCATTAATAGTGGCGGCACTATTAATGTTGGCTCTTATAATACACAAAGGCCTAATTTTGAAAGAAGACAGCTGTTCGTTCTTTTAATGCGAAAATGTCAGAATAGTGCCCGGCACAATTATTACCTGGCTTTAATGCAATAGGTCCCTATTATTTCTGCTCTTCCTGGCACTAAAATTAGCCAAGAGGAGAATACCGTCAGACCGACCATTTAATACCTTTTGATTCGTGTCATTCAAGAGAACACAAAAATTCCGGCATTTACTCTTTAGTTTACAGACTTTTACACATTTCAATGACACTTTTAAACTTTACGAAAGAAAAGAAAATCATATATCAAATTGCGTCAGAAAATGGTTTTTCTCTACAAACGGTGAACGGAATCTACAATAAATTAACGAAGAAAATGTTACAGAAAGACTTACAGAAAATTACAGGCAATACTAACTTAACTAATAACACAACCTCACCAATTTGCACTAACATACTTTCACAACAGGAACAACAACAAACTACAACAACAAAATATTTTTCTATTACATACACAGGTGTTATTTCGAATAAATTATCGAACATTATTAAAAATTATTATCCGAATCTAAAAATCGCTTTTAAACCTTTGGAATCTGTAAAATCACTTTTTTGTAGACTTAAAGAAACTTCACAACTTATAGAAAAAAGTGGAGTATACAAATTAAAATGCCAAGACTGCAATGCGCAGTATGTAGGTCAGTCAGGCCGCTCGTTTGAGACTAGAGTAAAAGAGCACTTAAGATCTCAGAAATACGCTCACGATAACAGATCTTCATTTGGATCCCATCTGAAAACACATGAACATACCTTTGATATGAGAGATGGTTTGAATGTTTTGCATGTACAAAATAAAGGTAGTAAACTCAATACTCTTGAAAGCTTAGAGATTGCTAGATTGGAACTTAACCCTGATGTGGTTTCTTTAAATGAAAAATCTCCGTCTAACTTTTTGGAAGCAGATAAAGTTATAAACCTTTTTAAATTTTAATTAAATTTTTTTGCTTTTTATTAGATTTTAAATATTTTAACTAACAATTTTTGTCTTTAAACTTTTTTGTTGTTTTAATTTAAATTAATTTGGTTTGCTGCGAGTAGTCAAAAAGTATTTCACCGATTGAAAACACGTTATTTTTTAGCTAGTTTTGTTTTTTATAGCTTTTTAATATCTTTTAGCTTTTTAATTTTAATGTTTTTCTTTTTTGAATGTGTTTTTTAAAAATTTTTGTTGTTTTTTGTTTTTTATTTTTGAGCGTTTTAGTTTTTAATTTTTGTGACGAAAGAACAGTTTTCAAAATGATTGTTGTTGGTATTTTTTGAAATTGGAAAAAGTATAACTTTTTTTAGAATTTTTGAATAACCTTTTTAATACTTACGTTAGTGTTCTTAATATTGTAATTTGTGTTCGTTTGACCTACTTTTAAACTTTTAAGTTCTAACAGGACAGCTGTTTTTTAATAGGTTATGGTAGTAACTACTAGGACTAGCAAATAAGTTTTTTAAAAAAGTTTTTAAATTGTTAATTATGATGTTTTACCATCCCAGTTTTCTAAAAATGTGGTTGATCCTAGTTTTTTAATATCTAGTTATATGGGACCTGCAAAATTTGTTGGTAGGTTTTTGTTTTTATTTTGTATAAACTTAGGTTCGAAACCGGTCGGGTTAAAATTGGATTTTTGAATAAATAAACAAATTTCTTGAGAAAAAGAGATCTTTTATTGATCAAAATTTAAAGGTTTTAAGTGTGGAGTAAAGGACAAATCCCACCAAATCAGTTTTTTGTTAATGTATGCATAAAATAAATGTCTCGATGTCATCGATCACTACCAAATATGGTTCAGTTATCTGCAATAGTTCAGCAGATATTTGGGTAGACCCGGATTTTTGGAACACCCTGTATATATTTTTACAAATTTAAAAACATGCCAGTGGTGATTAATTTTGATCGGACATTTTTGTCTACACAGCAAAAAAAGAATCAAGTCTCTAGCTCAAACCGTTAAGAAGTTGCCAAAATCACGTGACCACCTGTCAATTTAAGAGAAAAGTATCAAATATGTTTTTTGTAAGATTTTTGACGCTAAGTTAAAATATGTAACTGGGATTCGCTTACTGTGCATAAATTGTTTTTTCCCTTAATGGACCCATGCCATTGTCGTACTTCTATGGAACGAAAACATCAAATTATGTATGCCGCATATTTTTTGTTTTTTTCAGGAAAACTATTAACTTTACGACAAAAAGTGTTCTACCCTTTTTTGAAGATAATTAAATTGCCTTCTAGCGGGGGTACACTTTGACCCCATAGGGGTTTGTTTTACATAAAAACAATACCCTCAAAAATAAAATTGTAAATTACGTTTCGGCCATGTTTAAGCCGCCATATCTACCTCAGTATCAGTTTCTTTTTGAAACTAATAGCCGTTTCTTATTAAGCTTGACATCCTTTTTCGATCTGTATAGTTCTTTAGTAACTTTTATGACTTTGGTGAAAATATGAAAATTTTGTACCTGGGGGTAGGTATAGGCTAATTTAGTGGTTTTTAAGTGTATCTCGAGAACCACTCAATCTACAGCAAATATTAGACCCACAATGAATACATCTTGATAATCTGCATATTTTTTATTTTTTATGCTTTTTTTGTAAATCCTGTAGCTTTCTTTAAAAAATCAAAAAACCTAAAAAAAAATTGCGTATTTGAGGAACTTACAGAATTTATAGTATAGAGACAAATAAAAAATATTATAGTAGAAGCTAATCACAATTTGTTTGGGTAATATCGATGTCATAAAGAAAAAGTTACGTACATTTGATTCAAACTCCTTTTCGCCATCTTTAAACAAAGATGTCGGGTTGTTTATGCAGGATTTTCGCAGGTATCTCCATTTTTTTTGGACATGGTCTTATGACGAATCGATTAAAATATATGAGTATCGG